>OV816027.1:71611936-72211936 GCA_929113105.1 Agrypnus murinus
ATATATATATATATATATATATATATATATATATATATATATATATATATATATATATATATATATATAAAGGCCTACCATGCGTCCGGACCAAAAGCGTAGCGTCCTGCGTATATAAAGTGTATATAAATGATGGTATCAGTCAGCGTCAGTGTCAGCGTTAGCAAACTATAGGTTTATTCAGCGTCCATTTTATTTTTCTAAAGTTTAGCAGCTTGCTTGCCTGTCTGCGGTGTCATGTTACTCGCTGTATTTCTGAGAAGATTACGTCATTTAAACTGACAAAAACATTTCTATTTGATTAATGCTACTTAATAAATTCTTTTAGTTCCGTTTCTTTATGTGTATGCATTTTATTTAAAAGGCTTTCATATTTAAAATGCTCTATGCATAAAAACATCATAAAACTCGAAATATAAT
Source organism: Agrypnus murinus (assembly GCA_929113105.1). NCBI lineage: Eukaryota > Metazoa > Arthropoda > Insecta > Coleoptera > Elateridae > Agrypnus > Agrypnus murinus. The sequence continues at coordinate 71,612,357 of OV816027.1, forward strand.
TGGATTTGTATGAAATTTTCTACAAAGCGGTTTTCAAGGTCGCTAATTTCAAATTTGATGTCAACGTTTGCAAATTTTAAAGGACGGATGAAATATGGCGGCCATAATAATTAAAATCTAAAATACTAAAGTATTTTAAAACATTTTGTTTTCGTTTATATTTAAAGTTTTCCATCGACGATTTCCAACAATTATTGCTGTAGAAATGGGTTTACATATATAAGCTATCGTCTTTAGTAATTAGTAATAAAGCGTAAAAAGTAAGATCGCCGATTATCAAGGATCAAAAAACCGTTTTACTTAATTTATGTTATGTAACAAGAAATATTATTGACTGCGAATCTTTTAAAATGACATTTTTGTTTTCGTTATTAGTGCTTACTTCATTTTTTAGGTGCACGAGGTTGGATATAGACAAGGGTTTTTACAAGGAATTCAAAGATTTATTGATTCAAGTTAAACATAAATTAACAATTATTATCTTTCACTATATTTAATCGATTACTGATGCTGATTTAGGAAAAGAAAATTGATATATAATAAATCTAAAACAATCCGGGTCCAGAAGTTTTGTTAAAAGTTGTTCGTTAAACCGAATAGTGACTTTACATTTTTACGTTAAGTAACTATTTATTATATTGTTAGGAATATAAAATTAGAAACGTTAAAGATAACGAATTTACAAAAAAAATTTATATTATAATAGATTTTAACTACAGCACAAACAAAAATAAAAAATTTCAACGTTATAAGAAATAAAAATTTCGATTTTATTATAAAATGTCCAACGTTATCTGAAACAGTTTTTATCCAATTCAGTAAAGTGATATTTTATTGTTTGCAATTATTTATTTTAAAAAGAAAAACAGCTGTGCATTCAATGTACTAAATGTCGATGTCCTTCAGTGATATGATATCATTTTTTGAATAGCAACCGTAGCAACGCAAAACGACAGGTTGTTAACCATTAAATTCTTGGGATTGGAACTGTTTAAAAGATTTTATCATATATAACCCAGATTTTTAGTGTTTGGTCTGTTGTTTTTAATATAATAAATAGGTATAACTGAAATGTGAAACCTAGAACCTTGGATGTGTTTCGTGACAGACAATGATTGCCCACACAAACAAGAAGAGGTTTTGTTTAAAAGTTTTGAAATTAGTGAAAAGTAAATCTACAGGGTGGTTGGTGCATCTTAAAGATCCTTTACACATAAAGAAAACACAGAGATTGCATAAAATAATTTCTTAAATTTATTACAAAAAGTACAAGAATATAACCCTTTCTGATAGAGTTACACAACAATTATTATATATAAGTAAAGATTTAAATACGGTTTTTAACTACTTTATCACAAGTTACCAGCATAATGTTTGTTATTACAATTTAGTTTTTTCTTGTTCTAAATTTGGAAGCTTTTAGGCACTCACTTTACTAAATACCTTTTGTTTCTGATCCTTAAACTCCACAAATCTGGATCGTATTGACAATACAAATTACTTACAGGATGCCATTTACGAGACCTCAAATTCTGCTATTAATCCTTTGCATGCAGAGTTTATGTTTCATTATGATTATAATAAAAATTGAGCAGTACTATTCGACTGCATTCCATCTGTCATCAATTATTAAAATATAAACTTGATGGGTTTATCCAAATTCCCCCTGGGGGTTTTACTTAACTTAGAGTTGACTCCTTCTTCAAAGAATCTTCATATACATAAAGTATCATTAAATTGGTTTTTTGTTCACAGAAAAACCATGAATTTTTTAACATGAAAGGATTCTTTTTTGTGTTGTTGACATATTGTTTTTCATTTTTTTTATATTTGAAATCAACTATCTCAGATCCAAGTTTTATGCACTTTTTATATTATGCAAAAAAAGAAGCGAAAAAGGAGGAGGAACATTCCTCAATTATATTTTACCGTTTCAGGAACCAACAATATTCGAAAACGAAAACAAAAAGCGTACAGACGTCAGCAACGCGCAAAAACGTATAAAAAAAACAAGTGGCAAGTTAACAGTTCGCCGCAAAATAAATATATACAGGGTGAAACAAAGTTGAACTAGAACTGATGAAGGGATTGTTTCCCGAACATCCTCCCCAGCCTTGAGGGTTCTAACCTCAAAGGGATTATAATTAATAAACATATTAAAAGATAGATTGAACAAAAACAAAAAGAAATATTAAGTTCGTATTATTATTTTTTTCTAAATTTCTGCGGGAAATTCTTCAATTAATTTATCTTGTGGAAGAGGACAAATCTTAGTTATGGATCGTGTGAAACAACCATTTTGAGTTTTAACTTTAACTACCCTGACATTCTTGTCAGGACTTAAAATAATCTCTATTATTCATGCCAGCGGCCATTTAAGAGGAGGATTATCATCTTCCTTTAGCAGAACCAAATCATTTACTTTTAAGTTTGGAACATTGTAAACCCATTTAGGTCGATTTTGCAAGCGATTGAGGTACTCAATAGACCATCGTCTCCAAAATAATTGTTGAATTTGAGAAATCCTTTGATAAAGGGTAAGTCGATTTTCAGAAATGGAAGTTACACTTTTTTCTGGATGAGCTACTAAACTTAATCCTATCAAGAAATGTCCAGGGGTCAAACATTGCAAATCATTTGGGTCATTAGATAATGGACAGATGGGGCGTGAGTTTAGAATGGCTTCTATTTCGGTTAGAATTGTATAAAATTCTTCAAAGGTAAAAGTGGAATTACCTACTAATCTCTTTAGATGATATTTACAACTTTTTATTGCTGCTTCCCAAATTCCACCCCAGTGGGGACTTCTAGGAGGAATGAACTTAAATGTAATTTGGGTTTGAGCACAATAGTCTTGGATTCCTTTTAAATTACTTTGAGTGCAAAAAAAATTATGTAATTCCTTTAACCGATTCTTTGCCCCTAAGAAATTGGAAGCATTGTCGCTGTAGACTAAAGAGGGATTTCCTCTTCGAGAAATGAATCTTTTCAATGTCATAAGAAAGGCTTCAGATGATAGATTCGTGACCAATTCAATATGAACCGATTTGGTTACCATACAAACAAAAATAGCTATGTATGCCTTGATTAAAGGCGCCTTCCTTACCTTTGACGATTTAATCATGAAGGGACCACCATAATCCACACCTACCTTTTGAAAAGGTCTTGTAACGTTAACTCTATCTTTGGGTAAGCTTGCCATTAATTGTTGAGCTGGCTGAGCTCTGAATCTATAACAAGTCACACAGTTTCTGATTATTCTTTTTATTTCTCTTAATCCATTTAACGGCCAAAACCTTAATCTGAAATTCGATAAAACTGTTTGAGCACCAGCATGTCCCAAACGTGTGTGCTCTTGGGTTAACATAAGAATTACAACATAATTATGAGAAGGAAGCAAAACTGGGTGTTTCTGATCAAAGTTAACATCCGCATTTTCTAACCTGCCACCAACGCGCAAGATACCATCTTTTCATCAAAAAAGGGGTTAAGAGAAAGCAAATTCTTCTTACTAAGAAGTTTTTTATTTTGCAGTTCAGAGATTTCCTTTGAAAAATATTTAACCTGTAGTATTCTTAGAATGAAGTATGTTGCATCTTTCAACTCATTTACATTTAAAGGGCCAGAAAATTTGTTTGAAATAAATTTTGTGTTTTGAATAAAACGCAAACAATATGAAACAGTACGTTGAAGCCTAGAGAAAATTGAAAATTTTAAAAATATAGGTTCCCAAAAGGCAGACTGATATGTTATTTATAGTAGTAACAAGAGATATTTTCCTTTCTTCCGATATTTCTGGCACAACAGGATTTTTGGCAAATTCAGAAATGTCTAAATTAGGATTCTTTAGAAAAGAAGGCCCGCACCACCAAATTTCACAGTTTAAAACGTCTTGAGGTAACATCCCTCTGGAAGGAAGGTCGGCAGGATTTTCGCTGGATTTGACATAATACCACTTGAATCCTGTTGTTAATTCTTGTATTTGTGATACTCTGTTAGCTACAAAAACTGTCCAACGTGAAGCATGAGAAGTTATCCAGAATAAAGCTATTTGGGAATCTGACCACAAACTCACAGAATTTATTGTAAATCTGTTTTCATAAATAGGCAAAAGTTTTTTCGTTAATCTTGAAAGAAGAAGCATAGCACACAATTCCAAACGAGGAAGAGATTACCTTTAGAGGTGCTATTCTAGATTTTGAAGACACTAAATTACAAGATATAGATCCATCCAAATACAAAGTACGAATATATACACATGCTGAAACTCTACACTCTTTATAGATTTATTTAAATATAAATACCGAGGTATCTTTAGTTTTGATAAAACAGAAAGATTATTTACGAATTTTTGCCACTCCTGTACGAGATTATCAGTAACAACTGTATCCCATCCTAATTTTAAAGACCAAAGTGTCTGAATCAATAGTTTTCCTACAACTATGACGACAGAGAGCAATCCTAGAGGATCATAGCACTGAGCTACAGTTGGAAGGATTTTTCTTTTAGTTATAGGACCTTGCAAAGAGTTTGAAGAAACTTTGGGAATTGAAATACACAAAAAATCTGCTACAGGGTTCCACTTTAATCCGAGCACCTTATTAGGAGTATCATCAAAATTAATATCATATTCGAGAATCCTTTCTTCAGAAAATGTACTCAAAAATGTTTCTGAATTAGAACACCATTTATGGACCTTGAATCCATGATAGTTTAAAAGAGTATTTAATTCATTATAGAGTTTTTCTAAGTTTGTAAGGTCATCACAACCACAAAGAATGTCATCTACGCAGGTTTGTTTCATCAAAGCTTCTGCGGCGAGAGAAAAATCAGATTCATATTTTAATGCTATTTCCTGTAGTACACGGGTTGATAGAAATGGAGCGGAATTTGTTCCATATGTTACTGTCAAAAGTTCAATACACATGAGTGGTTTATCAGGATTGTCTCGCCACAAGATGTTTAACAGAAAGGTTTGAGATGGATTTATTCTTATCTGTCGGAACATTTTTTCAATGTCTGTAGTTAACACAAACTTGAAAGATCTAAATCTACACAAAATATCATAGAGATCAGGTTGTACCTGATAACCTTTAAGAGTGATGTCATTCAATGACAAACCTGAAGTGGTTTTGCATGAAGCATCAAAGACAACTCGAAGTTTCGTTGAGACACTATTCTCACGAATCACTGCATGGTGGGGTAAAAAATATTTCTGATGTGACGATTTATTTGTTTGAGTAAGGGGAACGAATCTTCCATTATTCAATTCAACGTATTCGTCAATAAATCTTTTATATTCAACGAAATAAGAAGGACTTTTTTGAAATCTTTTTTCTAAATTAAAAAATCGTTTCTTTGCAATCGACAGAGAATCACCAAGCTTTAAGTTTTCTTGAGGGGTTCTCAAAGGAACATTCACTTGAAACCTACCATCATTTGAGATGGTAGTTGTAGATACGAACATTTTTTCAGCTAGCTCATCTTCCATGGCTAGAGGGACCTTTTCCGGAATCTCTTCTGTATTCCAGAATTTAGTAACTAATTGATCAAGAGATGGTGAGTCTCGTACTTGAGTAAACATAGATACTAAAGGTTGATTATTTATTATGGAGGAGGAAGTGTATACTTTAGGTAATAAATCTCTTTGTTGAGAATTGAGAAACGGAACTGTACCTGCAATTACCCATCCTAAATGAGTACTTTGAAGTACTGGGAGGTTTTTTCCAAGATGGAATACACCTTTTTTCAAAAGATTATAATAGCAATCTGCTCCAATTAAAATATCTATTTAAGATGGTTTGTAAAAGAAGGGATTAGCAAGGATTATTTTATCTGGAATATTAAATTTACTAGTATTAATATTAACTTGTGGAACCATACAAGTTATTCGGGGTAATATAGAACAAGAAATTCTAAAATTTTTGTTTTCATACACATTGGAATGCATAACTAAATTAATCATTCTGTCAGAAATTATGGTACTTCCAGATATTCCTGAAATATTTAATGTTTTACAATAAGGATTGAAGTTAAGTTTTTTAACTAAGTTTTCTGAGATGAAAGAACTTTGACTGGCAGAATCAAGTAACACCTTAGCTGTGATAGGGACTCCCTGAGAATTGTAAATAGTAACACAAGCTGTAGCCAATAGTACATGAACATTTTTGATCGATAAGGCAGAGAGAGTATTAGAAGTAAGTGACATACCTTGAGTATTATGCTGTATCAATTCTTGAGAACCAGAAGGAATTGTATTAATTTGAGAATTTGTTTTGTCATCACCCTGCTCAGGCAAACTTTGTGTTTTTAAATATTTATTGAAAGAATTTGACCTATTAGAAAGTACATTACTATTATGGTGAGGTCCTTGATTTCCTTGAGAATTACTGGTTGTGTTGCTGTTAACTTTATTATTGTGAAGAAGAGTATGATGCCTTTGATTACACTGCTTACAGGAGATACTTCTGCACTGAGGTGACATATGAGAAGAGGCAAAACAATTGAAGCACAATCTTTTGGACCTGACAAAGTTTATTCTTTTTGCATGTGGTAATAATTTAAATTTGTTACAAGAATAAATTTTATGAAATTTTTCATTACAAAAAATACAATTATTTAATTGTGATGTGATTTTCCTTTATGTTTGCATGTAAGGAGGTTTTCATCACCTTTTTGGTTGATGAAATCTCGGTTGTTGATAGATTTTCTAAAATGGTACACCTTTTGTTCAAAAATTCAAAAAATTCTGTAAGGTTAGGTAATGAATCAATCTTACGATCAGTCTCAAAACTGCGTCTACTTGCATAGTCGAGCTTACGTTCAAGCGAATAAATTAATAGGAAATCAAAAAGCTGTTTGTCAGTGTAGTTAGTGTGTAGTTTCTTCATTGTGTTAGTTACAAATTCTCTTAATTGTATTGCAGAGCCTTTGTTTATGGAACTTATATCCAAAAGAGAAGCTAAATGTGCATTGATCACTGATATCTTATTTTCATACCTTCCTTTTAAAATATTAATTGCCGTGGAAAAGTTTTCATTAGTTATTTGTAAATTTTCTATGAGTTTTAATGGTTCATCACGCAAATTTAAATACAAAAACCTTTGCACGTCAGTCAATGAGGAGTTATTGGATACCAAAGCAGTAAAAAGTTGATAGAAAGACTGACATTCTGCAACATTTCCTGTGAATAGTTGTAGATTAACTTCGGGTAACCTAATCAAAGGTGTAGCTTGTTGTTGCAGAATCACCGTCTTTGGCTCTGATCGCTCTGGTTTAGTTAACATAGGTGAAGATAATTCTTCTATACGTTCTAATATTTCGGTTAATGTTAAATAATATTGCTCTTCAATTGCGTCACGATTTTCAGCATCATCATGAGCTTCAGAATTCACTAGAAGTTCAATGTTATCTTGTGCTTCAGAATACCTTTCAAAGGCTGTTTGCAAATTCTTTTCTCTAGTTCGGAACTGAAAAACATGTGTCTCTCTATCTTTATTTGAAACTACCCAATTTGAAATTCGAGTAATAGTAGCTTTGGCACTTGTACGACTAATCTTTAGTGCTTCGTAATTCATTTTGAAATTAGACATTTAGTAAAAGATTTCTAGAGAAGTTAACAAAAAAAGTTAAAAAAATCTGCACGCCCAAAAAGGTTACTATATACTAACATTAAACGCTAAGGTTGAAATTGTTTTATGCTTTCTCAAACTGAAGAATTGTTATTGACCATCCGGGTCGAAGGACCACTTTCTTTCGTGACAGACAATGATTGCCCACACAAACAAGAAGAGGTTTTGTTTAAAAGTTTTGAAATTAGTGAAAAGTAAATCTACAGGGTGGTTGGTGCATCTTAAAGATCCTTTACACATAAAGAAAACACAGAGATTGCATAAAATAATTTCTTAAATTTATTACAAAAAGTACAAGAATATAACCCTTTCTGATAGAGTTACACAACAATTATTAAATATAAGTAAAGATTTAAATACAGTTTTTAACTACTTTATCACAAGTTACCAGCATAATGTTTGTTATTACAATTTAGTTTTTCTTGTTCTAAATTTGGAAGCTTTTAGGCACTCACTTTACTAAATACCTTTTAAGTTTCTGATCCTTAAACTCCACAAATCTGGATCGTATTAACAATACAAATTACTTACAGGATGCCATTTACGAGACCTCCAATTCTGCTATTAATCCTTTGCATGCAGAGTTTATGTTTCATTATGATTATAATAAAAATTGAGCAGTACTATTCGACTGAATTCCATCTGTCATCAATTATTAAAATATAAACTTGATGGGTTTATCCAAATTCCCCCTGGGGGTTTTACTTAACTTAGAATTGACTCCTTCTTCAAAGGATCTTCATATACATAAAGTATCATTAAATTGGTTTTTTGTTCACAGAAAAACCATGAATTTTTTAACATGAAAGGATTCTTTTTTGTGTTGTTGACATCTACGAGCAAATAGAAACAGGAGAGAACATTGCATTATATTCCACGCGACGGAACTGCTAGAAAAAGTGGTTTATAAGAGTGAGTGAGAGAGGGTACGAGTGAGTGAGAGAGGGTACCGGCACCCGATGAATATCGATCGATTGTATACGTCAACAACCCCGACCTGACACGGACAATATCGAACGTCGTACGTCAACAACCCCGACCTGCTCAACGTGGTTTATATAATGGCCGACTTCCGTCGCGTCGGTTCCTTACCCCCGACCATTGAAATGTTCTCTCCTGTTTCTATTTGCTCGTAGGTTGACATATTGTTTTTCATTTATTATTATATTTGAAATCAACTATCTCAGATCCAAGTTTTATGCACTTTTTTATATTATGCAAAAAAAAGAAGAGAAAAAGGAGGAGGAACATTCCTCAACTATATTTTACCATTTCAGGAACCAACAATATTAGAAAAAGAAAACAAAAAGCGTACTACTTATTTATTTACATAAAACACAAGGGGTGCAAAATTGACGTTTTTGTTTTACACGGCAACTTAAAAAATTGTTGTATAGTCAAAATCTGATAGATAAGAATTGTGAAGATTTTAAAAATCGACATTCTACATATTTATTTTAAAGTTTGTTCAAATTAGCGTAATATAATAAATGCCATAAAATTATGTTTTAATTGTATATTTTGATTTATTATTATCTAACAGCATCAGTGATTGATTAAATACTGAATGATAATATAATAATGCGTCATGTTTGTTTAATTTAAATAAATAAAGCTTTTAATTACGTGGAAATATCCCACACATATTTTGAGAACGAAAGAATATCCTTAAATTCTTATCCATCTTATTAAATCTTACAATTTTATTAAAATTATCGCCCATTTGTAGTAGCAATAAGAAAATCTGTTTTAATAACAAAATTTAAATGACGCATAAATGAAATGTATAAAAAGTGTTTCTTAAATAGCTTTAACAAAATATAATATGTAAGAATCATCTATCAACAGAAATTGCCTAATTTATTTTTGTACATATCTTATGTTGTCAAATGACAGATTGAGTGGACTGTATTGCTTATTTATTTACATAAAACACAAGGGGTGCAAAATTGACGTTTTTGTTTTACACGGCAACTTAAAAAAATGTTGTATAGTCAACAATCTGATAGATAAGAATTGTGAAGATTTTAAAAATCGACATTCTACATATTTATTTTAAAGTTTGTTCAAATTAACGTAATATAATAAATGCCATAAAATTATATTTTAATTGTATATTTTGATTTATTATTATCTAACAGCATCAGTGATTGATTAAATACCGAATGATAATATAATAATGCATAATGTTTGTTTAATTTAAATAAATAAAGCTTTCAATTACGTGTAAATATCCCACACATATTTTGAGAACGAAAGAATATCCTTAAATTCTATCCATCTTATTAAATCTTACAATTTTATTAAAATTATCGCCCATTTGTAGTAGCAAGCAAATCCGTTTTAATAACGAAGTTTAAATAACGCATAAATAAAATGTATTAAAAGTGTTTATTAGCTTTAACAAAATATAATATGAAATAATTTTTGTCACCATAAATGACGCAATCTTTACTCAGAAATACAATGCATAAAGTGAAGTCCCGTTGAAATGACGTCACTGTCTAGCGATAAAGCCATCAGTGTTACCAACAAAATTACTGTTATGTGTGGGGACGTAGGGTAAACCGTTGCCGATTTGTATACAAGTGTATACAAATCGCGCGCTATTAGCGCTGCGTGTTGCAAACGCTCGAACTACGATTTTATACACGAATCAGAAATGGGTGTCAAACTGCGCACAGCTAATTTTTACATTTTCGTCATCTAGACACTTTAAGCTTCATATGGTGCAATTTTGAGGCACTAGTCACCCAGCGTCCGTATATCCGGACGCCGAGTGACTTCGGACGCTGCTTGAACCTAAGATTTTACATGGGGGGACGCATAGTGGGGCCCTATAGATATATATATATATATATATATATATATATATATATATATATATATATATATATATATATATTGTTGAATTATTTGATTATACAATCAAACCAACTATTATCATTAGATTAATAATGATGAAAAAGCATAATTATCAATAAAAACAAAACATTACACAAAGTAAGACTAATACTCTGATATCCCCTGTATATTAAAAATTATGAAATAATAAAAAAACAATGTTGGGCGCCAGCTAAGCTTATCTTAGCACGAGACTGATACTCACAGGGTCTTTTAAAATTATCAAGGTTCAAAAATACGCAACTCTACAACACCTCAAAATTCAGAAATAAATCCTCGTCAAATAACAAATGAAACAAAGAAATTCGTATACAGTGCAGTTTTGTGTTACAATATATCTGCCTTGCCTTTACACGAATTTTAATGGAGTAAGTATTATAATAAAATAATTATCTATTGTTACTGTTCAATGCTTATTAAACCTATGCGTTCAAATTTCGATTGCAAATGTTCACAATTTATTTTTCTTACCGCCACGAAGACGATGAACTGTGTTATCGGCTTCCCCCATGCGATAGCAGTTGGATGCTGTCTACTGGAACGGCTCCCTTATCCGTTTGTTGAAAAGCACACCATGGATGTAGTACAATAAGCTCGTTACCAACACAAACTTTGGTAAGTACTTTTAACATAATTAATATTTTTGCATTCATTTTAGCAAAATAAATACATTTTCAAATAATACATTTTAAAATGCATGTCTGCACTCTCTGCTGTGCACCTGCAAACTCGTACTGCTCGAAAACAACTCCAAACAAATTTATTTCTTTCTAGGTAAAGGCACTCTTTAAATTTTTGAAGAATTTTAAACACATTTTTCCTTAACAAAATTATCATCAAATCCACTCTTATACGAATTACTCATTAAATTCTAGCATTAATTAAAATTAAAACAAAAATGTTCTGCAGAGCCTAGTATTTTCTTAATCATTAAAGTGATAATATTTTAAACAAAAATAAAAGTTTCTTGCTTAAAATAGCTTAGCCTGATTTTACCTTTAAATTCGAAACATGTATTTAAATAAATTTATGCAAGATACGAGGACCGTTCAATAAATAATTGGTACACAAAATATTTTCTTACTTTATGTATCTAGAAACGAAATTACTCGCTGCAATTAATTATTTAAAATAAAGCAATATGATACAGTTTGATATATAATGTTTATTAATTTTGACTAAATCCCATTTACGACAAAATAATACAACTATATATATATATATATATATATATATATATATATATATATATATATATATATATATATATATATATTTACATTGCAACCATGCATTTTTATTGAAGAATGGTTGTTATGGATAAATTTTGATTGATATTTAAAATGGAATGCTATGTTTTGACTATTTTTAAATGTACTAAAAGCTATTTTACAATTTTTCCTTATTTCTAATAACAATTTTATTTTCAGGTTTGAGCTTCAGATGTGATAACCTATATAGCCCAAATACTTCTTTTATGTAACAACAATAAACTAAATAGATAAATTTAAACTTGAACTTTGTTTTCATTAATGATTTTATATGAAAGTCAATGTTATGAATGTTCAACATCACAACTACCTCATCTCTGTTCATCAAGCAATTTTAAAACAATAATGAACTTTTATTAACTAGAACTTGGTCAAAATATCATTACAATATATATATATATATATATATATATATATATATATATATATATATATATATATATATATATATATATATTGCTGTGGATTTTAGTGTCAAAATTTTGGTAATTTTGGAAATTATTGTAAAATTTGAAAATCTTCGCTGAAAACTAACACTTTAGAAATATTTTTATCATTAAAAATAAATTTAAGTTATTTAATGGTGTATCATTGATTTTGAAATCAATGTGTATACTTTTTAATAAGGTTAAATAATACATGTTTCTTTATTTATTATCAAATAGCTTACTCACCGATTACTTAAGTGTACGTAACATCCAGTTGTGCAATTTATTAGTATTATGTAATTCAGTGATGATTAATTTTCAATGTGTATATCGACGGGTTATGTGATTCTTTTAAGGTTTTTGTTAATTGTAAATAGTTCATTGTTATTGCAGAAGTTATGTAATAATCTGGAGGAATCAATTGCTAATCAATACGGTTATCAGTTAGACCCGAATCTTCCTCCTTTAACAATATTAGGATTTGCCGATGACATCGTCGTTATTGAAAATAATCGCAGCTCTGCAATACATCTCACTGACATCATAGCACAAAGATTTGAAGAGATTGGGCTTAATATAAATTATAATAAATGCGTAGAACTTACTATAGAAAACGGTTTTCTCAAACATGAAAGGCAAGATATACACTCACACTACAATATCCCCTGTCTAGCAAAAGATCAAACTGTGCGCTATCTTGGTGTATCTTTTAACAACGACATCGTATTTAATGCTAAATCTACATTATCAGAACTGTATAGCAAAATAGATCGTCTCACCTCCTCGCCATTACTAAATAGCTATCAGAAATTTACTATCTTACGTTCTTCAATATCACCAACCCTAATTTATGAGTTTTTAACCATTCCTCCAACAAAATACCCGATTTCGTTTATATCTGCAGCAAATAAAATGATTAGGAGCGCAACCAAAGAAATTCTTCAGATACCAGCTGACACACCGGACAGTATGTTATATACAGATAACAAGTATAAAGGACTGGCATTATTTAATGTTCATTGGGAGATCTATCTGCAGCACATAAACTCTTGCAGAATTTTACATTACGCGAATAATGTTCACCTTATGCACAAACGCGATCTATTTAAAGAAGTTACTGATTGTTTGATACATTTAGATTTAAAAAACTTTACAGAAACAACCGGAAATAATTTCCCTAAATCAGTAGTTATTAGACAACATTTACGTCAAAAAGAATTCGAGAAATGGTCACAGCTACCTCATAAAGGTAAAGGAGTGGCGCTCTACCAAGAATACACTCCTGCTAAAAAATGGATTCGCGACCATAAAGGGTTATCGGATAGTGAATGGAAAGAGGCATTAAGGATGACCGCAAATGTTTGCTGCGTAAAAGCTGTTCCTGGCAGATCCCTTGACACAAACCTCTGTAGGCATTGCCACAGAGAGACAGAAACACTTGCACATGTCTTGGGATCATGCTCATACAGCGATAATTTACGTAATGCACGTCATCATAATGTCAGAACAATGATTTCCGATGCTTTTCGAAAAAAGGGATACAATGTATTTGAAGAAGTACCTGGGATTTCATCAAATGGAAGTAACAAACGTATAGACATTATAGCATTTTCAAAAAATTCTTCGATTGGCTACATAATAGATCCCACAGTACGTTTTGAAAAGGCCGTTGGTCAACCTGAAGATGTAAATAATGAAAAGCAAGAAATTTATAATTCGACCATACCCTACTACAAACAGAAGTACAACCTCAAAAACATTGAAGTAATCGGTTTAATGGTTGGTGCTCGCGGAACAATACCTAAATTTCTTGTGGACTTTTGGAAAAAATTCAAATTAAACATTTCGGACTTAAAAAACATCGGATTGGTCACATTACAAAAATCAATTTATATATTTAGAAATCATTGTTATAAGACTTTTAATAATAATTGTAATATAAGTAAATCTAGATGATTGTTATGTTAATTATGATTTAAGTTTTATAGTTACTTTAATGTTTATTTTGTTACACTTGTTCATCTTTAATTGTTATTACGAAAAATTAATTTATTGTTAAACACTTTTGTATGTTATACTTTGTCATTCGGCAACCCACTTAATAGTGGGAAGTTATTATGTGTAATACATAAATAAATAAATAATATATATATATATATATATATATATATATATATATATATATATATATATATATATATATATATATATATATATATATATATATTTTTTTAGATAGAGTTAATTTTTATCAAGTTGGATAATGATTTTACATTAAATAATATTTTGAATGCAAATTCATATAGAAAAATTTATCGACTCTGCTGGGATTCGAACCCAGGACCCTCCACTGTCTAGGTGGTATCTCTACCAACTGAGCTACAGAGAACGACTACCAGCATAGCGAGAAATCTTCCATATGAATTAGATATCAAGCAAACATGCAAGTAACTAGATATTTTTTTTGAATACTATTAATGAAGATCAGCAAGTCGCATAACAACAACATCAATATTCAAAGTATCTAGATTATAATGAATCATTCCGAAAGGAAATTAATTTTTATAAATTTTTAGATAGAGTTAATTTTTATCAAGTTGGATAATGATTTTACATTAAATAATATTTTGAATGCAAATTCATATAGAAAAATTTATCGACTCTGCTGGGATTCGAACCCAGGACCCTCCACTGTCTAGGTGGTATCTCTACCAACTGAGCTACAGAGAACGACTACCAGCATAGCGAGAAATCTTCCATATGAATTAGATATCAAGCAAACATGCAAGTAACTAGATATTTTTTGAATACTATTAATGAAGATCAGCAAGTCGCATAACAACAACATCAATATTCAAAGTATCTAGATTATAATGAATCATTCCGAAAGGAAATTAATTTTTATAAATTTTTATATATAGTTAATTTTTATCAAGTTGTATAATGATTTTAAATTAAATAATATTTTTAATGCAAATTCATATAGAAAAATTTATCGACTCTGCTGGGATTCGAACCCAGGACCCTCCACTGTCTAGGTGGTATCTCTACCAACTGAGCTACAGAGAACGACTACCAGCATAGCGAGAAATCTTCCATATGAATTAGATATCAAGCAAACATGCAAGTAACTAGATATTTTTTGAATACTATTAATGAAGATCAGCAAGTCGCATAACAACAACATCAATATTCAAAGTATCTAGATTATAATATATAATCTAGATCGCTATGCTGGTAGTCGTTCTCTGTAGCTCAGTTGGTAGAGATACCACCTAGACAGTGGAGGGTCCTGGGTTCGAATCCCAGCAGAGTCGATAAATTTTTCTATATGAATTTGCATTCAAAATATTATTTAATGTAAAATCATTATCCAACTTGATAAAAATTAACTCTATCTAAAAATTTATAAAAATTAATTTCCTTTCGGAATGATTCATTATAATCTAGATACTTTGAATATTGATGTTGTTGTTATGCGACTTGCTGATCTTCATTAATAGTATTCAAAAAATATCTAGTTACTTGCATGTTTGCTTGATATCTAATTCATATGGAAGATTTCTCGCTATGCTGGTAGTCGTTCTCTGTAGCTCAGTTGGTAGAGATACCACCTAGACAGTGGAGGGTCCTGGGTTCGAATCCTAGCAGAGTCGATAAATTTTTCTATATGAATTTGCATTCAAAATATTATTTAATGTAAAATCATTATCCAACTTGATAAAAATTAACTCTATCTAAAAATTTATAAAAATTAATTTCCTTTCGGAATGATTCATTATAATCTAGATACTTTGAATATTGATGTTGTTGTTATGCGACTTGCTGATCTTCATTAATAGTATTCAAAAAATATCTAGTTACTTGCATGTTTGCTTGATATCTAATTCATATGGAAGTTTTCTCGCTATGCTGGTAGTCGTTCTCTGTAGCTCAGTTGGTAGAGATACCACCTAGACAGTGGAGGGTCCTGGGTTCGAATCCCAGCAGAGTCGATAAATTTTTCTATATGAATTTGCATTCAAAATATTATTTAATGTAAAATCATTATCCAACTTGATAAAAATTAACTCTATCTAAAAATTTATAAAAATTAATTTCCTTTCGGAATGATTCATTATAATCTAGATACTTTGAATATTGATGTTGTTGTTATGCGACTTGCTGATCTTCATTAATAGTATTCAAAAAATATCTAGTTACTTGCATGTTTGCTTGATATCTAATTCATATGGAAGATTTCTCGCTATGCTGGTAGTCGTTCTCTGTAGCTCAGTTGGTAGAGATACCACCTAGACAGTGGAGGGTCCTGGGTTCGAATCCCAGCAGAGTCGATAAATTTTTCTATATGAATTTGCATTCAAAATATTATTTAATGTAAAATCATTATCCAACTTGATAAAAATTAACTCTATCTAAAAATTTATAAAAATTAATTTCCTTTCGGAATGATTCATTATAATCTAGATACTTTGAATATTGATGTTGTTGTTATGCGACTTGCTGATCTTCATTAATAGTATTCAAAAAATATCTAGTTACTTGCATGTTTGCTTGATATCTAATTCATATGGAAGATTTCTCGCTATGCTGGTAGTCGTTCTCTGTAGCTCAGTTGGTAGAGATACCACCTAGACAGTGGAGGGTCCTGGGTTCGAATCCCAGCAGAGTCGATAAATTTTTCTATATGAATTTGCATTCAAAATATTATTTAATGTAAAATCATTATCCAACTTGATAAAAATTAACTCTATCTAAAAATTTATAAAAATTAATTTCCTTTCGGAATGATTCATTATAATCTAGATACTTTGAATATTGATGTTGTTGTTATGCGACTTGCTGATCTTCATTAATAGTATTCAAAAAAAATATCTAGTTACTTGCATGTTTGCTTGATATCTAATTCATATGGAAGATTTCTCGCTATGCTGGTAGTCGTTCTCTGTAGCTCAGTTGGTAGAGATACCACCTAGACAGTGGAGGGTCCTGGGTTCGAATCCCAGCAGAGTCGATAAATTTTTCTATATGAATTTGCATTCAAAATATTATTTAATGTAAAATCATTATCCAACTTGATAAAAATTAACTCTATCTAAAAATATATATATATATATATATATATATATATATATATATATATATATATATATATATATATATATATTATTTATTTATTTATGTATTACACATAATAACTTCCCACTATTAAGTGGGTTGCCGAATGACAAAGTATAACATACAAAAGTGTTTAACAATAAATTAATTTTTCGTAATAACAATTAAAGATGAACAAGTGTAACAAAATAAACATTAAAGTAACTATAAAACTTAAATCATAATTAACATAACAATCATCTAGATTTACTTATATTACAATTATTATTAAAAGTCTTATAACAATGATTTCTAAATATATAAATTGATTTTTGTAATGTGACCAATCCGATGTTTTTTAAGTCCGAAATGTTTAATTTGAATTTTTTCCAAAAGTCCACAAGAAATTTAGGTATTGTTCCGCGAGCACCAACCATTAAACCGATTACTTCAATGTTTTTGAGGTTGTACTTCTGTTTGTAGTAGGGTATGGTCGAATTATAAATTTCTTGCTTTTCATTATTTACATCTTCAGGTTGACCAACGGCCTTTTCAAAACGTACTGTGGGATCTATTATGTAGCCAATCGAAGAATTTTTTGAAAATGCTATAATGTCTATACGTTTGTTACTTCCATTTGATGAAATCCCAGGTACTTCTTCAAATACATTGTATCCCTTTTTTCGAAAAGCATCGGAAATCATTGTTCTGACATTATGATGACGTGCATTACGTAAATTATCGCTGTATGAGCATGATCCCAAGACATGTGCAAGTGTTTCTGTCTCTCTGTGGCAATGCCTACAGAGGTTTGTGTCAAGGGATCTGCCAGGAACAGCTTTTACGCAGCAAACATTTGCGGTCATCCTTAATGCCTCTTTCCATTCACTATCCGATAACCCTTTATGGTCGCGAATCCATTTTTTAGCAGGAGTGTATTCTTGGTAGAGCGCCACTCCTTTACCTTTATGAGGTAGCTGTGACCATTTCTCGAATTCTTTTTGACGTAAATGTTGTCTAATAACTACTGATTTAGGGAAATTATTTCCGGTTGTTTCTGTAAAGTTTTTTAAATCTAAATGTATCAAACAATCAGTAACTTCTTTAAATAGATCGCGTTTGTGCATAAGGTGAACATTATTCGCGTAATGTAAAATTCTGCAAGAGTTTATGTGCTGCAGATAGATCTCCCAATGAACATTAAATAATGCCAGTCCTTTATACTTGTTATCTGTATATAACATACTGTCCGGTGTGTCAGCTGGTATCTGAAGAATTTCTTTGGTTGCGCTCCTAATCATTTTATTTGCTGCAGATATAAACGAAATCGGGTATTTTGTTGGAGGAATGGTTAAAAACTCATAAATTAGGGTTGGTGATATTGAAGAACGTAAGATAGTAAATTTCTGATAGCTATTTAGTAATGGCGAGGAGGTGAGACGATCTATTTTGCTATACAGTTCTGATAATGTAGATTTAGCATTAAATACGATGTCGTTGTTAAAAGATACACCAAGATAGCGCACAGTTTGATCTTTTGCTAGACAGGGGATATTGTAGTGTGAGTGTATATCTTGCCTTTCATGTTTGAGAAAACCGTTTTCTATAGTAAGTTCTACGCATTTATTATAATTTATATTAAGCCCAATCTCTTCAAATCTTTGTGCTATGATGTCAGTGAGATGTATTGCAGAGCTGCGATTATTTGCAATAACGACGATGTCATCGGCAAATCCTAATATTGTTAAAGGAGGAAGATTCGGGTCTAACTGATAACCGTATTGATTAGCAATTGATTCCTCACTTAATTCTTCGAAGATATGATCAGTTGCTAAATTGTAGAGAAGCGGCGAGAGAGGTGAACCTTGCATTACCCCTTTTGTAATTTTCATTGGCGTGGTACTTTCCAAATTAGCTTTAATCTGTGTAAAGTTATTAATCTGAAGATTAAATACGGCACTACAAAGTTTATCAGGGATACCTAAAGAAAGCAATGTTTTGTGTAAATGCCCATGCCCAATATTGTCAAAAGCTTTTGTTATGTCTATAAACATTAGTGTTGTTGTACCTTTCTTCTGCTTAACATTATCCAACACAGATTTAACTAATGAAGTATTAATGATAGTACCTGGAGTGAAAGTAAATCCTCTTTGGTTTTTGTTGATTGACACATAATTACGAAGTCTTTTTTCAAAAATATGTTCTATTAATCTTCGTACTACTGAACAGATAGTGATCGGTCTCCAATTAGAAAGATCTTTCTCATCTCCTTTCTTAAAGATTAAAACTGTGGTTGCCCGTTTAAAGCAAGGGGGTACAATACCAGTTTGTAGAATTCTTGAAGCAATCTTAGCAATTGCTTGATATGCCAGATCGTCTTTTAAAGCTCTTACTAAAACATGGTCAGGACCAGGGGATGTATCAACAGCCATTCTTCGAATCGCTGCTGTTACTTCTTCTTTGGAAATAGAAGTATCGAAAGTTTCATTTAATTTAATTCTTTCATTTTCTGTTATTGTCGGGGGATAAGAAGATCTTTGATTATCATTTGATTTAGAATATATGTTTGAAAAGTATGTTTGTATATCGTTTTTGCTTATTTTACATTTAACTGCATCATCTCCAAGTACGAGTTTTATCGCTTTTCTTCTAACATTGTAATATAAGAACTGTGCGAGTTGGTAAGTATATTTATTTTTTCGTTTTTCACGATCTCTCTTACTTGTTCGTATGGGATTTGAAGAATCAGCGTATTTATGCTTTTCAGTTATAAAATTTTTATTTTTACGTTTTTCGTAAAATTTTCTAGCAGGGTGTTTTGGTCCCGGTAAAAAATCAATTGCTGTTGCTAAAAAATGTAAGAAACTGTCTACTTTGCAGCAAAAATCATCGTCATCTAAGATAGTATCAAAATTAGAAATCCATTCCTTTAGTTTACTTTTATATTTTTTTATAGAATCAGAATCATTTCTATGGGAATTATTAAGATCTTCATTAATGTCTTTAGATTCTAAAGAATTAGAATTCTTTTGGATCTTTTTGGATTGCTGCTTTAGTAAAAGATGCTTACGGTATTCTTTAGGATGACTTTTGCTTAAATGTATTCCTAGTCCTTTTGAATTTTTATATCCCTTCCCACAAATATCACATATAGCTTCTAACTTTGTATTTTCATTAGTAAAAGAAGTTATTGGTGACAATGGTTCATATGATTTGTTGTTTTTATTTTGAGATACTGGCTGACTTTCACTGACCGTTGGTGTAATTAATTCAAAATGCCCATTATTAGGGTTCCCAATGAGTAGTAAATAGATGATTTTATTGTCAGAATTGCCATTGTCGTTAATGATTAAGGGACTAGTAGTGACATTAACGAATCTGGTACTACATTTTTCAGTTAGATATATATTGAAGCAAAGATTGTATAGTTTGGACAGAACGTATATTTCTAGTGAAGTTCCAAATGAGCCATCTTTAAGCATCTGATTGCAGTATTCTTCACAAGTTAAATTGACATCTTCATAATTAAGTGTATACTGACGTAAGTCATTCCAGTGGCTTTCAATATATTCTACAGCATTAATACGTAATTCTCTATAACGTTCTTGAGTTTCAAATAAGTGTAAACTTATTGCTCGGAACAAACAATTTCCATCTCCAATAATTAGATTTCTCTTGAATTTTTTGTAATATGTCATTTTGACATATTACATGTTGACAATTAAATTTTACTATATATATAAACAATTTAGCGATAATAATTAGGCACCGAGACTCCAGTTAAATTCTGTCGCAAGTTTCGCGAAAGGGCTTTCGAAGCTTGTAATGTATTAAACTTTTCATTCTCCCCTTGCTATTTATTAATTACCGTAAAAAAATAAATAAAATGATGATTCAGTGATTTTAATAAAATAATGTTTGTATATACAACAGTATTGTTACCAAGGTAAATGTTGACAACAGCCACCTTATAATATTATATTTAAAAAAATTGCCAGTTTTACTTTGTTGCCCAGGGACCGAAAGTTTTTCATACCTAGCAACCACCTCGCATGTTTTACTTTGGCTTGCGGTGGCCTTATCAAGATAGAAAGTTACACTTTCGTAAAGGGGAGGACGAAATAGTTATTTACATTACAAGCTGCAAAAGTTTACTTTTAGGTGCAAGGTGTTTTTGATTGGCCAAGGCGAAGCGTAAGCGTAGCCGAGGTTAGTTAAAAACACCGAGCACCTGAAAGGGCTTTCGCAGCGTGTAATGTATTAAACTTTTCATTCTACCCTTGACATTTATTAACCGCCGTAAATAAATAAATAATATGATGAATCAGTGATTATAATAAAATAATGTTTGTATATAGAACAGAGTATTGTTACCAAGGTAATGTTGACAACAGCCACCTTATAATATTATATTTAAAAAAATTGACAGTTTTACTTCGTTGTCCAGGGACAAAAGTTTTTCATACCTAGCAACCACCTCGCATGTTTTACTTTCGCTTTCAGTTGCCTTATCAAGATAGAAAGTTATACTTTCGTAAAGGGGAGAATGAAAAATATGTTTATTCTATTTTGACATGATAATCGTCTTTATTGGCACTCAATTGCGGGCATAATTTGGCTTTTATAGCCCTAGGGCCTATAAAGTTGCTAAGATGCAAACAAACGTTTCTATAGAGTTCTAACAATTTTAATAAATAATTATAACTTACATTTTTTCAAAATGAAATGTGCAATTGCTTGGGTTTGAAATACTGAGTTATCCTTTCCATGAAGCAAAATAAAATAAACCGTTGTATGTACCACGGGCATAATCAAGATAATGGCCCTCGAGAAATTAAAAGCCCTCCTTCGTCGGGCTTTAAACATTCTCTCGTGCCATAATCTAATAGATTATGCCCTTAATACATAAATAACTATTATTGTTTTGACTAGGTACATAAGAATTCCCAAAATAAATGAGTAAGCATATTTAGTAAATTGGTAAAGAATGCTCTTTAGTTATAAAATGCTATTAAACGTTTTAATTTTTTAGCTTTTAGTTCATTTATGTTAGGCAATCGACAACTGATTGAGTACTATAATTTTAAATGCTCCTGTACTATTTCCGTTTTCGTTCAGGTTGGCAACGGTGTATCAACATCTCTGCAATCGAGCTTCCAAAATGGTGGTTACCTGAAAACACGTCTAAAGAAAGAAAATTATTTCCTTTATAGTATACCAATAATAAGCTTCCTTCACGGCAGCAATAACAGTGTCATCACAAGGTAAAAAATCATTAAGATTTAAAAATTCAAAATTAAAGTTTATGTTTGTTTTTATAGGTTCATTAGATTAATGAATCACCTTTTCAATGTAAAATAATAAATGACTAAAATATACCAGGAAGGACAATCTTGAAACACATACAAAGAGCCATAGTAATAGGAAGGTATTCCAGTGAAATATTTATAATTACAAGTGTACATGCAAGCAAAGCCTTAGAAGGCATCTGGGTATTTATACATAGTGCGGAGAAACCCTTCCAATGTAATATAAATTTTTGTAATAATGTGATTATAAATTTTCACAAATTTTCAAAAGGGTAAAAGTTTATAACTACACATGGCTACTGACAATGGGGAGAAATATTTTCAATGTAATATCTGCAATTACAAAAGTACATTGAAGCAAAGCCTTAAAAAACATATGCTAACACATACTGGACTTAAACCCTTTCAATCTAATATATGCAACTACAAAAGTGCAAGACAGAAAAACCTTGAACACATGATTACTCGCAATGGGGAGAAACTCTTTCAATGTCACATTTGCCATTACAAGTGTACACAGAATCAAAACCTTATGAAACATATGCGAACGCACAGTGGAGAGAAACCCTTTCAATGTAGTATATGTGATTATAAATGTGCACAGAAGAGTAACCTTAATACACATATGTTTTCTCACAGTGCAAA
Organism: Agrypnus murinus; assembly: GCA_929113105.1. Taxonomy (NCBI): domain Eukaryota; kingdom Metazoa; phylum Arthropoda; class Insecta; order Coleoptera; family Elateridae; genus Agrypnus; species Agrypnus murinus. The sequence continues at coordinate 71,635,642 of OV816027.1, forward strand.
GAAACCTTTTCAATGTAACATTTGCAATTACAAGTCTATACGAAAGCGTAATCTGAAAATACATATGTTTACACATAGTGGTGAGAAACCCTTCCGATGTAACATTTGCAATTGCAAGTATAAATTGAAACAATACCTTATGACACATATGCGAACGCACAGTGGAGAGAAACCCTTTCAATGCAGTATATGTGATTATAAATGTTCACAGAAGAGTCACCTTAAAACACATATGTTTTCTCACAGTGCAGAGAAACCCTTTCAATGTAACATTTGCAATTATAAGTGTACGCAGAAAGAAAGCCTTACGAGACATATGCGAACACACAGTGGAGAGAAACCCTTTCAATGTAGTACATGTGGTTATAAATGTTCACAGAAAGGTAACCTAATTTCACATACATCTTCTCACAGTGCAGAGAAACCCTTTCAATGTAATATATGTGACAACAAATATAAAAGGAAGCGTGACCTTAAAATGCATGTGGCTACTCATGATGGCGATATTCTTCAATGTAAAATATGTTATTACAAAAGCTTATGCAAGAGAAGCATTGAAAGACACATGCAGAAACACAGCATAGAAAAACCATTTCAATGTTATATATGTGGCTACAAGACTACATGGAAGAACAACCTTCAAATACATATTCAGGATCATAGGGAAAGACGTCTAGAACTAAACGATAATTGTTTAAATGCTTGAATAGAAATACACATAACCTAATATTATACCTAATAATATATTATTTCAAATGTTTATATGTTTCATTTATATAATGTATTTTTACATTACATAATTTTACATTACAACTTTTTTGTATTCCTGTTGAAACCTTTCACCACGATGATTACTACTACATCATGTTATCTGATTTTACAAAATTACTTTCAATCAAGATATGTTTTACTCAATCACAAGAGATGGACAGGGCATTTCTTGTAATGTAAAAACCTTTAATTGATGAATCCAATCAGCAAACCATAAATATACTAACAATGAACTAACAAAGGCATCTTTCGGCTTAATATGATATCTCGGCCCTTTCATAACTCTTCATTGCAGTACATTTTAAAAAAGCCTTTTGATCCCTTATAAGAAACACTAAAAGCTTTTTTTTGTAGTTAGAGAGAGTGTGTTCTTAAGTGTTAATAAAAAAATCTGAAAAAGAGGTACATTTGTTGGAATAAGATTTTGTGGATCGTTTTGTAAGGTAAGTGAAGCTCCTGATTTTTATATTGAAAGTAAATAAATTACGTTATAACTTTTTTTATTGTCAAGGTTATAAAATTTTTACTCGGCCACAACACAGCTTATATGTTATGCTAAAGATGTCTGTGTAGAGCTGTAATGTGGGTTGCATACATATGCAATAATTACCTAAAATTCACTTTTATACATACCGGTCCATACTGGGACAAAAAATCTTGGTCTATACTGGGACAAACAATTTTGGTCCATAGTGGGAAATTGGTTATTTCAAGTTTTAATTTTGATCTTTGGAACTGAATATCAAAAATGTGCTTTGGAGTTCAATTAGTATTTTTACTATAATTATGATTGCAGGTCCAGTTTACTATGCCTAACTGGCCAAGAGGTAAGCTAAAGCAGCATTATGAAGAAAGTACTATTCTTCATCTTGAAAAAGCAAAAATTTAATGAAAACTGCTGTTCTTCAGGTGGTAAATGGTGAAAAAAATTTAAGGCAGACTGCAGTTTATCCCATTTCCAAATCAGCGTTACAGAGAAGAGTAAAAAAATATATGGAACTATCAGAAGCAGAAAAAGAAAATTTTAGTTTTCAACAAAAGCATGGTTTTAAAACTATATTTTCTGAAATCGAAGAATCTTTGTTGGCACAGTATTTGATTGATGCCTCTCGCATGTGTTATGGGTTAACTAAAAGAGATGCTCGTAAACTCGCGTATGATTTTGGCATCGCTAATTCTAAGTTACTACCCGATTCCTGGAACGAAAAGGGATACGCCGGAGAGAAGTGGTTTAATAGCTTTAAACAACACAATTCCCAATTGAGCTTACGAAAGCCAGAGGCTACAAGTCTCTCGAGAGCTACAAGCTTCAATAAGCATAATGTCAATATGTTTTTTGAAAATTTAACTGAAACAATGAAGAAATATAATTTTACCCGAAATGAAGTTTACAATCTAGATGAAACCGGGTAACCACTGTGCACAAACCCCCAAAAATTATTGCACAATCTGGTTGTAAACAAGTTGGAAAAGTTACATCTGCCGAACGTGGCACATTAGTAACACGGTGCAGTGATATGTGCTGTTGGTACGTTTATTCCCCCCTTCATGATTTTTCCACGAAAACGATTCAAAGATCATATGCTTCATGGTGCCCCGCCAGGATCCGGAGGATCTGCCCATGAATCTGGCTGGATGACTTCTGCAGCATTTTTGGAATATATAAACCACATTATTAAATATACCAACTGCTCCGTAAACAAAAAGATTTTAGTGATTTTAGATAATCATCAGCGCCATTATAGCGTTGATGCACTGAATAAAGCTAAAGCAAATGGAATAGTTCTATTGACCTTGCCACCCCACTGCAGTCACCGGATACAACCTCTAGATATTGCATGTTTTGGTCCATTTAAGTCTTATTATAATCGAACTGCTGATGAGTGGATGACAAACCATCCTGGCATTCCAATGAAAATATATGATATTTGTGAGATCATTGGCAAGGCATTTCCACTAGTTTTCACACCATCAAATATTTTGAAAGGTTTTCAAAAAACTGGCATATCACCTCTAAACTCTAATATTTTCTCTGAACAGGATTACCTAATGTCATCTGTTACAGATAGACCACAATCTGAACATAATACTATACAAACAGAGGTCACTTCAATAGCTGGACCTTCCAATGTAACAAACACACATATTCCTACTCCTGTTGTAGGTAACATTGCAAAGAGGCCATCATTACAAGATGTGATAATAAATGAAAGGATAATAGGACCAAAAGAAATTAGGCCTCATGTGAAAGCTGCTCCTCGCAAAACAGTGGGAAAAAGAAGAAAGGGGCAGTCACTTATATTAACAGACATGCCCAAAGATAAAATAGAAGAAGAACATAGTAGGAAGAAGCCAAAGATTGTGGACAAAGGTAAAGAAGAAACAGATGAAAGTGAACTAGAAGATGAAGTTCTTTCGGATAACGAAGAGAATTCTGACTCGAGTTCGAACTTCATTCAGGTAGGAGATTTCGTAGTGGTAAAATACTGCACAAAAAAAACTATTAGACACTTTGTTGGATGTGTAAAAGATATTAATAATGATGATTACCAAGTGTCGTTTCTGAAAAAGGGCTTAGGAACTAAATTCAGGAATCCTGAAGATGACGATACTGATACTGTGGGTAAGGAAGATATAGTCACAGTATTACCAAAACCATCAGCAGTAGGGTCAAGTGATCGTGCTGCTTCGCTACTTTATTTTAAGTTTGATTTTTCAAATTATAATATTTATTAAATAGTTCATATTTGCATGTATGTTTAAAAATCGTATGTACATAACATAATGTATGTTTTCAAGTTTTTCGAAATAAAAATAAATCTAATAGGTACCTACATTTTTTACTTTCAAAACTACAATTTAATTAAAATTTGGAACTAAATTTAGCAAGTCCCATTATGGACCACCATGTGTCCCAATATGAACCGCATACGGTCTACTATGGGACAAGCGGTTTATAATGGGACACGTATGTTTTCAATCTAAAATTATTGGTCTATGACTTTAATCCCCAAAGCAAATGATGCAATATCATTGCAGGTAACTGTTCTGTTACTTGAAAATGACAAACAACCTACAACAAATTTTTTATGCTAAAAATAAAAAAGTGTCCCACTATAGACCGGCTTCCCCTACTCGGCAATATAGGAAATAGACAGAAATAAACGGGAATACAAAGGAATAAATGGCAATAAATAGTGAATACGCAGCAATAAATGGGGAATACGCAGCAATACTGAGAAATAAACTCGGCAATAGGAATAATAACACTCTCCACTCTTATCAATTTCCATTACGCATTTTATCTTAAGCCCGTTTAAAAGTCGAGGTGGTCTTCTGAAGAAGCGAGTGTATGTTGTAGTGTATGCGGAAAAATAATAACGGCAAATAGTTATTTTTCGTTTGAACATTGAAAACCATTCACTGTCTCTAAGAATCGTGATTTGACACTTACTCCGTCAATATATGACGGTTATATACCGATAGTGATCTCCAAGTCACTGTCTTTGGTGAAACTAATAATACCGACAGCGCCGACCGGAAAATATATACAAAAAAAATCAAAAGCTATCCAACTATATCACTATATATAAGCAACGTTATTATTTTGATGTTATATGGACGATTCTAAATTTTAACCACACGATAAATACACAACTAGAATTCGACACTATACGACAACAAAGATGCATTAGAAGTTAATGCATCAGAAGAAGTGCATTAGCTTAATGTGGAAATACTTGATGTGGTTCAATTAAATGTAGTTGTGTGTTAAATTGAGTGTTTTAATAAATCTAATAACGAAGATTTGTTGCCATTTATTTACACAACTATTACAAATTTGTTCAGTTTTCAGTTTCAACTAACTATCGCGAAAAATCAAATCGAATTAATTTTTTTTAACAAAAAATTTCTTTTTGCCACATCTTTATTTTAAAATAATACAATTAATTCAATCTGTTTCGTTCTGTTGTTTTGTATATGGACGTTATTAGAAGTAGTCCCGACACTGTACGCGCCTTGTAATGATCATCTAATGTGGGATGAGCGTCTGCTATCGCCTTAATAAATATTAAGTAACAAATCTCATTGTCAAATTCTTTTAGTTTTTAATTTGTATTTTTATCGAAATGGTACATATTATGTATTGTTATTTAACATGCGAAAAAGGAATTCGCCCACAAAAGAAATTAAGTAAATTTAGGTAATTTTACATTTAGCTGATTTATGGGTTGCATAACCTCAATTTCAAAATTATTATTTTGAGTAATTCTTCTTTTGATGAATTGAAATATAGGTAATTATAATTAACATGCACATTTGAACATGTTAGGCATAAAAAGGGTATCCGAAAAATTAGATTCTACATAAAATTTAGTTAATCTTCTTTTGCTATATACATTTGGGTGATGGGATTTGGGTGACGTTAATCTAGTTTTTCAGCTTAATAAAGTTTATGCCAATTTTAATGTGAGATTTAATCTAAAACAGACCAGGTGTATTGTAATGGGGAGGTATACAAGCACTTACTATCTTACTTTATCAATTAATAGTTAAATATGTGTTTTCACAATAACAAGATTTCGCGGCTGTATAAGTTTCTTGTATTTCAGAATTACAGAAAAGCTTCCAGCTAAAGTATCGTGATGCAAATTTGTAAAGTAGCTGATTTACTACATAAATTTTACAATATTAAATGTAGGGGCTGCTTTTTATTAATAATGTCAGATAAACCACATATAATTACGTTGCGCCTTTGGAACGATCATTGAAATACTGTAATTGGTTTGAATTTTCATGTTGTTGATACTTAAAATTATGCAAATGTTTGTTAGGATATAATGTTTAAATTTGTGAAGATAGAAAGCAGTGGCGTAACTATTCTCCGAAGGCAGGTCCGACTAACGAGGCCCCAATGTATACTTTTAAATAAGCAAGAAAAAGATTAATGATTTGCGAGACAAATGTAAAAAGGTATACTACTATAAATGATAAATCCTTTAAAAAAATGTTCATTCTTGCAAAAATTTCTGCTATTTCTACTATATATGTCGTTTAAATCACTTGGTAAACTTATGTAAAACCCCAAAACAGTAGATTTTATACACGGAGAAAAATGTGGTGCATTTATCTTAAATTGGATTACGTCATCAGAAGTGTTATAATATGTAGGGTAATTCCGGTATAGATGGACCACCGGGTTAGATGGGCCAGAGCTGTAGTTTTTTAACTATTTGTAAGAGGGCGGTAGAATTCCATTAGTGTGTTTATTTCATCAGTGGTTGTAAGCGGTATTGTTATGGTGAACGTGAGTGGTTAAAAAAGTAAGTTATTTCCATATTTTATTTCTAGGTAGGGTCGAATTTTGGACGTATATATAATGAACGTGGAGTGTGTCATATTGGAGTTGCTTTTTTCAACCAAAACTTTTCTAGATCAACAAATAGAAGCCAATTTCTTCATTGTAACCTTAAAATTGCAACGTCTGGAATTTTCCAAGCTGAATGTCAGCTGGTCCATCTAACCCGTACATTTGGGTTAGATGGTCCAATGATATTTGGTATATATGGACCAGTCAACTATTAAGAATAATTAATATTTTTGTTGTGGTAATTTCACAGGTACAAAATGCCGACTGTTTATAAAAGGAAAAGCAGTAGTACTAGAGGCCAGTGGAGTCAACTTGACTTGAAGAGCGCCTTCAACGCGGTTCAAAATGGAACAGGAGTCAACGCAGCAGCAAAAGCATTCTCAATCCCCAGATCAACTCTGAAGAGACGGCTGAAGAATAAAAAAATGGAAAAAGGAAACTTCGGACGTTCATGTGTCTTGGGTGTAGAAAATGAAAAAAAGATCGTACTCCACATTAGAAAGTTGCAGAGTAAGGGATTTACGCAGACGAGAGAATCTGTCCGTAAAATGGCATATCGTCTGGCAGAAAAACTACAACTTAAACATACATTTGATCACACAAAACAAATGGCTGGATACAATTGGCTTAATTCCTTTTTAAGACGTAATCCTGCTTTATCTATCAGAAAATCTGAAGGAGTATCAATGCATCGTTCGGTAGGACTCAATAAGGAAAGCGTTGGAAACTATTTTAAGCTACTGGAAAAAATTATGACTGAACATCAGCTATTTGATAAGCCCGGTAACGTCTACAATGTTGACGAGAGCGGACTTCAGTTGAATAATAAGCCAGGTCAAGTGATAGCTGTCAAAGGTTCCAAAAGTGTACCCACAATAACTTCGGGTGAAAAGGGAGAGACTATTTCAGTTGTGACGTGCTGTAATGCTGAAGGTTCATTCTTACCTCCGTATTGCATTATGAAAGGAAAATATTGCAAAGAAGAATGGAAAGAAGGTATGCCACCGGGTACTGTTATAAAAATGTCACAAAAATCTGCTTACGCGAATGTAGACATATTTTTTGACTGGCTGAAGAATCACTTTGTGCCTCGCAAGCCAAGAGACCATGCAACATTATTAATTTTGGATGGCCACACTTCCCACTGCAACTCGGTCGAAATGTTGGAATTCGCAGAAGAGCAAAACATTATTCTTCTTTGCCTTCCTAGTCATACGACACACTTTTTACAACCGTTAGACAGGTCGTTCTTTAAGTCGCTTAAAAGTTATTATAACAATGCTTGTAAGAATTTTATGATGAATAATCCCACAAAAAGGATAAACCGACTTCAGTTTAGAAAGTTGTTAAGGGAGGCATGGAATTCTGCAGCAAAATATAAAAACGCCGTATCAGGTTTCAGATCAACTGGCATTATTCCTTTCAATCCAGATGCTATACCAGACTACGCATTTTTATCTGAAGACGTTCCCCCAAATCCAGTGCCGGCAGATACGCTTAGTACTATTGCTTCTCCACATAGACCTGAATCACCACAAACAGATTCTTCTGGGCCACAAAGACCTCAAACACCTCAGCCAAGTTGTTCTAGAGTAATAACAGCACCATCACCAAAAAGAAGTGCAGGAAAACTTCTAACTGAAATTTCTCCCATACCGCTAACTTCAGCTGTGACTACTCTAAAGAAGAGATCTCGTAATGTCGCGGTAATTCTTAATGAAACAAATAACATTACAGAACTTAAAACTAAGCAGTTGGCTAAAAAACAAAAGATTGGAACAAAAGCTAAAACCGAGCCTACAAAGCTAATAACAAAAGGTAAACAGCAGGTGTCCAAATCTAAAAAGATAGTAGATGACTCGTCTTCAGATTCGGATGACGAAGTTTCAGTTCATGATGAGAGTGATGACGAGGATCAATCTAATGCCGACAACATATGCGTTGGTTGTGGCGAAGATTATCAGCAGACTACTAAAAGTGATGATTGGATTAAGTGCATTAGATGTGAGAGGTGGCTCCACGAAAGTTGCACCAAGTATGGCAATTTCTGTGATTTGTGTGGCAAATTTACCTGCAAAATTTGAATTTGATTTGAATTTAATATTCTGTACTTCAGTACAGTGTTTTTTGCCATATTTTATAATGGTCCATATAGGTATACATACCATATGTTATTGGCTCATCTAACCCGGACACCTCGGGATAGATGGACCAATGCCACTTTTTTCTATAATACTTATTATAAAAAAAATATATAAATTTTTTAAAATTTTTTATAATATCCCGTTACAATAAAGTTTAGTTTATCTGTTTATGCCATTTTTGATTTTATTTATCCATCCAGATGGCAGTTACAATTTTTTTTTTAATTGGGGTCCATCTATACCGGAATTACCCTAAATATAAATATCAATGGAAAATTTATGTACAATAGATTTAACAGAAAAGTATTAACATAAGGTTTTGCTTGTTCTGGTAGCACAGTTTTCGTGCTTATTTTATACTACGTTTTATTAGTATTACAGGTGACTGGGTGTTTCTCCCGAAGTCCACAATTTGGATGTGAAACATTCTCTGAAGAGAAATTTGTTGAAATCTGTTTTTCTAAGAAATAGTATGATTAATTCATTGTATATAACACATACTGTTGATTAGTAGAGCTTAATGTGGACATTTTCGACCTTTACAGTGTTTAAATCCACGCAAATGATCCAAATAACATGCAAATGACAGAAAATATTATATTTAATTAAAAAACTGAACTTTAATATTATAATAAAAAGATGTTTCTAGCAAGATAATGCCTTAGTAATGAATAACAAGTAAAATAAAAATTAGTAATTTTTATTTTACGTGATATGACAGTCATCATGTTTAAGCTTTTCCATTTGTTTCTTTTCTGGATAATTTTTAATTTTTTCTCTTTTCTTCTTGCATTCTCTTTTTCTTTTCTTCTTTTCTACATTTTCTTTGCACCTCATAATGTAAGAACATGAATGTAAGTAGGAGTTGTCACTTACGTGGACAAGTTGTATTACGTGGAGTTATAAATCCACGCAAATGACACAATGAGAATGCCACGCGAATGACTATTAGAGCATTAATATAACATAGCGCGTAGACTATTTTCTTTAAAGGCTTCATACTAGCTATAATGAAACAACACAAGTAGTGTATTAACTTACGCAATTTTTTTTCTAAATTCAACACCAGTAAGAAATTATGATAACCACGTGAATGACACAATATAATGTACTCTTACATCAAACCATATAAACTACCCCTATAAAGTCTATAGATCAACTGAACCAGACACTACATGTTGATTTAATTAAAATTACATATGCAAGCAATACATGTGTATTGCTGATATTGTAGAAATACTGATACTATACGTGAAATTTAATAATGTTCTTCTCCCTTAGTTAGATCCAGGCAAATGACAAAACTATCAGGGACAACATTTTATTGATTGTATAGCAGTCGATGCTTAATATTTTATATATTAATTGATTCTGGATGAGGGCCCTATTCTTGTTTTACAATTATCCTTAATTAGAAGAATAATCATTAACTGCTGCCTTAGAAAAACTGCATTTTACTTTTAGAATACATACTAGGGACATGCCACGGGAATGATATATGACATAATAAAGTTTACTTTTTATTGTGAAAAAAATAGGTCAATTGTTAATATATACCTGGCTAGATAGACTGCTATTACATCTTCACTGTACTGAACTAACAGGTAAAAAGATATTGGCAATATAATATTAATTAAGCAGAAGCAGTAAATTTAATATTTCTGAAGAACTACCCAACTGTGTTTAAACAATACTAACAAGCAACATTTATTTTTACGTTATTTTACTTTACCATTTTTCTATGTGTCACTGACATCCCTCCTTAAAATACGAATAAAAACCGTAAATGACTTAATCTGGCAATATAAATAGTACCACTCACCTTGATTTGGTCTAACGCAAGCAACACAGGAATCGGCGTTATAGTTTAATATACGTGTATTCAATCATATTTTGGTAACTTTTTAGTTATCGTATATTTATTAAACGTGTACGATCTACCTATATGTTTTGAAACGTGTAATATACGTGTATTGTTAACCATTTTGATACAGGCACGGTGAAAATTTTGTGATATTTCATGTACTGGCGCCAGATTAGTATGGCTTTGTGTCGTGCTGCATTTGTGGTCAACTAATAGTATATTCCGTAACTTAACCACAGTAACCGTAACCTCGATTTCGTGTTTCAAAATATACCAATTCCTGAAAAAAGTTAATTTATGAAACACTGTTCCTGAAAAAATGGTTTCTTTTCGCTAACCACGAGTAACCACTGCAATCGCGGTTGTTTGCGGTGACTTGCGGTTAGTTTACCACCACTCTAAAAGAATATTACGGTTTTCTGATTTCTTTAACATTTTGCATAAATCCTTTTAGGACAAATTTCTCAACTTACCATATGCAAAAAAATATCGTGTACAACCGTTAGAGAGTCTATTTTTTCCACTCATTTGCTTGATAAACCCGAGCTTCACCCTCCTTAATCAAAACTGTAAATTCATGAGAAAAGTATTACTTTCATAACTCGTTGTACAATATACTATTCCGTAAGCACTTATTAATTTATATACATAAAAGAGATCCATTCTCCAGTGGATTTAAAGTTGGTATTTTCTACCAGCTATCGGCAAGTAAATTTTAAAATTGGCGCCTTTATTTTGTGTGCGACCTTCAGGGTCTCTAGTATGATTATGGCATCATTAACCTCACAAAAGTTTGTTTTTGGTGATGTTTGTTGCAAACAATTCATTTGCCGTTATTTTAACTAACTGTATAAAAGGTTGCATACTTACGCCTTCTTTGACCATCTTCTTCATCACTACTACTGCTATCATCAGATAGTATGTTTTCCATAAGGAAACAATATATTATTCATTTTATTAACTTTAGAGCCCTTAAATGTTATTTTCTGATGTCAAGGTGCAGCGTTCAAATTTGACACCACACTACAAGGTTAAGCTGTTTCAAAACTATGTAAGTTTTTCAGCAAACCATTTGTTACCAAAGACTAACCAGAACCAGAAATGCGGTTACTTTCGGTTAAGTTTTGGAATATACTATAAGGTTCACCAAAAATGGTATTTATAATGCACTAATAAATGTTTTTCATTGCGGTATACGCTATACGTAATTTAAACGTCTACATTCAATCATGTTTATTTCCGTCTTCGGTATTATTCGCATTTCTTCGTTTGTCTAAACTAACAGCGTTTGATGGTTTGAACACGTGATTTCCGCGTCATGGGCCTCCCCATTAGCGTTACAATTTGTTCCTGTAATGAGGGTATACGTGTATGTAGTATTTGTGCTTTGTTACTGTAGTTTGTAGCAGTAGGTTATTAAAGCTGGAGTGGAGTATTAATAAGGTTAGTACAATTATTATTATAGTTATATGTTGTCATGACGAATCTTTTGTTATGTGCTACCTACGCTATTATTGGCTAGTTTTGCTATATGTTTTGCTACTATGTTTGCTGCAATAGACGCGCCGCTCATTCTGTAAATTTTCACGCCATATTACGATAATTATTATTCCGGGCTCATATTGTTTAGCATGATAAAAACGTATACGCATTGTTAACAGTCTTCGCAAATTCTATAAATGTCAATAAAAAAACATTAATGACTAGTAACTTGACAGCTGAAGGTAAGAAAAACAATTTACGCGGCAAATTCAGTTTAAAGTTAGGTTTTTATGTATTTATATATAAAAATTAGTCGGATTTAAGTTTGTATAATTTTTTTATAAAGAAGTCAACGTGGTACATATCTTAAAATATTTGTTATGTATACTTAATTGTTTCAGCCTCACTTTTTGTGTTTGTGTGAAGATTATTTGATATGTACCGGGTGGAAATAAATGATTTTCATCAAGTTACCATTGCATTCCCCATGTAAAAGCACGACGTGCCGCTCTACGAAAATAGAGAAGGCAGTACCATAACCTCAAATTCAATAAATTCTATGAATTGTTTGACAGATTGATTTCATTTATTGACAGAACTAATTTAGTACTCCAGTACTAGGTCAAAAAGAGTAGAGCGGTACAGAAAAATTTACATGTGGAAAAATTCCAAAGGGAACTTGATGAAAATCATTTATTTCCACGCTGTATATCCTATCATTGTTTTTATGCTGCAGTAAAATTTATTTGAATTTTTTTCAAGGTATACTACATCCCATCCGTAGCTGTTCTCCCAATTACCTGTAAGATCAGCTGTTCTTAAAAACGAATACTCTTTTATTATAACTTTTATTATAAACAGGATGGAACCGTTTTATTATTAAATAATAAATAAATAATATTTTTCCTTTTTCTGCAATTTTGTTTTTATCTTTTCTTAATTACAGTATACAAAATAAACACGAAACGTCCATTGACTACCTGCATTGACGTTTAATTGATACTGAATATAAACCTATTGCATCAACAACTATTTAGCGTGTTTCATAAACGTTATTTATTTGTATATTGTACACTATATTTTAACGTTTATCTCGCGGACATTTTATCCTTTATAAGAAGTTGACATTCAACCATAATTATACTACTGGTATAAACAAAAATTACACGTTTATTCAATTATTGTGTGTTGCTTGGGTACTTTAAATAATTTTGATCAGTTTGATTATAAAACATAGATTTAGTGTATCTTTTGTATCTTCAAAAAAATGTAAGACTTTATGTCCCCGGCATTTAATAACGAAGAAACATTTTCAAAAATTGATTTGGAACACGCGTATATGTAGACGAAAAATTAACTCACGGAATAGCTCCAAATCCAAACAATTTTCAAGAAAAAACTGGTCGGTTCTCTAGAGGACACGGATATTGCCCGGGCTGTAGTTACGCCACTGATAGGAAGATATGAAAAGGTATTATAGCCTCACTAGTGTAGTGTGTAACATGCTAGACTTTCACCTGAGCGACCCGGTTTGCCTACCAGGACCGGTAAATCTGGTTAAAGCTTTTCTGCAGTCTTTCCTTAGCTTTGTAAAAAAACACTCTCTTTCAATTTACATCTTGCAGAAAGTGCACACACGTCTTGTTCAGATTAATAAAAATTAAGGTTGACCTAAATTAGAAATATCAAAGTTTAGAGGTTAAATTTATTTATGTTAAATGTTAAAGTGACTTAATTAGAAGTTTGAAAATAAAAGTGTTATTTAAGAAGTGCCTCATTTAAAAATAAAAGTGATTAATTAATTTCAACGATTGAATTTTGTGAACAAGAATATTTTATGAAAGTTAACGAATAATAAATGGAGTTGGAAATAAATAAATAATTTTTGCTCGCCATTGATGAATGGGAATTGTATGGAATTGGAATTTCGTGTTGTTAACTTTTTGAGTTGGATATATTTTTGATTTTATTAATATTTTTGAAAATACTTTATGAATGGATTTTTGCTACCTCTTTCTTCAATTCTTTGTCGAGAATACTTGTGAAGAATATATTTTATTAAAAAGAGATAAGTCGGTATTAAGCAGTCAAAATAATAATAATCATAATAACGCGTTCGGACATCAAGCAATTAAACAGTGCCTTGTTTATAATATGATTAGGTCCATCAAAATTAATAAATTGTGTTAGAAGACATAAACTTGATTTTTTGCTATATTTGAATTTTTACATCATACTATTACTGAGATCTATTCGTTTGCATTAACTAAAAAAAATCACTTTTAGTCGCTATATCTAAAAAATCGATGAATTGGACAGTTTGGTAAATCAAGTTGCATTATCAAGATGTACGGTGCATTTTTGCACTGCTATTAATTGTAAAACGAAAAAAACCAAGCTATTGGCATGCCCGATGGCACGTAGTAAATACATCCTTTTTTGATCATCTTTGTACATCACTTTGGCATGTAAAAAAATGCAAAAAACGGACATTTCATCTGTATGGCACATAAAAAAAACATCATTTTTACATGCCGTTTTTTTCTTGAAATTCTGAGGATGTAATTTCTGGCAAGCGAATTTTACGCAATTTTTATGTAATATCGTTCCTTGGGATACATTACTAATTATAAATATTTATTTCAATAATAGTTGAAATGATGCATACATCAACAGGAGCGTAATAAAATTCTTTATTTTTATTATTAACACAAAATAATTACACTGTGCTTGAAATTGATACTCGAGATAGTGACAAACGGGGCATCTAGTGAGTGACTTTCTTATGAGTATACTGAGTTCAGATCCAACGGCATTTTGCTGGATTGGCTCTAGTTTAGGAGAAATGCGTCTTTGAATTTTGCAGATTTCAGTCGGGTTCGTCGCCAAAGACTTCAGATACTTGCATGTTTATAGGTTCTAAACCCTTTTAAATATTGCTTTACTGTCTTGGGCAAAGATGTAGCTATTATTCGGCCAGCAAATTTGCTGAACACACCAATACAAAAAACACACTCAAACAGTGTTTTCGACTATAATGTTCAGAAAACCCCGTTTTTTCGTCGATTTTTTGGAATTTTCAGCCTACAAATTTATTTATTTATTTATTTAATATACCACATTCTACAGTACAGGACCAATTACAGAATGGGAAGTTACAGCTAAATAATACTTGCATAATAAGTAGATACAGCAATTAATACAAATGTTATACACAGAGCTCATTGCACAACGGACACAGAAACATTATAGTTTTTTAATAGAAGCCACACTGCAGTTGAAAATATCAATGTTTTGTTGCAACTTATTGTACTTATCGCACATTTGATAAAGCGGGGAAAATTTTAACACGTTCTAGGAACTGGTAGAGCAAAAGTAGAATAATTTCGAGCATTAAGCCGCGGTACTTGAAAATGCAGAGAGTTTAGTATTTTAGTGCAGTCAGTTAAGCCATTCAATATTTTATACAAAAAAATAATTTTAGACTTCATACGTCTCAGGTCAAGACTGTCCATCTCCAAACGATTTAAAAGAATGTCGTTCGGAATGCCAATGGGTGGATATATTCTGTCTTCCTTATAACATATGTATTTCATTTTCAATTTTTTCTAAATTTTGTACATGTATGTCATATGATGGAGACCAAACAACAGCAGCGTATTCAAGTCGAGACCTAACAAATGAATTATAAAGTAGTTTAATAGTACCACTATCATGAAAATCAGAGGAATGCCTGATAACAAAGCCTAAGGATTTGAAACTTTCAGAAACGACTTTATACACGTGATCACGGAAAGACAGCTTCTGATCAAATACTACACCAAGGTCACAGAAATTGGAACATCTTTTGATTATAGAATTATTAATGGTATAATCAAAATTTATGGGATTTCGTTGCTTCGTGAAGGTCATTATATTACATTTACATACATTAAGAGGTAATTTATTTTTCACACACCAGTCATTCATCCTGCCTAAGCTGTTTTGCAGTTTTATACAATCATCGGGATTCGAAATGTTGAAATAAAGCTTAACATCATCGGCGTAAAGTAAATATTTGACGGCCAGAGTTGACACCAAATCATTAAGGAAGATTATAAAAAACAGAGGCCCCAAATGGGACCCTTGAGGTACTCCGGATTTCCCCACTACCTCGACTGATCGATGACCAAGACATTCTACACACTGAGTTCGATTCGTTAAATAAGAACAAAAGAAAAGTAGTAATTTGGATGAAACACCAAAATCCTGAAGTTTAGAGATTAACATGCCATGGTCAAGTCTGTCAAACGCTTTGGAGAAATCCGTGTATATGACATCTGTTTGACGGCCATCGTCTATAGACTCAGCAAGATCCTGAGTAATACAAAAAAGGTTAGATATTGTTGACCTACCTTTTATAAAGCCATGCTGCTCGGGAGTTAAGCGATTCCTCACGAAATCATAGAGGTGTTCATAAATCACCATTTCAAAAATTTTAGAGAAATTATTTATGATACTTATAGGTCTGTAATTACTAATATCGTTAATGTCACCTTTTTTAAATATTGGTCTTATTCGTGAGATTTTCCATAGTTCAGGAAATGTGTTAGATGCAAGAGATAAATTAAAAATAACAGTCAACGGATATGCAAAGATTTGAGCACAATCTTTTAATATGAATGCTGGAATTAGATCCGGACCCATCGTAGATTTGGGTTTTAATTTTTTCAGAAACTTAAGTGTTTCAGATTCAGTAATTGAATTTATTTGTAAGTTCTCTGAAGAGCATGCATTGTCTGGTTTAGCTTCAAAGTCAGTAGAATCAACAAATGCGGTTTGAAAAAACCGAGCAAAGTTATCTACAATTTTCTGGGGGTTGTTGAGGATTTCATTATCATATAGCATAGAGTAGGGAATATAACCTGAACCTTTTTTGTCATTGACATAACGCCAAAACTTTTTAGGTTCAGTTTTTATGTTATTCTCAATTCTACAAATATATAAATTATAAGCTGCATCAATGTCTTTTTTTATTTCCCTACGTAGTTCTTCAAAATTCTCAATGTCTGTTTGTTATGTTTTTTGATTTTGTTCCTAATTTTGAACTTTTTGTTTAAGTTTTTAATTATTTCAGGGGAATACCATGGTGGATATCTTCTGTTAGATATTTTAGTTTTAGGCACGTGAACATCAAATATTTCGTATATTTTACTGTACAACTGTAGACAGGCAACATTAGCATTTGAAATAGAATTTAGAAAATTCCAATCAATATAGGATAGATTCTGATATAAGTTTACCATATTCGCCCTATGAAAATTGTAGTAGACCAAATTGCTTTTAAGCTTATTGCAATTAGGCTTGAGATGTACTTTTAATGAGCATTCCAAGGATGGTGGATATCTTCGATAGTCAATACATCGGTAGATCGATCTACAGTACACACAACATTTGATAGAACTAAGTCCAAAATTCGACCATTTTCATTCTCAATAAAATTAAATTGATTCACATTTAAAAAATTAATAAAGTTAACTAAAGGCACACATTTACCTACAACCTGCTCAGATCTTACATACTCAATGTATTCTGGTATGTTGAAATCACCCATAATTACAATGTTATGCTCATAAATATAAGCAAGCGAGCTAAGTATTTCAAAAAACGATTCATATGTTTCAATTTGCAGACTAGGTGGAATGTACACGACATAGATATAAAGGGACAAATTTTTTAAAGTTAGTTTGACTCCTACAACATCAACACCATACAAGGTACTGAAGGCCTGAGTGTCTACTTGGATTGCTGAAAGTACAGATTTAACTGCCAGCAAAACCCCACCTCCTCTGAGAACCCCCATCTGTTCAAACCTTCTGTTCGACCTAAATACAGAAAAATCAGGTGAAAATAATTCCGAATTATGAATACTAGATGTAAGCCACAAATGCCAAACTGTAAGAAATTTCGCTTTAAAATCACAAGAAAAAAAAACAAAAAAGACTTTTTTCCCACAATTTAATAAAAAATTAAACGCACAATCACAATCATGATTTTAACTCCAATTTTAATGCAGATTCAAAAAACTTTGAACAATGAAACATAGTTATATTTTCATATTTATTCTGTTTCTTCTTCATCTTCTTCTTGTTGCAAGTTCCAGCAAATGTCTCCTAGAAAAACATCAAGCTTCTTGCCACTGTACCAGTGCTCAAGTCTTACCGTTACTTGATGAAAACGTTTTCTATGCTCATCGGATTCGGGTGGTGATTGTTCGGCGAATTTGTCCATATGGCAATGTAAATAGTGAATTTTCAATGACATTCTTAAATTGATATTGTGGAAAGCATCAAGCATGTTTTCAGTGTGTATGCGCCAATTTTCGTCACGATGAATTCCAAGTACATTTTTAATAACTACTTTGACACAATCCCAAACCACTAGCTCTAAATCAGAGAGACAAATCGGCTTCAAATCGTTGATCCTTCATCAAACGTCGAATATCAGGTTCATTGAGAATGCCTGTGAAGAAATCATTCGAAAATATGTGTTAGATATTGAACAAGAGAGCTTGATTGATACGAACGTATGGTTTCATACAAACCTTCTTTTATTTTCATTCCGCTCAATCTTGGGAAAGTTCGTGTTAATTCATTGAATGCATTGCCTTCAGGATTAAGTGTCTTTATGAAGTTTTTAACGATTCCAAGTTTGATATGGAACGGTGGCAGCAAAACTTTTTCGATTGGCACAAGTGGAGCCTCAACGATGTTTTCTTGGGGCAATCTGAATCCTACTCTCAGAGGCCGGTCCTTTTTGGTGTATTGATCACCAGAAAATCGAGTATTCCACAAACACACAAAACACAATTTTTGACGTGCTTTCCACAAACATAACAATATTTATTAAATGAATGTTGACTGCATGAAATCATTATTGATATTTTTAACGAATTTATTTCTTGAGTAGATAATAGTATATTAAAGAACGAGTTTCACAAGGCAAGATTTATTGCACGAGTCCAAATTTAGAAAACGAGCTGCAAGCGGCTCGTTTTCTAAATTTGGACTAGTGCAATAATAACTTATGAAACGATTTTTTTGTGATATGTTTTCTATTTTGCGCCTTTTATTCCCCTTTTAAATAAAAAAATCGCAATGTCGAAATTTAGGGAATTTTGTGGTAGTTGACACCACAACATTTAACCATTAAAATTTTTAGAACAAAATCACGCAATGACTCCTCAAAATAATATTAAATTCCTACATTTTTGTAATAACAAACGCAAATTAGACATTTTAGAAGCCTTTGAGATATACAAACACAAACTCAGGGTACCTTTAATGAATGAACAACTTGAGCTCAGTAATTCTCCGTTACTGAAAGTATTAGATATTTAATTCTGATTATTATTATTATTTTATCTAGTTACCTATTTTTGTATCTACCTTAGCGACGTGTTTGTTTATAATTATATTACCTTTGATAATGACAGCATAGCTGTCGAAACAATATTGTCAGGTTGTATTTTAATAAAACTGTGAAACTTTTACTAATCTTTATTTATTTCATGATTATGGAGTTCCACAAAGTAAGGCTGGAAACAATAAATAAAATTTTTAGAGTGAAGTTTTTGTCAATTTTTTGTTTTTCAATTTTTTTTTCGATGTTACCAACTTTGGAAAACTTTTGCTATTAAAGCACTCAAATGAGCTATTAACCCACCGTTTTGGGTGCTTTAACAGCTTTATTATAGACGCAAAATAGAAAAAATTACGTCCCGAAACTAATAAACAATGAAGCTGTAACAAG
This sequence comes from Agrypnus murinus, assembly GCA_929113105.1. Taxonomy (NCBI): domain Eukaryota; kingdom Metazoa; phylum Arthropoda; class Insecta; order Coleoptera; family Elateridae; genus Agrypnus; species Agrypnus murinus. The sequence continues at coordinate 71,655,065 of OV816027.1, forward strand.
ATATGTCATAATAAGGAATATCAAAATTAAAAACATCAACAATGGTTCAGAAATACGTAATATGGTCAGTGTTAATGTCAGTATAATGGCGACATCTGTGATACAATAAGGTAATTTGAGTTAAAATCATGATTGTGCGTTTAATTTTTTTATTGAATTGTGGGAAAAAGTCTTTTTTGTTCTTTTCTCGACGATCGACGAAAAAGTGGGGTTTTCTGGACATTATAGCCGAGAACACTGCTTGAATGTGTTTTTTCTGTATTGGTGTGTTAGCAAATTTGTTGGCCGTAATAATAGCTACATCTTTGCCCAAGACAGTAAAGCGATATTCAAAACGGTTTAGGACCTATAAACATGCAAGTATCTGAAGTCTTTGGCTACGAACCTGACTGAAATCAGCAAAACTCAAAGGATTTTCGGATTTCTCCTAAACTAGAGCCAATCAAGCAAAATGCCGGTGGATCTGAACTCAGTATACTCATAAGAAAGTCACTCACTATAGTCTCGCTAACAAATGAAGGATTTAAATGAACGCGTGCACATCAGCTGTGAGAACATTACGATAAGCTAAGAATGTAAGCAAAGTATTGTGTTACTAGAGACGTTTTAAAAAAGTCAGTAGCGTACGTTCGGATAGTACTTTTTAACATTATGTATATTTATCATCGTTGAAGTATCTATTCAACCTTAATAACGATTTATAATTAAAAATCTCATTACGTTTTAAATGGCATAGGGTAATGAATACATTTAAAGAAAAGTTATTGCAAAAATTTTAACTATAAATCGTTAAAAGTAAAAAATAGGGAATAAATCAATAATCATAACTACACAAAATCATAACTGGTGTTAATTTACATTTTTAAGTGCATAAAACTGATACTAAATGATGGCAATCTTTTTTATATATTAGGAATCGTACTGTATAATAATTTACCAATTACAATAAAACAATTAATGTATGAACAATTTGTTACTGTTTTAAAGGAATTACTTAACTATTATAGTAGTTCTTAAAAATTTTTGTTGATAACAATATTTCTGCTTTCATATGTTTAATTTAATTTATATTTTTTGCCGTTTACTTGCATACATGTTACATGGAAAACAAAAATATGCCTAACTGTGAGTCAAATAGTATTTTATAGGTGGAATGAAATAATTAAACTTGGACGTTAATAATAATTGTTCTTATAGTATAAATTAATTTCATTTTCCCTATTTTGTACGTGTATTCGATTATAATCGAATACAACATTAAGCATCAATGTTAGCCTTCATAAAGGACATTTTGTGACGCTACTGAATCATTCCAGTTTATCACTTGTTTCTGTTATCAGATACATTTCTCGAGTCGACCACGTGATCATGAGGTGTACACGGCGTGATTTGAGATGCTTTTTACAATTCTGCCCTCGTGATATCGGTAATCTTAAATCCTTCATTTGTTGGCGAGACTATAGGTGCCCTGTTTGTCTCTATTTTCGACTAGCACAGTGTTATTAGTTGGTTTTAATACTTCAAAGGATTGGAGATGAGTATTATATTTTCCTATTCTACATTTTCTGCATAGGTACAATATAACAATCTTCCTTGCTTTGTACAAAATTATGTATAATTGTACAAAATAGATGTATGTGACGCTATTAGTTAGATTTACCCTTGAATAAATCAAAGAACTGCCCAAATCCCCATTTACTTAATAAATCTTATAATGTAGCGGATTCAAATTCGGGTGGTAAATCCACTTCCACTTTAACATCCATTTTAAGAAGTTGCAAAATGCACCAAATTAACCTGCACATTCCAAAACCACTGACAAAACTGCCAGTCGTTCCTTGTTAACAATTCCCACAACTAACATGAATGCTAATGTTATGTACGACCATTTAAAGTACATTTAATCATTAACAAAAAGATTGTCATCTAAAATGGTTTTTTATAAACTTAATATAATTTTAGTTAATTTAACGTATTTTAGTTTTATTTTCTAGAAAATCGTGTAAATGCTACGAAACTATTTGTAAGCAATAGTTATTTGTTTCATTAGTACAAAAAAATGCATGTTTTTGGGACGAATAAGCAAGTTGCCGGACGACTCGTTAGCGGAGTCTGGCAGCCTTATGAGTCCCAAAAACGCATTTTTTGTACAAATTAAACATACTATTTTTTTCTCCAACTGCTTATTTTTAACTAGCAAAATCTGTGAGAGGATTGTTTAGAATAAACAACATGACGTTAAATTACTTTTTATTTACTGCAATTCTAATATGTGTAAAAAGTGGCAATTTGAATATTAAGAATTAATATCATTCAGAAATACTCACAAATGTATAATCTCACTCCCATTTCGTCGAAAATTCGAAGAAATTTCGACAGGCGTTGTCTAAAGGTGCGTACAGACCGCCGCGCGAAGCGGCGCCAAACGTTCGCAAATGTTTTCGAGCAACGTGCGGTAAAGACGTCCACACTGCTGCAACAGATACAAATTTGTTCGTGTTTATAAAGGTTCCAGTTTTATTTTTAAAGCAACTTGCTATTACTTATTTTCCATTCTAATTATTATTACCAATCTGTCATGAACGAGGAAGATGTAAAACACGTTTGGTGCGGTTTGGCGCGGGCGGTCTGTACGCACCTTAAGATATATGTGTTTACCGTTAAATAATTAGAGGTTAGGATTGGTTTTTGTTTTTGCGACGTCGTTACGACGTTCCGAGCAGCAACTAAAATTTTAATAGAAACGTCGAATTTGTTTTTGTTTTTTTATGTCTTTAATTAATTTATTATTTTAATATTGTCATATAGAGCACCGCGGAAAATAGTTCATACATAACCTCAGACTACTTTTTGTATTGTACAAAAAGTGATTACTTTTTGTACAATTGCTATGGTAACGAGTAACAGTTCCTAAATGGTCCACTTTTTATACAAAATAATTTGATGTTATAGTGTCATATTCGTGCGGTTGGAGAAAAACAATATTATTAACTGGAGGTGTTTTTGTATTTACTAAAACATTTTACAAAACATAATTTAACAATGTATTAAAGTAAAAGTTACTTACATCATAATTTAATCATACCCTATTTTGTAATATGTTAAACTACAATATTGTTTATTTATTTACCTATGCGATTTTTCTGGGTGTATGAGGAATATGATGATAGTGCAGCGGCACCGCCAAGCGTGTACTCTGGCTTACATCATCACCTCAGGTGTTCGCGAGTGCTGTTGTTTATTGAATTGCCATAGTATGTACTACTAGTAGGATGAATCCTTAAGTATATTATTGCATGTAGGTAATAATATGGATTTAATCATATTAAATAAACCCCAGCGAATGAAAGTAATTTTTTAAAATTAATTTTATAAATCTAAAAATTTTGTAACCTTTTTTTGTACGTTTTATGAAATTTATTTAATTAACTACTTACTTAATAAATAACATACTTAACAACGAAAACAACAACGAATGAAATAATGAGCCAATGTAAAGATCACAAATCGAACTTTTTATTCTACTATATAAACCTAAAAACGTCCGCTTCTGCTGTTACGATACAGGGACCGTGAACATACACTTTACAGAATAAGATTTTCATAACGACCGTTGTAAGACCATGTTAGATGACATAATGTTACCATACATAATGTAATATAACATTAAGACACAGAATAGGACCCTTAGCCTAAGATAGAAAATTATAGAATTTTTCCATGGGGTATTTCGAGAACTATATTTAGATCTATCATTAATTAAATTCCCTAGAAATGAGTATAGTAGTGAATCAATACAAGACAGGTTATTATTATTATAAGTGCAGTTATTATATGCATTGCGTATATCTGAATATAATAGTATATTATGTATTAAGGGCTTAATTGAGCGTGTTAGAGCCCGCAGAGTCAGTTAGCGCCTGAGACGAAAGCCGAAGGCGCTAAGACGATAAAGGGCTCTAAAACACTAATTATGCCCGAAATGCATCGTTAGTTTATGTGCGGCCTAAGTTTAAATTAATATTTAATTTTAAAATAAAAATAATTTAAAAGCCAGCCTCGGTGAATTAGTGGTTTGCATGTTTGCTTCATAATCCAAGGATCGCAGGTTCGATCCCCGGTCGAGCTGGTAATCTTTCATAGCGGAGAAAAATTAAAACATGCCTTCTTCTCGGATAGGAAGTAAAACTGTAGGTCCCGTGTCAATGTGATGTTTGACACGTTAAAAATCCCTTCTGGGGGTGGAGTTCCCCCAGATTCCGCTAAATTCTAGTAGGGTCGGCCAAATGATCATAGCAATCGGTGCCATGAGGTACGAAGGATGCTCCGCCATCCTGATTCCTCGCCCAAAAACAAACAAATAATTTAAAAAGTGCAAAACTTCAAGTAGGTAGGTGCAGTGATAAAACTTCAAGTAGGTAGGTGCAATGTTATATAATTACTGTTGTTACTATGGAGACGGCGTAAACAAGGGTAACTATTTTCTAGCGGGCTCTAAAAAGTCTTAGAGCCCTAGAGCTCTAATTTAGCAACTTACGCTCTAAAAACAGGCCACTAAATAGGTCATAATCGTCCAACCGGACATAAAGATATATTTCAGTTCTAGCGGTTTTTATGACTTTTAGAAAAAGAATAATGAAGTAATATAGAAAGTTTTTTTAAAGTTAATAAGCAGAACCAATTATACATAATATACACATAAAATTAAGGTCCTATGTGTTAATGAGCTGTTGATACAGCATGAGAGGAAATCTATTCATCGATTTTGTCCCGTTAACTTCTTCTTAGATCAATGGGCCACTTCTTTTGTAATCGTCTAGGATGTGGATCGTGGTGCAAGTTGGACGCGAAAGGATTGATACGAACTTGAAGTCGGAGGAAATGATTGTTGCTTTTTTGCGCATTCTTTTTTTACTGTCGGAATTCCTAAGTTGGCATGCAGTCGCAGCGTGGCATTACGAACATACCAAGGAGCGTTGGCCAACATTCTCAAAGTCTTAGATTACGTGCATTGAATGATGTTAACATTTTCAAAGTCTTAGATTGCATGCATTGAATGATATTAACATTGGATTTACATGGGCTACCCTTGAGTTCTATGCCGTATGTCCAGATAGGTTTAATGATGACTTTATAAAAGAAGATCTTGTTTTCTAGAGATTCGCACGATTTCCTACCAAGTGAACAGTACATTTTTTAAGTGGGAGTTCAATTTCCTTTGTTTTCTTGAAGATGTGTTGTTTCCATGTGAGTCTTTCGTCTAAAAAATACCCAGGTAGCGTGCTACAGTTGCTTGAGGAACTGCTATATTGTTAAGATGCACTGGCGGGCGTTCCGAGCGATTTAGAGCAAAATTAACCTGAGTGCATTTAGCCTCGTTCACTTTTATTCGCCATTTAGTTAGCCAAGTTTGTAGACGGGACAAATGGTGTTGCAAGTTTAAGGAAGCCGTTCGAGGATTGGAATGATGAGAGAGAAAGACTGTATCATCTGAAAATGTACTTATAGTCGCATCTGCTGTTATAGGTATGGCGGCAATGTATAATACATATAGAAGAGGTCTAAGTACACTTCTCTGAGGCACTCCAGAGTTCATCGAATAAATAGGAGAATATTCGTGACCACACTTTAGCTGGAAATGACAATTTGACAGATAAGATTTAAATAGCAGATAATATTCGCTTGGAAGGATTAACTTGAGCTTATATAAAAGCCCACCATGTCATACTTTGTCGAACGCCTGTTGGATATCGATAAACACGACTGGGCAGTAAAATTTAGAATTAATATGGCATTGTTGTATAGTGGAATGGTACTTCCTGAACCCAAATTGGTGATTCGGGATGCTGGTTTCCAATATGTCTGTTTCATATAATCTCTTGATTAAAAGTTTTTTTAGCAATTTGAAAATTTGTGGCAGTAAGCTTATTGGCCAGTAAGATGCAACTTCCTCAGCAGGTTTGTCGGGTTTTAGTATTAGGATTGTCATTGGGATAATCGAAGAATGGGGTGAAAACAACAGCGAAGGGTCGAGCAAATAAGACTGCCTTTTTTCGGTCTGTTCTAGCCCCCTAATGATTTGGTTTTCTCAGCGGAGGATTCATTTTTTGTGGCCTCTCGTTTGCTCTGGAAATTTTGCAAATACTATTGTCTGTTCGTGATAGCGTAGTTAGGTAGTGCTTGAAAGTTTCTTGTCTTATTATTTTTAGTTTATTCTTTAAACTATTAGCTAATCTGTTGTAGACTGTTTTATCAGCAGGATTTTGTGTTCTGTCCCATTTAGCTCTCGCTCTGCGTTTTTGTCGAACTAGATCAAGTACGAGGATTGTTCGGTAACTACGTGGCCTAACACAGAGATGGCTCGAAATTGCAGGAATCTTTATCACGCTGTATAATCATCCTTTAATAGGTTAAATATGACAGTACAGAGCGATATGTCAATTAGTCTGTTTTTGACAGTACGCCAAAGTAAACGTCTCGTGTGATTTTGTAAACAATGGAAAAAACTGAGTTGAGATTAGTGATAAAGTACTTTGATTTGAAAGGCATAACACCAACCGAAATCAAAGTAGAGCTGGATTCAACACTATTGGAATCCGCTCCTTCGTTTTCAATGGTTAAAAACTGGGTTGCCGAATTAAAGCGGCGTGGTCATAGAAGCACAAATGATGAACCCGGTAGTGGACGTCCAAAAACTGCTACAGTCCCGGATATGATTGAAAAAGTCCACCGTATCGTCTTGGATGACCGTCGAGTAAAAGTGCGCGAGATAGCAGACATAGTATCTCAAATGACAGTGTGCACAGAATTTTAACTGAAGAATTGGAAATGAAAAAATACTCGGCGCGTTGGGTGCCGCGATTGCTCGCACCGGAGCAGAAACTGAACCGTTTGAATGTTTCTCGCGACCTTTTAGCACGTTTTCGTCGCAATCCGAAACACTTTTTACGCCGTTTCATAACCGTCGATGAAACCTGGGTCCGCCATTACACTCCCGAAACCAAAGAACCAAGAGTCCAAGCAATGGACACACAAAGGTTCTCCGCCACCAAAGAAGGCAAATACAGTTTTGTTAGCAGGAAAGGTTATGGCAACTGTGTTTTGGGATTCTCATGGAATTATTTTGGTCGACTACTTAAAAAAGGGAAAACAATAAATGGCGAGTATTATGCCAATTTGTTGCAAAAATTAAGCGACAAAATCAAAGAGAAACGGCCTCATTTGGCAAAGAAGAAAGTGCTTTTCCATCAGGATAACGCACCTACCAACAAGTCTGCTATTGCAATGGCCAAAATTCATGAATTGGGTTTTGAATTAGTGCCTCATTTACCCTATTCCCCAGATATGGCTCCCAGCCATTATCATCTGTTTCCAAATCTGAAAAAATGGCTCGACGGTAAGAGATTTTCGTCTAATTCCGAGGTAAGCGCTGCTGTAAATAGCTATTTCGAGGACTTGAATTCATCGACCTACAATAAAGGCATTGCTAATTTGGAATATCGTTGGAATAAGCGTGTTAAGCTAGCAGGAGACTATATTGAAAAATAAAATGTTTTTGTCAAAAAATGCGTTTTCTTTGTTAAGCCACGTAGTTACCGAACAACCCTCGTATTTCATTTGGAAGATTTGTATCTTTTTGGACACTATGTGTGATCGTACGCGTTTAGTATCACGCAGCATTTTGTACAGTAGTAATAAAATGATTAATAGCTTGCTCTAACTCATGAGGAGTATTTAGACTGATAGCAGTTTGTAATTTTTCTTGAAGAATACCTTTAAATGAATTCCAATCTGTTTTATTGTTGTACAATAAAGGGTAGTTTTTTAACTATTGTTGTGACGGTAACTGGTTTACGGTCTGATGATAAATCAAGGTTGCTGACGAGATCCGTGTAATTAGGAGAAATGCCATTTGTAACAAAAAAGTCCAATAAATCAGGAATTTTATTATGGTGCGTGGGCCAATATGTTGGTTCAGCAGTTGAAAGGTAGCCGTAGTTTTTTCTCGTAGAAGGTTATACAATGCTCTGCCCCTAGTCGTGATTAATCGAAACCCCCAATATGTGTGTTTAGAGTTGTACTGCCAAGTGATTGGAAGAATGGCTTAAAGTTCTCCTTGATAATGTGTCTTGGCGGACAGTAAACGGCAGAATAATTGGAATTGGTAATTTACAAATTTGTATTGTTGTAAAAATGGTTCTTCATATTTTTGTAACTCATAATGGACGATGGAGCTTCTTATTAGTAACACTGTGGCTCCGTGGGCTGTACCACCGAGATGTTCTGTAAGATAACAGGTATAATAAGGAATTCTTAGATAAGATCTATCCGTAAAATGTGTTTCTGATATGAGAAATATATTTATGTATATTATGTAGTTTTAAGAATAAATAACTCGATTTCATGAATTTTTGACTGGATGCCATTAGCATTCCATACGCACATACAGAAGGATTTGGACATATGAACGAGTTTGTTTATAACAGTAGACAACATGTTCATTACCACGTTGTTTTGTTGCATCAGCTGGATAAACATAATTTTGAATTTTTCTAGGACTTTTGTAATATTATATCTTGCCTCTGAACTTGTACCGTGTCACCCTGTACTACTTGGCTGAATGTTGGTGCTGGGAACGTTAATTGTTGTACTTTATTACTATATTGTTATTGTTGCAGTGAGTGATTTAGATTTGTATGCCTGCTTTGTGATTGTGTGTCTGATTTCAGTCTGTTTGGTAGTTCTTTGTGCACCGTAGTGCTTCGTGAACAAGTGATGCTTTCGTTACGATTTATTTGTTGTAACTTTTAAAATTAAAAATAACTATGCTAATTGAATCTAAAAACGTTAGCCTAAGTAGTAAGTTTGTGGTCAACATTGATAAACGTAGTTATATTCATTTTGTCCGTAGGATTGGAAGAAGGGAGTTTGATCTCATAAAACGGAGGCAGCATTCATAGCATTGTCCTAAGGTTGTAGGAATTACTAGGTGAAATTGCCCGTTGGAGAGACTTAGGCCCGGTTGTATAAAGCCGTGTCAAGTTCTATGTCAGCTGACAATGCGTCAAAGTTAACATCATGTTAACAATGGATTAACTTAGGTGCTGTTTTATAAAGCATTTTCAAACGCTTGTTAACTGACATGAACTTGACAACAGGTTAACATGGGATCGCGTACTATTTTAGTGTTTTAATCGTTCACCAATTTACGGTTGGTATTGGTAACGCCTTTCAACCGTCTTTCAACGTATTCAAAACGTAAACATTGAGGTAAGATAACCTTACTTTCTATATCAAAGACTATTATTTAACATTTTTAGGCTTTTCCTGTTGACGTGGGTGGACGATGGAAGATAAAAAGAGAACGCCTAATTTCACCGTCAAGGAGAAAATGTCTCTCCTTGGCATTGTTGAAAAGTAAGTATACGGAGGTGATATTTGTTTCAGTTTTCCTGCACTTTTTTAGCATTTTCCTCGTTACCATCCTTAATTTCTTCCTATTCACCCTCCTTAGATATAAAGACATTGTTAAGAATAAGGGGTCGGAATGCTCAATAAATGAGCAGAAAAACAGTACCTGGGTCAAGATCGCCGCGGAATTCAATTCTGAAACGGAAACCTGCCGGACCGTCAAACATCTGCGGCTGCTTTACGCGAATTTAAAACGGAAGACCAGGAAAGATGTCGCGGAAGAACATGTAAAATGAATAGCATTTATTCAGTCGTGCATCTATTTAATATTTAATTTTTGTAAACAACAGAAAGAACAGTATTTAAGGGCGAAACTGACGGCCGAGGAAGACGGACGGGAGTTGAAAAAAACGGGCGGGGGCAGTTACAAGCTGCAATTAGATGACACAGGGGCTCAGATGTTGGCCATCATGGACCAGCAGATAGAGCCCCTGTGTAATCAGTTTGACGACGCCGCAGATTACTTTTGTGATAGTAACATCTCTCAATTTTAATCTAATCTTCCTCTATTAATGTTCGTTATTTTAGTACCTATTGAAATTCCCGGAACATCATTTGAACCACTTGTATCACCTGAGGTTCAACCTGTACCCAGCCCCGACCTGAACCATGAACATCTGAATCCTGAACCCAACCCTAATAAACCAAAAACCACGCGAAAGTGTAGACAAATTGTAAAAACAAAAAAAAAGTGGATTATAAAAATTTGTATTTCAAAAAAAAAATATGAGGCAGCTTGCTTTGAGCTAAAATCAAAAAAGCAGCTGCACTATTTAGACGTTAAAATTTAAAAAAAATAGTTGGAAAATTTAAATTAAATATTATTTTTAACTTGAGATTTTTTTTATTTTTATTGTAATTTATAAGTCGGCAAACACTGTATTAATTAATGCACTACGAACTGCTGTATTTTCATTGTTTGCAATTTGTAGTTCGGGTTCCCTTTCATAAATATCTTCTTCATCTTCATGCTCATTGTTAATGAACTCATCGTTTTGCAGGATACATATATTATGCAGCACTGAACAGGCAACAATAACATGTAGCGAGGTTTGAAGTTTTATATCCAAGCCTCTGGATAAGCAAGGAAAGCGTCGTTTAAGCACTCCGTAACACCTCTCAATACAGTTTCTTGTAGATCGATGTGCTGCATTGTAAGCCCTTTCCCTACGATTTGCTGGATTGAGCAGAGGTGTTAATAAATAGCTTTTACAAGGATAGCCGTTATCGCCTAAGATATAGTCAGTTCCGTAGTTTCCAGCAGCTAGGTCAGCACACAGTGGTGAGTCATTGAAAATGGTGCTGTCATGGACGGAACCTGGCCAACGAGCGATGACATTTGTAATTTTCAGATGAGCGTCACACACCATCTGAACGTTGATGGAAAAATACCCCTTTCTGTTCCTGAATCTCTCTGCGTTTGGGCCACCTGGGGAACGTATTTTGATGTGGGTGCAGTCTATAGCACCTATCACTTTTGGGAACCCTCTAATATCATGAAAATCAGTTTTAACAGCATGTCCTTCCTGTTCATTTCTTGGCATGTATACGTAACGATGTTTCAGTGATGCTATGTGGTAAGTCACTCTAGCAATAATTCTACTCACTGTAGATTTATGTATGCCAACATTATCAGCTAGCACTTGCTGAAAAGATGCAGTAGCGTAAAAGCGCAGTGTAATGAGGAGCTGCGCTTTTGCTGAAATGGACTGATTCCTTTGTGTAAGTGGCTCCAAGAGATGTCCAATTAAATTCAGTAATTCAGTAAAAGTGTTTTTCTGAACCCTGTACCGTAATTTGAAATCTTCATCATTATATATGTTAAACGGGTCTCGTCTCATGTAAAAACGTCTGGGACGACGAATTCGTACTGCTTCAACATCGCTGCCATCACTACTTATAGAAGACAAGCTAGAGATCGACATTTCCTATAAAAGTAATATGTGATATTCACTGTTTTATTAATATTTTTATAATAAATTGTACCTACCTTCTTTTTTCAAACGATTTATTCAATAAAATCTTTAAAATAAATTTGACAAAACACTTTAATTGATGCTTGGCGTTTCATTAAGTTGACATTGAGTTAACACAGATTTAACACGTTGTTAACTTTGACATTGGTTTTATACAACCCAATTATCCAGTTAACACGAGTTTGACATAGAGTTAGCTAACAATATGTCAAACAGGTGCGGATATTTTTTATAAAACCCAAACCACAGTTAACTTGAAGTTAACATCGTGTTAACTCTATGTCAAAGTTAACAAGGCTTTATACAACCGGGCCTTAATCTTCTTGAATCCTATGATATTTGAGGAGAAAGAATAGTTGAAGCTTAATCCGGTAGCACATATATTTAGGAGGTTCAAATGCTATTCAGGATTGATTAGTTGAATGTTATCAATGTATGATATCATGTAATGTCAAGTTGACAAGGCTCACGTGGAAATTTATAAGTTACTACTGTTATTTTTGCACTTGTGTTTATGGTGTATAACTGGAAAGTTACACATGCACAGGAAACTGCACATAATGCCAAAGTTTATTAGCGAAATGGATTTTGCTATTATGATAAGATAATTTGAGTTCGGTCAATAGCAGTTGCACTGTTATAATTTTCTCGGTTAGCAAAAGTCGAATGTTCGCATTGTTCTAATTGTTCTAATTACGAGGTAATAAGGCTGTTTAATCGCGTAACCTTTGCATAAAATTTCGCGTTTTGACAACAAAATTTTGTTGGTTAAGGTTAAGGTTGTTGCGAAGTTCGTTGATGGTTATCCGAGAAAACAAACTAAACATCAAAATTAAATAAAGAAAAAAGATATTAATCCTGTTATATCCAAAAGCAATTTCTTCTTATGGCATCGTTCCAATGGCGAAACGAGAGATGTCGACATCGTTGTGTCCAAGAATTGCTAAAGACATTTTTCAGGAGCTGTTACTACGGGTGTCGTAGCTTTTGGTTCTTGAGGAACGTTATTGATGTGATTTCCATCAGGAACTGGAGGTGTTGTAGCTTGTATATTCCAGGAATGTTTTACTGGATCCAAGGGAGTCTTCGTAGAAGATGCGGCGGTTGATATCCCCAAACCGTCGGCCTTCGGAAGCTCTTGCAATTTCTGATTTATTACACATTGATTAGGATTCAATTTTAGCGGTATCCTAACTGACTGTGATGTTTTTTAAATGTTTCTAGGAGATTTTGATTCTGTTTGGTTGTTGAATAAAAGCACTTTTGAAATTAATTCATTTGTAATACTTTCAGTTATAGAAGTATTATCCTGTGAAACATGCTTTTCAAAATTTGAAAGTTCAGGATTATTAATACAGAAAGTATCAGTGGATGCATGTGCATCTGAAAGAACATTGCATTGATAAATGACGTTTTGAGTATCGTCACTTAATTGGGGGTTAGGATCCTGAATTTGTGACGGATCTTGAGATATTTGATTACAGATTGTAGTTATGAAATTATTATGATGAGAAATGATTTCGTCTTTGTATAGGTTAACTAGTCCAAAAGATTCGGGTGAATCGTCTTGCTGTAACCAGATATCTGTAATCTCTTTGGGAGAAGAGATAGTATTTGATTTTGGTTTTGGGTTGAATGGAGTAGGTTTCTCCACAGAAGTACCCAAGTAAAAGTTTAATAGTTCGTTGATGAACGTGGTGTATGGTTCGAATGAAAGTTTATTGTTATCAATAAACCTGATAAGATTCGAATGTAGTTGTAAAATGTTATATGGCAAGTTATGAATTAGGACATTATATCTTTGAATTTCGTTCTCAATATGTAGGAAGTCAAAGTATCTATCGATTAAGATTATTGACATGTGTATATGTGAACTGTCAGAAATAGGAGATTTAACTAAATTTGCTTTTAACTGCGCCATATTGAAACGTAACCAATATAATATAGTTTACTTATCTTATTTAAATGATAAAAAAAGGATATTTATAAACTTCTGACAGTCGACTGCTTGCGTGAGATAATAAAATAACCAATTCAAGGAACTCCAGGTTGCAGGTTGCGTTTGTCGGCAGAGACAGAAAACCAGAGCAATGGAATATTGAAGATGTGGTGTTGATCATTTAAGTTCTTTCTTCTTCTTATCGACGGGCGTCACCAATGTGGTGTTTGGAGGATTAATGTGGTAATACAGGTTGCTTGTGTGTGGTCTTGTACACTACTTATATATTATCTCTTGTAGAAGACAATAAAAGACATGTTTACTTCTATGAGATATTTATTTATCCTCGTTGTTGATTACTGTTGTCATGGCAATCACTTAGCATGCAATGCCTTCTTGAGGTAATATGGATGTAATGACTGATTTTATGATGAATATCATTACAGTACCACAGTTTTTGATGGTGTTAATGTTATTTCAGAGCTAATATAAACGCTCGGGTGATGTGGTAGAATTCACAGACTAGCTGCTCTTAACTGAAGAGAGCCAAAAGCTCGAAACAGCTGTCTTAGGATGCCGTCTGTGATGTATACACATATCACTATAAAATTGTGAGTATAATAGTCGTCCATTAACAATTTTAACTTTTAAAAATAAATTAATCTTTATCTCCGTCCTTTAGAAACTCGCCGCAAGCGGCTCATTTTTTAAATTTGGACTGGTGCAATAAATTTTGCCTAATGAAACTCGTTGTTTAATATACTATTATTCCATAATCAGTTCATTTATAATGAAATTTTCATGCTTTTAGAAGCATCAATTTATCAATAATATTTTAACACTCAAAACATAAATTTTGCGTAATATCATTTTCAATAAACATTACTGATAAATTTTTTAAATAACTTTGTCCAAGATTATTTCTTAAATATTTCTTTACACGTTGAAGAACAAAGATAGATCAATCGTTCTCCAGTTGCATTACATATCGGTAATGTTAGGATTTTTTTAAATTGTTTCAACATAGGGAAATGTTGAGGACGATGTAAGTTGGACGACCGCGCAGAGTTTGCTAGAAGGCATTGAAGGCAAGCCATTCGGAGCGATAGAGACGATACATTTCTTGCAGGTCTGCAGCGAAACTGTATATTCCATTATAAAATTTTCCTATCACTCTGAATGCACCTTTTTGCACAAAACTCTATATTGCGTCTACCGTACACCTTTTTTACCCGCCTCTACACGATATGATCAGTTTCTTGTTTCACTTTTTTCCAGAAAGTTTTTTTGAAATTTATATTTGTCGCGTGTCCAGTGCGGTCCTTGGCAGGTGGCCTCTGCGGGGCCCCCTGACTTGTGGGGCCTGAAGCGGCCGCTTCCAGCGCTTGTGCCTAAATCCGCCACTGATAACCTCAGAATAAATGTAAACCGTTATGTCAACTCGTGAGTACCGTGATCGTGATTTTTGTTGTACTTTTTAAAAATGTTAAGAATCCATATGATGGTTTGTTGGGAATCTAAAGATGATCTTTACCACAAATCCGTTTGTTTGTAAAAGTTTTTAACTGTATAGTTGCGTTGACGGAGTGTAAAAGTTGTTGCATGCCATTTTGTTAACATGTATTTAGGTCATCTTTCTTATAGCCACTTATAAGTACGAAAGATATGTTTATACTAAAAAAATAACTTATATTAGGAAACTATGTCGCTGACTCCCGGTCAGCGATAAACGCGTTACACGCACTCAACACACGTCCTTACTGTGTGAAAGCCAAACGTATGTTGTAAACAATTTCAATCATCTCAAAGGTTGCTATATGTCCATGTAAAAACATACATAACTATTTCAGAAAAATATTGAGTGTTTGAACTAACGAACTAAGGCGTTGTTCATGACTGACTTGTATATAAGTGATAATAAATGCAAGCAAATTTACTCAATTGTAGTCATGAGACATACACAGGCGAATAGGGTGGAACATGTACGTCCCATGTAGCTACGTCTTAGATATGTCTTAGTGTGAAGATTTACTGTACATACATAAGACCTAGTACATGTCGTGAATAGAAATTGTAAACGGTAATTATGCTGATTAAGGATTTTAATGTCTAGCAAAATTAACAGGATGGTGATTTGTATCACAGTGGTTGTAAATCTTAAAACTACCCTATGACAATTTCACTACTCGAGATCTCGTGTTAACTAGTTCTTAAAACTAACATGCATGAATAAATAAATTATATAAACGTTTTATAAATATATAGACACATAGATAAAATGACACAATATACATATACACACAGTTCCAAACAAACATCCCACCATTCAATGACCCTCGGATGATACGGTACGGTTTAAAAGCCTTGCTTAGGGTTTTTCGTTTCACCCGTCGGTATATTACATACAACCCTGTACGTATGTGCAGGTAAGAACCCAGACCTTCAAATTAAACTCAAAGTCAAAGGGGCAGGAACAGGAAAAACACAACGAGCAACAAAACCCAATAGAAAAGACCTAAAAATAACACACCCTGTATATGGTATTGATTTTAAATATTTGCACAGAATTTTACCTTTCTATAAACTGAAAGGTCTATTATTACACGATTCCTTCAGGGTAACTGTTAGGAAAATGTTACCTAAAATAGAAAAAGATTTTGAGATTTTAGCACATTGTGGAAAATAAAAAAGGTTTACCTAAATGGTTAACACTAGAACCTAATCCGTCTAATTTGACGATTTATCACATATAAACAATCAGATGATCATTGTGTTGAATGCGAGATTTTCTCCGCCAAAGCGAATTATATCAAAACCAATTTTCTAATTCATCTCACACATTCAATTTCTAATGCAAGCCAGCCATTTTGTTATCTCAACTCCACTATTGAGAATGCGCTAGACCGCGCAGGTGCGACTTTAAGATAAACAGAGGGAAAGGGGAAACCAGTGACAACCAAACGAATGGAGAAGCTTGGTTTTAAACAGTGACCGTCAAACAATCAATGGGTTGTGAATTTCAACGTTATAATGTGAGTTGAATATAAAGAAACGTTCAGAAATTTACCTGAATGTTCATTATTGACTAAATACCATAAAGTGAGAAGCAATGACTCTTTAACGAAAATTCTTTTCTCTTCCAGCTGGTATGAAATTATTGATGCTAAACGACCTGAATAATAATGAGAATAGTTGAGATTTACCATTCTACAGGTGCTGTAATACTAACCAATTAATATTTCACCCGTAGTCCTTGTAATTCTAAAATGGCTTTTAAAAGTTATAATACTATTAATAATACTCCTTAACAACTAGCACAATATATTCCTCAATCTTTGGGGTAGGTTGGGCTTTTTCTATTAAATTATCTTCCAAATCACTGTCGCTAGATTCGCTGCTGCTGCTTTCATCTGGCGAGAGCGCTAATGTTAGAAACATATTTTTCTGTAATAAACTTTTAATATAATAGTGTGCGATGTATTTTCTCTCATTTATTTATGTTGAGATTATTCATCACTGCAACAAGATTTCTTGCAGCAATGAAAAAAAATTGTTTTATTTCATACTGTCACATTTGTCAGTTTTACGTCAAACTTTTTAGTCCAGAACATGCGATTTTACGGCATAGTATGCCTGTAAGAAATTTTTTGAACTCACTATCTAGAAAGCAGTGTTCGACGCACTGTCTAGTCAACCGGGAACACTTGTTTCCCGGTTAAGTAAACCGGGAAACACTCAGTGGTGCCAACTGCCAACCCTTGCAAAATTTAAATACCTTTTTTACTGCAAAATTTCTGCCGAAAAACAATCTGTCACATTTGTCAATTGCAGTCATGACTTGCTTTGGTTTATTTTTTTAAATAAAAGTTGTGAAATCAGATAAAAATTTTATTTGACATTTATAACAATGACTACGTTCGTTTCAAAAAGTATTGTACAATTCTCTTGCGTGAACAATGTTCCCGCGTTCACGCATATGAAGGCCCTCGCTCCCTTCGGTCGCTCGTGCTTCAAAACTGCGTTCACGCGGGAACATTGTGTTCCCGCACTCGTATCGTAAATAACTATTACAGGACTTGTGACTGTAAAAAATTTTACCGGACGCAAATACAATCAATCAACTGGACAATGTTTTAGTACGTAATCAGTTACCATGGAAACTCGTTCTTCATAAATGTCTATATTTTGCATTAGGAAATTTATTTTATATAATTTTTTTTAAATTAAACCAATATTCCAATAATTGCAGTATGAAATAAAACGCATTACGTCATACGTCCTGGAAATGGTCTTACAGTCTCGTTTCGATGTTCCGGACTCGGCTCCTTCGTCGCCTTGTCCGTAACATCTTACTCGACTGTAGAATTCCATTTCCAGGACTTATAACGTAAATTACTATTGTTGCACTTATAGGTTAGGTTTTGTAATTTCAGTAGTGTTATGGCAAAACAAGTTATCTGCCATTTTTGTGATTTAACAGGAGAAGCAAAACCATTTTGTATTAGCATGTATCAATATAGTACATACTGATTTTCAAAAGTAATTTTTCAAAAGTAACTAAAGTAAAAGTAACTAAAACCTTTGATCGACTTAAAGTATATTTTATTTGTAGCCATTTAATGCCAAAAAGTGCATTTTTAAAAAGGCAGATAGCATGTTTGCCATAACACTACTGATTTGTCAGAATTGTGATTCAAAGTTGTTCCATTGGAAAATTATTATTTCCTGTTATTAAATGATCTTAAGATGATCTGATCATATAAAACTGAAAGCTCCTCTCTAAACTTCCTTGATTAATACCATCAAAATAGAGATTCAGCATATTTCACCAATGTTGATATCTTGGTATCATTTACTATTAGGACCAGATAAATTAAATACAGAATGGCATTTAAGGGGGCGTTATTGGCGCAAAATATTAGCGTCAAAATATAGCTCACGTTTTTCATTCAGTTTTCTTTTAATAATCGTTTTTTAAGAAGATAACGTTTGATGTCGATTGCTAAACTGTTAAGGTAGTGTGGATGATAGTTTGTAGGGAGTAGATATCTAAAATAAATTTTATAATCGTAGTCGAACATAGCCATCTTGTAGAATTAACGTTTTTTAAAAAATAACCATAATACAGTCATTATATCACTGTTTAATAGCAAAATCTATGAAAATGGATAAATGTTTTTGCTTGCTTATTTAGTATTGATTGAAATAAAATAGATGTACATGGCGCGAAAATTTAAATATGCCAGCACAAAAATCAGTCATTTTTAGTTGAATGCTTTCTGCACCAGGAAGCGTTGGGTAGTAATATTCGCGGGACATTTAAAAATAATTTAACTTTCCTAATCTTTTAATTGTTATTTGATAAATTCCCGAAGTAAATGTTGTTTTTCTTTACTTAAGAGCATGTGACGGCTAATTTTTGAATAAACTATTTCACTCTTAATTAGCCCTGATTAATTTCTTAAAACGAATATATATTTTCAATATTTTAATGTAGTAATACTTTTCTTTTTCTTAAAACCAGCAAGAACAACCAATATTTTTAAATATATTTAGCAGTTTTATATTCCCTTTTTTGATTTCAACTACCTTAAATTTTTCCTTGGCATTTAAAAATTAAAAATTCTAGTTAAACTTAAAATATTTTAAAAGTTCACGCATGTCTGGCAACACTGTGAGCACAAATTTTAGTTTTAAAGAAATTAATTCCGTTTTGGAGACCATAGCGCCATCTTTAGGTGTTTATAGTTAATGAAGCTTCCTATTATGAAAACTGGCGGCGATAACGCGCCCTTAATAGTAATTTACACTGCAAGACCGTTACTTCGAACTTAGCACGGTACCTAACAAGCGAACGATTAGCAAGCTTGTTATCTGCGCAAGCGCGTAGCGTTCGTGTAATGGACGCAGCTTGTATAAATTTTTATGATATTGTCACAAACGGAAATATTTACAATTCAATATTATATACAAAACTCAACTTCTCTTCCGTTCGTACAATATAGCGTGCAAGGCCACACTCAGTTGCCCACGCTAGTTAAGCAGCTGCGGTCTCACCGCCAACAACTTGGAGCCATGTGCGCGGCCAGCTGCGAGGTCTTCGAAGAAGCGCTCTCGCTTCGCCCACAACTGCATTAGTTGGCATGCAACATATCCGCCTACTTACACCGTATATGCGAGGCAACCTACACGATTTGCAAGCAGGTACACATTCCTTAAGGAGAATCTACCACACTTCCGCACAGCTGCAGATTCGTGCCAGGCACCAGCAGCTTGAATGCCAACTACCCTCAAGCCTGCAACCAGGAAGCGTGAACTTCCTTAGTTTCATACTAGGAATTCAAACCCACTGATTCCCACGACGATGCTAATATAACCAGCTTGCTTGAGCTCTTAAGGTCAGTGAAGTTGGCTCCAACACTACATCTACAAGCAAGCTGGTGAGTACTCTTTAAATTATGTAATGCTTAGTTGCTTAGTTGAGTGGGCTGCGCTAAACGCCCACTCTCTGCGAAATTATGGGAAGTTGTGACCAGGCTACCCAAGCTTAGTTGTAAATCAGTAGGAGTTTAACTCCTACGCTTAGTTTGTAGACCTAGTGCTAGAACAGGTTTGGTTCCGACCTCCTTCTTGATTGCATTAGTTTAGGAGGACATGTACGTCCTCACGATGTATTCTCTGTATGTATGTGAACCTTTGTAATCTCTTATTGTTATTAGTATATAGTTGTTTTCTACGACTTGTGTTTAATTTCTCTCTACCTCTGACTACATCCTCCAGTCACGAAAACCCCACGTGACAATATACTGACTCGCAAATCTTTAATAAATAATTCTTCCATTTACTGAAGTAGTACAGCACAATACGTAAGATATTGTAATGGTCACTTTTGTTGGAAATGGTGAATGTTATGAGAAGGTAAATACATTCTACTAGAAACTATGAAGAATCATTATGTGTGGTGATCAGAAAATAAAAAGTAACAAAGTTTCTATAAAATGAATAAAAATTATAATTTCTTGTTTTTTTCTTGAACTATGTGTTAATGAAAATTTTTTTGGTTTTTCTTCTTTGGTTCTTGAGTTCAATGAATGAAACGAGTAAGTTTTTTTTATTAAAACTAAATATAATAAATTATAATATAATAAAAATTATAGATAAAAGGAAAGGAAACTTAAAGAAAAAAAATCATTACACAATAAATCAGGTTAGAGCTTCATTTATTAAATTTGGTGTATACAGTACACAAAATAACTACAATAAGGGATAAGAAAAGGATATCTTATTCATAAGTTGACCTTAAAAAAAGAAACTGGAGAAAGATTATGTATGTTAGTTAGAAGCATTGTAAGATCAATACATCTTTAAAATATAAAAAAGACATAAATCAAAAAATCTCAAGGTATTGATCTGATCAAAAATTCATACTGTCCTGCAATAATAATACAAAAATGAACTTGTTAATAAAGAAAATAGATATGTGTTCTACGGTTTTTGTATTATTATTTGGAACAGAAATTAAAGAATCACCACAGAGGGGTGATATTTCTTTTAAGAAGGAATACAACAAATAAAATATATGAAAAGGTGGTTCCTCTGGGTGATAGGATAATAAATAAAGAATTTTCGAGATGTACAAGAAAAATAATAGGTAGTTGAGGTAAAAAAAAAATAATAAAAGGGGTTTTACTGAAGTAATTGTAAAGAAATCTTGTAAAATAGTATTGTTCAAGAAATAAAATATTAGAAATTCTAAAATAAACAAAAAGAATTTAAGTATTTATTAGAGAGGTGTGGAGAGTAAAAAGTAGAAGGTGAAGGAAGCAAAATAAGTTGGTATTGCCAGAAGACAAGAGAAGCATAGAAAATAAAGTTAAAATAAGAAGTAAATGAAAGAAAATTAATATAATCAAACAATACAGAAACCCTGATAGATTCTATAAGCAGGATCATTCATATGCTAGGATTTTAACCAAATCGAGGTGTTGAAAAATCCTTCTCTTTAATAGAATCATGTAAAAGAAAATAATAATAAACATTAATCCATTCAAGAGAAACAGTGAGGTTACTTACCTGATAGATGAAAATTCAGAATTTCCTGCAGACTCATTATCTTGAGGGCATCCGGAAGAGGTAGGTTTGCAGATCCAGAATCGCCAAAACATCCGGAAGAGATTGATGTGCAGATCCAAGCCAATGCAGAACGGTCATCGTGATCCATTTCACGAGGAGTATCAAGTGTTGGAGTGTGGAGAATTTTGGTCTACAGGGCAATACGGAAGAGCTGCGGATGAAAGTAGCCTGTAAAAAAGCAGAAAGGATTTAAAAAAAATAAGTGCGGATGAAGTGAAAGTGTAGGTATTTGAAAAAAAGAACAAGATCTAATCTTACAAAATAAGAAGAAACATTTGGATGATTGGTTAAAGAGTAAACATACCCGGAAGACTTATTTGAGGATACCATATTTGTAGGTTGACAGGGTCAGAATCCTTTTCAAAGAGAATCCTAAAAATAAAAGTATTAAATAAAGTATTATTCAAATTTAAATACATGCCATACTTACTTGATGGTAAAATGACGGAGTATTTTTTGCAACGTTTGCAACTATCAAACATGATAGTTGTAAATTACTTACGTCAATGTCAATTGTCAATATGTCAATAATAATGATTATTAAGCATACTTTAATTGATGAGATCCATGAACCGTGATAAAGTAATGCTTTTCTAATTGCTTTTATAAATATTAAAGGGATTACTCGATAAAGGACCCAAGATTGAATGATTGAATTAAGAGTCTCATATCAATAATACAAATAATAAAGATAAGTAACCCATTACATTTATTATTACATTTATTTAAACCGACCCTGAGATCAATAGCTTTCTTTTGAAACAAATAGATTATCTGATTACATAAAATAATCTTATCAGTACAATATGTAGTAATGTTTTAAGTTGTTTGTTATATGTAGTAATGCTATGGTATTTACGATAATAAGCCCGTAAAAATTTTACGGGCTTCATAACGGGCTAGCCCGTAAAAAGAATCTTTACTACTAGAGAGAAAGCACAATAAACATATGTTTATGGTATACTGACTCGTAAACATCTGTTTATTGAGCTATGTTTCTATGGGTAAAGATTCTTTTTACGGGCTAGCCCGTTATGAAACCCGTAATAGCTATTTACGTGCCAAGTTTTGTATATTAATCTTTACGGGTGAGCTGGAAAGTTTGTGGAGCGAGCGACGAAGGAGCGAGTAAATCAAGTGAGCCCAGTAAAGATTAATTGCAAAGCGTGTCGCGTACACAGTTTTATTTCCACCTTCACCAGCGGTTTTTTATAAATTGTATATTTTAAGACATTTTGTAATCAAAGGCGGTAGCACAATTTATAGCTAGGGGTTGTCATAGTATTGTGGTTAAGCAACAAAGTAGTTTCCATAGCTTTTTGTGGATGAGCAGTGTAAAATTTTACAAGTTTCTTTTAGGAGCCCCTAACGTTTTACAGGGCTGTAGTTGTAACTATTCATTTACTTAGTTATCATAAATGCCCGTAAAGTGTCATTTACATAGAAAGTGGAAATAAAAATTATTACGGGCTCGTTATTATCAATAACATAGCAACATACATATTTATTTAAAACGTTCATATATATTTTACGTATTGTGCCGTACTGTTCCAGTAAATGAAAGAATTATTTATCTTCGCTATCGTTCTTACATAACTTCGTACCCATTTCTATTGGAGTAGCGACAGGTTTGCATTCGGCCATGCCGAATCGATGTAGCAATTCTCTTATATAGCTCCGTTGGTGCATTGCAACCTCACCATTTGCTTGTGAGAATTCAATGCCTAAGCAGTACTTTGCAAGGCCTAGATCCCTGACCTCGAACACTTCAGCAAGTTTTTCTCCAAGTTTGGTTATCATGTTTAAGTCTCGAGACGCTACTAAGATGTCATCGACATAGATGGCGATTAGCATGACATCTTCCCCTGAGCCAACTTGAAATAGACAAGGATCCGACTTAGTGGAACGTTTTGGGGCCCCGTACTGTCCGAGGGTCTCGTCTAGTTTTAAATACCAGCTTGGCGAAG
This sequence comes from Agrypnus murinus, assembly GCA_929113105.1. Taxonomy (NCBI): domain Eukaryota; kingdom Metazoa; phylum Arthropoda; class Insecta; order Coleoptera; family Elateridae; genus Agrypnus; species Agrypnus murinus. Next base: position 71,678,551 of record OV816027.1, read on the forward strand.
CCCATAAATCGACTTCTTCAACAAGCACACTTTATTTCCCTTTCGAAAATCATTCAACACTAGGTGCCAACTGCTTACTCTAATGGGTAAGCTTTAGTAACTAACGCACTCTTAAAACACTGCTGTTTTTACTGATTGTTGCTTTTGTTGAAATACGAAAAAAGAATTCTCTCTTACACTGCGTAGTTCAATAGGGTTTGGGTCATCCAGCGCTAGGTAGCGCTGGCTGTAAAAGATATACCGAGACACATGAATGAATGAATGAAAACGCAATGCTTGTACTTAAATATTAAGAAGGATAATTTTTGCTTTGTTTCCAATTACATTTTTACCTTCAGAAGAAATGATGCTCTGCAAGATTTTCTCAAAATGCTTTGGAACTTCCATAAGAATTTCTTCTTCTAAATTTCCATTTAGATAGGCTGTTGCAATGTCGAACTGTCTAATCTGCATACCATAACGTGCGGCAAGAGATGCCATGAGAACCTTGTGCTACTAGTCGTGCCTTTCTTCTCTCAAGAGTACCATCTGATCTGAACTTATTGCGCAAAACCATGCAACAACTGATGACTTTGCCTCGTTCAGGTCGATTCACCAGCATCCATGTATCATTTTTTATAATCGATTTCATCTCCGTTACAATGGCTTGGTGCCACTCACAGGCATCAGTATCTGTCAACGCCTCTTTCATGGGAACTTCGGAAAGGAACGTCTGTTCTGAGTCTTCGTTCTCAGAGAGACTTTCTAAATTGACATCAAGGTCACCTTCAATAAATATTACATCACGACTTATCAGGACCTTCTTCTTCTTGACTGACCAAACACGGTATGCCTTGGATTCTTCAGAGTAACCGACGAAGATACCTTTCTGGCCACGTTGATCCAGTTTGCTTCTTCCGGGTTCTCTGTCGAGATAAAACACTCGGCTTCCAAAAATCCTTAGATGTGATAGGTGAGGTACTTTACTTGTCCACATCTCATATGGCGTCCTGCCATCTAGGCTCTGTGTGAGCAAGCGGTTTCGGAGATAATTTGCTGTGTTAACCGCTTCAGCCCAGAATGAATTGGGTAATTTGGCTTCCATCAGAAGACATCTGGCGGCATCAAGGAGAGTATGGTTCTTCCTTTCAGCTATGCCGTTCTGTTCCGGGTTGTACGGAGCGGTTAGCATCCGTGTAATCCCTCGTTTCTTTAGGTACATGTCGAATTCCCGGCTTGTATACTCACGTCCGTTATCAGATTGCAAAGACTTGACACTCTTATCATTTTGGTTTTCGACAAGGGCGATGTATTCGGTCGTTGCAGTAAACACCTCTGCCTTTGATTTAAGAAACTTTACCTCGCACCATTTCGAGCTGTCGTCGTTGAATTCAACGTAGTATCTGGCCCCTCCCAGAGAATCTACCCTCATCGGTCCGCACACATCAGTGTGAACCAGGTCTAGAATCTCTGTCTTCCGGTTCGATTTCTTCGAATGGAATGGAGTTCTTGAAATCTTTCCCTTCAGGCACACATCACAATCCAGTTTCACAACTGAATTTTCAAGTTGTACACCTGTCACGGCGCTTCTGAGTACAGCATCTGAAATGTCCTTCACGTTCGCGTGACCGAGTCGTTTGTGCAACAAGTCGAGTGACACTTTACTTTGTTTCGAGTCAGCTGATACGGCACATAGTATAAGTCACCGATTCTGTCAGCGCACAATTCGATGTTGCCATCTGAGTTCATAATTTCCGCACTTCCCTTTTTGAAAATAACTTTGAATCCACGATCAGTTATCTTCCCAACAGACGAGAGGTTAGTTCTCAAATCTGGTACAAGCGATGCGTCGACGAGTGAAACATTTTTCTGGACACCAACACTTCCGCTGTAAACTGTACTGTCCCTCTGCCAATTATTTCTGTTGTCGAATTGTTTGCGAGATTTAACGCGCCACGTTTCGAATCACTAATTTCTCGAAAGTTTAACAAATCGTTACACAAGTGTGTAGTTGCTCCGCTGTCTAAACACCACTTCCGGTTTTGTTCAATTAATTGAAATTCCGATTGCTCAACAGCGTTTAAGCTCACATTTTCCGTGTTGTTGGCAGATTGCCTTTTATTTTTGTTAAATCTGCATTCTGATTTCTTGTGCCCTGGCTTTTTGCATCTGTAACAAAGAAATTTATTTCCACCTTTATTATTCTCATCGTTATTATGATTCATTTCCGGTTTGACTTTTCGATCATACCGTCTACCACTTTTGTTTACAAACATGGCAACCGACGAGCCGACCCGCGCGCCACCTTTACGAGCGTCATTTTCCTCGATGATTTTCGCGCGAAGAGCTTCAGGTGCTGGTAAATCATCACGCGATTCAATAGCACAACGAAAGTTTTCAAAGCTCGCGGGCAAACTGTATCGTAACATGATCGTCAGGATTACAGCACAACTTGAACGTATGAAATGATGTGTGCCGACAATACGGAATGAAAATAAACATACAAAAAACTAAAGCAATGATGTCAGCTAAACAAGAAGAAGAACTGAACATACAAATAGGAGGGAAAGAAATCGAACAAGTGTCACATTTTAAATACCTAGGGACTATTATACAGAGAAATAGGAAACAAGACATGGACATTAATGAAAGAATCGAGAAAACAACAAAGACCTACCATATGATGAAACAAGGCTTCATTAATAAAAAAGAAATAACAAAGAAAACAAAAATGACAGTGTTCAAAACATTATATAGACCAATACTAACATATGGCGCAGAAACATGGATACTTACAAGACATATGAAAAGTAAAATCCAAGCAGTCGAAATGAAATATCTTAGAGCAGTAAAGAACATAACAAGAAGGGATAGAATAAGAAAAGTAATAGTACGACAAGATCTACAATTAATCCGATGCTGAACTATATCGAGGGAAAACAACTGAGCTGGTGGGGACACCTACAGCGAATGGAAGAAAAAAAACCGTAAGACGCATATGGGAAGCCAGGACAATTAAGAAAAGAGATAGAGGAAGACCAAATGAAACGTTGGACGACGTAATCGCAAAGCAGATACAGAGTAGAGGCAGTACAATGAGAGATGCAAGAAGATTAGCACTAGACAGAAAACAGTGGAAAGTGTTTTGTAAATTAAACATTTAGTTATTAATAGATTAAAATAGAATGTAATTAAGTTAAAGAATTTCCCCACACCGAAAGGTATTAGGGGTATTGATTATATATAATAGTTATTTGCTAAAGGTTTTTATTAACAATTTAAGCTTTAATAATAATTTAATAATATTTGCTTAAATTAGATTGCTATTAAAGCTTCGTAAAAGAAAGCAAACCCTGCGTTCATATTCGTGAGGGTTCTTAAACGCCGATAATAATTGTTTATAACAATATACATATAATGCAAATAATTATTTATAATATTTAATATTACATAAAAATTTGAATTGCTTATGTTTAACATACTAGTTGCTTAGTAAACTAGATTGCTTTGCATTCAGATGTTGTTTATTTAAAAATTAACAACATATAATCTTTGTTTTTGGCAGTTATTAAGTGTGCAAGTGCGATATTGTTGTTACGCTTACCTGTACAAAATGTCTTCTCTCTACGAAGTAATCACCGAAAGTGTGTCCACCATAAAGAAATTCGGCACCCAGAAACACCGAGTAGTGTTTAAAGTAAACGACGCGCCAGACGGTGCGTTAGATCAAGGACGCAAAGACCATTTGGACTTTTTTAAATCGGCTATCAATGAAATTTTACGGAATTTGTTAAGCCGTGCGCAGTCTACAGATAAAATTGGGGCCACATTGAATTTGATAGCTTCAAGCAAAAACGGCTACATGAGCCTCAAAAGAGCCCACGAGATCACCTTCAACGATGTCTGGGGCATTCTAGAATCATTTTTACAGAGTGATCCTGAAGCCTTGAGCTCGGACACCTTTAGGCTTATCGCTACTATTGTAACACCACCTGCCGGACAAGGTCGCAGTCGTTATCGTACGTACAGCACCTTTGCCGAAGAATGTCGCCAACGCAGAGGGATTGTCATGATTAACAACAGCAGTGACAATCTATGCCTACCCAGGGCTTTGGTCGTAGGAAAGGCTTACGTCGATAACAGTGCTGATTACAAGAAGACCCGACAAAATCAGGGTGTGCAAAAGATAAAGGCCGAGAAAATGATGCAGGAAGCAGGCGTAGCCTTCATTCCACCGGAGGGAGTCGGGGTCAATAAATTAAGGCTCTTCCAGCAGCTCCTGACCCCGAATACAAGATAACCTTATATAGCTACGGATCAAAAGGACGTTCACTTATTTTCGAGGGGGTTCTTGATAATGATGCTTGTGATACAATAACACCAACAAAGAACATCAATATGCTGTATCATGAACATCATTATAACGTTATAACATCATTGACCTCGGCCTTTACCTGCGGTTACTACTGCGAGCACTGTCACATTCCTTATAATACTAAGAGGGATCATAGATGTAAAAGGTCCTGCGAAGGCTGTGGTTGCTCACCGCCCTGCGAAAGAACAGCGCAGTTGATTAGGTGTCCGAACTGCATACGCGATTTTAGAAGCCAGCCATGTTTTGAGAACCATCAGGCTAAAATGTGCCGGGAAGGACAAAAATGCTAGGGATGTTTCAAGACTGTTAACCTCAAGACCCGGAAACAGGCCCATGTATGCGGGGAGATCTACTGTAAAATGTGCCAGAGCCATAAGCCTGATAACCATTTCTGTCACATACAACCAGTAGGTAGTATGTTGAGTAAACAAGACGTACTGTTTGTGTTTTACGATCTAGAGACCCGGCAAGAGAAGAAGATTGCGCCCGGCGTAAAACTCCATGAACCCAACTTATGCGTTTTCCAGCAGGTGTGTTCTACCTGTTAGGATACTCCGACGACCAGATGCACGAGATGCGGCGTTCGAGAACAAATATTGAAAGGGAAATTATGCGTCGAAGGGTTTCTTACACACCTGCTGGAGATACGTAAAAAATTTAAAACAGTAATTACAATAGCCCATAACGGTCAAGCTTTTGACACTCAGTTCATGCTAAATCATTTGATAACAAATACTTCAATAAAACCCGAATTAATTTTGCGTGGTAGTAAAATCTTACTACTACGACTTGATAACCTTAAATTCATAGATTCCCTTAACTTTTTCCCCATGGCTCTGGCAGAACTCCCAAAGGCCTTCGATCTACCAGCGCCTAAGGGCTACTTCCCGCATCTATTCAATATCGAGGCCAACGCCAACTATGTAGGTCCTCTACCTGACGTCAAATTCTACAGTCCCGACACCATGAAACCCAAGGCTCGTAAAGAGTTCCTAAAGTGGTACGAGGCAGACAGGGACACGGAGTTCGACATGCAACGTGACCTGGTCGAATATTGCCGAACCGACGTCGATATTTTGAAGAGAGCCTGTATCCACTTTAGGAATCTCTTTATTGAAGAATGCGACGTTGACCCGTTCACGGAAGCCATCACCATCGCCTCTGCCTGCAATCTCATGTTTCGGAGGAAATTTCTCAAAGAAAACACCATTGGAATAGTGCCAAAGGGTGGTTATAGACGAGCCGATAACCAGTCTAAGGTAGCTCTCCAATGGCTGTTGCTGGACGAACACCAGAGAGGTATTGAGATTCAGCACGCCGGCAGTCAGAGAGAAGCTATCGTGGGTGGATTAAAGGTAGACGGGCTGTACGGCAAACAGATTTTCCAATTTTACGGGTGTTACTTCCACGGATGTCCCAACTGTTTCACTACGCGACGTAACGAGCCTCTACACGACGATCCTAGCGACATCGTGGATATGAGGCTCGAAAAGACCCGAGCCACTACTGAAAAGTTAAAGTCGCTAGGATACGAGGTCGTTGAGCCGTGGGAATGTCGCTTCCGTAGGCAGGTAACGCCCGAAATCAAGCAACAGTTAGAGAAACATCCCTTGCTGATAAACACACCGCTCAACCCAAGAGAGGCATTTTACGGCGGCCGTACAGGGGCAGCAGAATTATCCAGTGATCCATGATCCAGTATGTAGACGTATGCTCCCTTTACCCCCGGGTATGCAAGTACGCTAAATCCCCAGTTAGCCATCCAGAAGTTTACGTGAGCAATGAAGCATGCCAGCAGTTTATACATGATAAACGGGGCATAGAACAGATCAACGGCGTTGTAAGATGTACAGTGCTACCACCGCAAGATCTCTATCATCCGGTCTTACCCGTCAAGATGCATAACAAACTGTTGTTCTCGTTATGCCGCACTTGCACTGAAGACTTAACTGAAGACTAGACCGACTGTCATCACGGCGTAGAAGACCGAATCATCAACGGAACCTGAGTCTTGGACGAGCTGGTAATGGCCATACGAAAGGGTTACATCATACAAGACATACAAGAGATTTGGGCCTACGATGTAACCCAGTACAACAAAGCGTCCAAGACCGAGGGACTGTTTTCGGGTTTTATAGACAAGTTCCTGAAGATGAAGCAGGAAGCTAGCGGTTGGCCCTCTTCAATAGCTGCCGATGATGATGATGTCGATGGAGCCCGGAAGCAGTACGTTGATGACTACCTCGAGAACGAGGGAGTCTCCTTGGACCAGCTGAGAATTATCAAGAACCCTGGTTTGAGATCGTTGGCCAAACTGATGCTGAATTCCTTCTGGGGTAAGTTATAGCAGCAGTACATGTAGTACATAGTTTTATTGATTATTATTATTGTTATAGGGAAATTTGGTCAGCGTGAGAACCAGCCGAAAACAGCCATAATCAGCGAACCCAAAGAGTTCTTTGACCTGCTATCCAGCCCTGGCGTAGAAGTGAATCACGCGCAGGAATAAATGACGAGGTGATTGCGGTTAACTGGCAACATAAAGAGGAAGCAGCAGATCCTCTGTCGTCAGTCAACGTTGTCATCGCTGCAGGCCCGTCTTAAGCTGTATTCCTATCTGGATCAGCTAGGCGAGAGAGTGTTGTACTATGACCCAGGTAAGTCGTACTATCAACGCCAACCGTACGTATTAGAGTTAATTTATTTACGTTGTTTCAGATTCTGTAATATACGTTTCGAAGCCGGGCGACTTCGATCCACCAACAGGTAGCTTCCTGGGTGACCTTACGGATGAGCTCGAAGATTACGGTCCTGGATCGTATATTGTAGAGTTTGTGTCAGGCGGGCCTAAAAACTACGCTTATAAGGTGTATTCACCGACCACCGGACTTCTACACACAGTCGTAAAGGTGAAAGGGATCACCCTAAATCATACCGCGGCTCAAAAAATAAACTTTGAGTCCATGCTGCGGCTGTTGGACGGCATGGACGAGAAGATTATAATCGAGTCTAACAACATCTGACGCACGCCTGACCATCAACTCGTCACCAGGACCGAATCAAAGTCCTACAAGGTGACATTTGCAAAGAGACGTAGAATCGATGACTTTGATTCAGTACCATTCGGATATAAACGTGCTCGTATGTAAATATTTAAACCTCATATATACACCGTGTTCGCGTAAGTTGGCTACATATGGAAAACTTTGTTATTATTGATTTTATGAAAAACAGTTATTTTTGATAAAAAGTTCTGCATGTTCTAAAACCCAAAATTCAACCATCAGATATTAAATTATATCAATCGTATCATAATAATTATCATTTTTGTTCAAGAGTAAAGTACCTTCATTTTTGACCATATCGAAAATTTTTAATAACAAAAGATGTTATGGATTAAAAATAATTTTTAAATATTCAATATTTTTTATTTACAATTACAAAATATTATTTTTACATTTTCTCTGCGATAACATTGAAAGTTTAAGTTTGAAGATTAATACATGATTAATTTAGGAGGCACTTGTCAGTGAACATTTAATATCTAAAAATTTAATATCTGATGATTGAACTTTGGGTTTTTAGAACATGCAGAACTTTTTATGAAGAATAACTGTTTTTCATAAAATCGATAATAACAAAGTTTTCCATATGTAGCCAACTTACGCGGACACGGTGTGTATGTGTGTGTATAGCAGTAGTATAGTTGTATTTTTAAGTTTTGCAAATTTTTGTATATCGTTAAGTAAAATAATTGTATAGGTAGTACCATATCTAACTCTTAAGTAGCAAAATATTTGTATGGTAATAAGTACAACACCATCTGAAGGTCGATGTTTTCAATGATTATCATAATGTATATAATTATTGTACAGTTCAATCGTAGTAGTCGTAGTCGGGTATGTTAATCGAAAGAGATCGACTTTCAGCGTAGTGTAGTTATAATAATAAGTGAAGCTGACGAGGTTATACTTTATGTACCGGAATTGTAATTAATTGTTTATCAAAAGATGGTCAAGTTTTAAACTCGGAAGTGATTGAATGTAAATCACAGCCATCACGGGGATACTCGGGAACATACTCATGAAATAGATCTCTTACCTGATAAATGCGATTTTGTTCTTTTCAAATGTGTCTGTTAAGTAGTAGTAGTAGTAGTAGTAGTAGATGAAGACATTGTTGAAAAGAATATTTGACATAACAAATCGTACAAGGCATTCAATTGGCCGATCGAACAACAATTTGACAATGAAAGAAAGGTCAAGTTTCAAATGTGTTACGAGTATGCCTTCATGGTTATCTGAGAACAGATTTCAACCCTAATAATTGTTTAGATATTTAATTATTGTTTAGTTGCTTAATAATTTTTGAAAAATGTCCTAAATAAAAGATTAATGTTCTATACGTGTATTATTATTATTATTCTATGTACCCCTTTATACATGCATCAAAGTGATAGTCATAACTAGTATACATGTATGAGAGAAGCAAGAATGATGCAATTACCTACACACCAGTCGGTGATGACGTGTCAACGATAGGTTGAGACTTGTTTACCAACGACGACAGGCTGTGACTTGTTTACCGTATGCGTGTTACTGAGCATGCTCTGGATATAGGTAAGTATAAGTGTCTATATAAAGTCGACAGTTATTAGCGAGTGCTAGTAGCAGACGTGTACATCAGAGCAGCAACAGCAATTATGACGACGATGTCTGGTATAAGCAGTCCTAATTATTGTTATGATAACGAAACCTGTGTGATTGACTTATTTCCCAGTAGCCTGGAAATAGGTAAGTTGTTTATAAAACTTCAAGGTTTTTGTATGCTAATACTATTTGTGTCTATTTTGTTGCCGTTTAGAAGAAGGCCTGGATGTTGCAGATCATGCATTATCAACAGCAAGTACCTACAACGGTCAAGAGTCGAACAATGAAGAAGAAATAGGTAAGTTGTTTAAAACTTTTGTATGTTTGTGTGTGTATTAATCGAATATTGCATTATAGTTTTAGCGTTCCAACGTCATGATCTGTCGCAGCAGCAGCAGCCTCTATATTGTGTTGATGACGCTGTAGCAGCATCAGAGGAAGCAAACTTTACGATTGTAGATACAACAGCATCACCAATAGCAGCAGCAGCTAAAGGCAAAGTACGTGTTCAACTGCTCGGGGTTGTCCAGTATCCATTTTATGTTACGAGACCTCCAGAGGAAGAACAAAACTACGACCATATACACAACATCCAAGTAGGACTTATTCCGCCTGACGACGACGCCTTGGGGTCTAAAGAATTTGACGTGGTAGTGAAACTCGATTGCGTGAATAACGTATGCGAGCATGGTGAAATCGTGTTGTCGGAAAGTGACTGGTTCGAGCTGTATGATATACGAGTCGAGGCAATGTTTAAAATTTCTTTTTTCTCATTTACGTTTGTAATACGTTTATTAACGTCTATCAGTAGGAGTCGTTTATGGCTATCTATAAAATTACACTGTACTTTAATGAATTATAGAGCTATTTAGTTTTTAAGGGTTGGATGGGTAATGCGTGGAATGTGACAACTTCAAACTGCAAGTATCTGTCAAAATTGTCAACCTCCGATAAATTTCTATTATTATTTATGAATTATAGGCAATAGTGTATTAACTTACGAACGGTTATAATTATTATAATTTATAAGCAAGGGAAAATATTACTCCTAATTGTTTTTGCTACATGGACAATTATAAACATTTACTGTCACATTTAAAAGTAACAACTAATTTATTTGAAGTGACGGATGATGACAAATGATTTAAAAAATCAATTGGGCGCCGAGTGTTACCAACTGTTACCAACTAACACAAAATTCTCTAGACGACCAAAATATTTTTTTTATATTAAAATAAGAAAAAAAGGGGGCGCAAACTAGAAAAAATAGCATAAAATACTCGTTTTATAAGGGCATTGACGCACTCATCCCATAGAAAACTCGCCTGCGGCTCGTTTTCTAACTTGGGATTCGTGCGCCAAATCAACCCTTATAAAACTTGTTCTTTAATATACTATTATGGTTGCTGTAACGACGACAACAGTGTACTACATCGTGATAAACATTTGAAAGTTCATCTATGTGAGAATTTATACATCGAGATTATTCACAACGAGTTTTTCGGTAATAGGGTAGCGATTCATCAGAATGATAAAAATCGTATTCTAACCTTAAAAGATTACGAGTTTCAGTCTATAATGCATCTAGCACCGCTGATTAATCATCAAGCTCGAACGTTACATCACCTGGACTTTTCGCGTTTCTACCATGCAAACATAGAGAACGTAGCAGAAGGTCAACTGAGACGACCTGAAGATGTCTATAAAACGCTTCCGACAACAGACTCCATCTTATTCACGACCGAACTGTTATGCAGATACTACTCAGCTACCAGTATAATAGACACAGCAGCAAGAACAACAGCCGGTAGATTGAACTCGTTCATTTTATTAGAAATAATAAAACATTATCCATTAAAGTTTATGGAAGCCGTACGTACACGACTGCAATCATATCATCAACAGCAGCAGCCGAAGACGTCAACGACAACGTTTGCACCGTCCTATTAAGAACACCATGGCGAAAATAAACTGTCTTTGAAATAGGTTACAAAAATATTTGTACAATCTGCAAGTGTTATGAAACGATCACAACTCATACTCTGTAATGAATAATTTGTCAAATAATATGTTACAATTGTCCATTTACTCGAAATGTATAGCAACATAAATAATATATTTAAACATTGATGTTTCATTTACTAGCATGATTAGGGCTAAGGGAGAAGGATGATGAAGGGAGAAGGGCGACTATATAAAAGGTAGATCGTCATCCCACGAGAGCGAGAATGCGAGAGAGAAGGAGAGAGCGAGAGCGAGAGAGAATGAGGGAGCTAGAGAGAAGGAGAGAGCGAGAGCGAGCGTGCGAGAGAGCGTTTCCAATGGTCGTTTAGTGAAAGGGATAAAAGATGGTCGATCCAATCCCAGAGCTGGCGCTAAAAATACAAATCTAAGGGCGGGAGATCCAAGATGGCTACTTTAAGAATGACAAATTCAAAATGACAGATTCAAAATTGACAGATTTAAAATGACATTTAAAATGACATTCAAAATTGACAGATTCAGTAATTTGACAGCTTCAAAATCGACAGATTCTAATTTAGCACCGCATGTTGTGATATAAAATGGCTGCCTTGGCCAGACTCTAATTGAAGGGTCTCTAATACAGTTCTCTTTTAAGCGACCTCTACATACGGGTAATACAGATTTCTTCATGACGCCATCTAGTAGTAATAGTACACAGTTTGTCGGTATTACTTCATAGCGCCATCTCTGTTGTCGGTAATACAGATTCCCGTAATGGCGTCATAAAGCGTGGTAAAATGGCGCCCTACGTTCCAAAATGGCCGCCGTCAACCAGAGAACAGCAGGTTTGTTTCAAAATGGCCGTCGGCCAATCAGAGAATAGTAGGGTAATAGTATCCTAATACCTACTTATGCTACGCTACTACTAAATTAAAACAATTTTGTAAACAGTGGCTGTCACGTCATGGAAAGTCAAGAACAAGCCATATAATTAAAAAGAAATTAGCCCCAGGAAAAAAGCAATTAGCAGAACGTTAGCAGCTGCACGATAAATACCGCCTAAACACATGCAGTATTCAGAAACATATCTAAATGCATTCTATGAAAATGCTAGCGGAAGCAAAACGTTATCGTCACGTATGCGCAACCCACGGCCACAGAATAGTATAAAAGCAGCGCAACCTGGTAAGTTAAATCAGTTCAGGTTACGACGACGTTCAGAACTTAGAAACTGATATCCAGGGATATCGTTTACCTAGTTCTGAACTTACCTACTCAGAAGCCGTAGAAACGTATCCAGGGATACTGTTTACCTCGGTCTTCTGAGCATTATTACTCGTTTAAAGTTAAAACTGTATAGTGTTTAAGTTATTATGCAAGTGCATATTGTATATTAACAACGAATAAATACTTATTGTACTTAACAGTAAACTGTGTACATTTTTGTAACTTGGAGTCCGTCTTTTGCGTTTTTAAATAAAGTATATTTTTAAAAACCGCCTTTTTACGTCAAGAAAAGTTAATTTGCATAATAATCAATAGTGAAACCAACTTAGGTCAGCTTGGTAAAATAATAAAAATTGCCATTGTTGTCGATTGCTTTGGGCAAACGGAAAATACTTTTATCCTCGTTGTCATTTGAGACAAGCGGAAAAGTAGCAATTCTGCTTGTTCCCCAGAAAACACTAACTTAATCCCGTTACTTCAATATCAGGATCGTCTCTCTTTGAAACAGAGCACACATATTTGTGTAAAAAGGCATTCTCTTCCCACTTTTGATTCATTGATTGCCTTCCGTACAAAACTTTATGGCTTTTGGGGCAATATATATTATTTATATAAGATTTTCATGCATATATGCTAAGGTGAAATATTACTGAATACTGAAGAATCTCTTAAATACGATATATATGTACCTTTGCAGAATTATTGATTACAAATATTCAGCTTCTACTGCACTTTTTTTCTTAAATTGTTTATAACAACCCAGTAAGCAGACTGACGTCATTTTAACGTTGATTACTGGTCAGTCATTACGTCATTTTCACCTTTGAAGTGACGTTATAATGAGGTTAACAAGACGAGTAAATGTCACAGCCCAAAGACGTCATTTTACGACATAAAAAAGACGTTGTTTTATGACGTAAAGAAAACCTCATATAATCATTTAAATGACGTTTTATGTCTTAAGGACCTATTTATTTCTATTTCTGCAAATAAAACACCATAATTTGAAAAAAGAGATTTATCATTTAAAATTCTGAAACCTAAATATAATCACTATTATTTTATTTTATTATTATACTTATATGGCGCTCATAAAACGGTTGTTGTTTTCAGTGCGTCAGTCAACACTGGTATACTTTCACCGTCCTTTTCGGTAAATTGTATAAAATACCATCCTAATTTGTTTTACCAACACCGACACAAAAACTGCAATAAATAAAACACCACAAATATATATTTTTTTAATTAAATATGTACAGCTAAAAGGAAATCAACATCAACCAACTTTTCGCACTTATTCGGCTCCTTCGTTGCGTTATTTTTCACGATCTTTACCGATACCGGTCATTTATTCAAATTCAATGAATATACTATACCTATTAATTGTAAATTTATAGTAAGAATTTTGTGAAGAATTTCCAGCAAAATCTTGGTTAAAATCTCTACAATTCTCACTTATGTAAAACGGGTCTTGCTTACATTTTTGTAAGAAAATTTGTCGACGTCATCGAGACGTCATAACTCTACATTCGTCATACTGGCATGGCGTCATTATAAGGTTATAATTGGGCATTCGTCATCAGCGACCAAACATGTCTAAAAAAATCACGTAAATAAGACGGCACTCTGCTTACTGGGAATTTATGGTTAATTATTGTTGTTTATTGTTTCTAGCCTTATTTTGTGGAACTCCATAATCATGAAATAAATAAAGATTATTAAAAGTTTATTAAAAGTTTCACAGTTTTATTAAAATATACCTGACAATATTGTCGAAACAATATTGTCAGGTATATTTTAATAAAACTGTGAAACTTTTAATAATCTTTATTTATTTCATGTTAATTATTGTCTTTGTAGCACATAATAAATATTTAATATGTAAAGTTTCTGCAATTCCAAACCCAGATAAAGACTTTACTAGTTTACTAATACTACTTTACTAGTTAAGTGTTAATATTTGGATACTAACCTGCATAATATTGTAACTATTCCCATTTCATAATAAAGTAGTTATTGTGTGGTAGAAATAAGGTCAATTGTTACAATATATACTTACTCAACATTTCACCATATTAAGTAATTAGGAAATAGAGAATAATATAGTTTTATGCAGATAGAGCATTTTAGAGCATTATAATAAAAGCATTCAAACCAATACCTTCTATAGTGTTTTAATTATCAATTATATGAAGCAGTAAAAGAATATAAGATCACATGGCGACCCTGCCAGCCGAATTACATGGTAAATTTAATAGAAGAACATTTTAATGATGAATGGGAATAATGGAAAATTATTAATGGTTACGTTATTAATGGTTAAGTAAATGGAGTTAAAAGGAATTAATGGAAAATAATTAAAGAAGTAAATGGTATTATTATGGTAAATGGTATTTAAAATAAAATAGAATGGGATCCAACGAATCGAAAGAGAAAGTGGTAATTGCACAAGCTGGAAATAGTGGCGGTATAACAGATGAGGTGACAAATAAAGTAAGCATAAGCGAAATTCTGGGCATTTCCGCCTTTATATTAGATATCATTGCGTTAATTATATTCATAATATATGCTGTAAAGAAGAGATTAGACAAAAAATAAGAAAGGAGCTGAGACGGAGTCAAGAGTTACTTTAAGGGTACTTTGGTTCTTAAAAACTAAGTGTAAGTACTGTAATAACAGTTAACATCATAAAAGCCAGGAATTATACTAAACTAACGGATGCTGTAATAGGCGCGAAAGATGAAGAAAGGATCAAAAATTCGAATCCGATACACAATTCATTTTTCATGCGAACGCAAAATAACGGAAATAGACGAGGGAAACTTGTTCCAAATAGGTACAATAATAGGGGTAGACAATTTAATAATTACAATAAACAAACAAATAGAAATCAGAAACACAGTAACCAGAGAACTTTTTATAATAATAATAACAACTTTCGAGGTCGTAGTAGCGGCTATTAGTCAAATGGTCGTACACAACAAAATAGACGTAATATGGGTCACCAGAAGGTTTTTGTTGCAGACGTTGCAAGTTCGTCAACTTCCACTCCAAATACCGTATCATTCGATACTTCAAATGATACTTCACGTACTTTGAATTCTCAAATTAATCCTGATTTAGAGGTAAGAGAACCAAACAAAAGATTTTTTCGATCCTCGATTTTATCGATTTTCGATAAAAGTAATAATAGCGGTACAAATGAAATTGTAGTTTTTAGTTTGAATGGTATGAATTGCGTGCAAGTGAGGTATGGAATGCAAGATATGTTATTTTTGTTGGACACGGGAGCAAGTGTTAGTGTAATTTTTTCTGAAAATATTCATAGTAATGAAATTGTTGATACATCCGAAAAGATAAATATTATGGGTATAGGAGGTGCTACAATTTCAGTAGGATCAGCAAATATTTTATTCTCGTTAAATAATAAGGAAATTCAACATGAATTCCTAGTAATGGATAAATTTAATTTAGATAGACAGGGAGTCCTAGGTTCAGATTTCTTTTTCAAATATGGAGCTAATATAAATTATGAAACATTTTTATTTTCATTTTGGATTGATAATGATAAAATATCAATACCTATGTTGTCTAAATTTGATTATTACATAGCAATACCACCTAGATGCGAAATAATCAAATATTGTTCAAGCGATTGTAGGGGTGATTATGTTGTAATTCCTGAGGAGATATGCGAAGGTGTATTTGTTGCAGGTGTTATATCTAAGGCTGAGGATGAAAAAATAGCGGTAAAATTTCTAAATGTTAATGATCGTGAAATCAAGATCAAGAATTTTAAACCTAAACTGGAACAGGTATCTAACTTTGAAATATATGATTTTGGTAAAAATAAAATATCAGTAGAGCGTGTTGATAAAGTGTTAGATTTGATTGATTCATCTTCACTCAGTACTGAGGAGACACTGTCTATTCAAAAGATATGTGCAAAATATGCGGATGTCTTTCATTTAGAAGGAGATCCTCTTACAGTTACTAACCTGTACCAACACAAACTTCAACTGCATAAAGATCCTTCACCAGTTTATGTAAAACCATATAGGTTACCGCATGCTCAAAAAGCAGAGATACACAATCAAGTTCGTAAGATGCTTAGGGAAGGTATTATTGAAGAAGCAAAATGCGAATGGTCTTCACCTCTACTAATAGTTGTGAAGGCGGATAAGGAAGGGGTCAGGAGATACAGAGTCGTGGTGGACTATCGATTGCTGAATAAACAAATCAGAGATGACAAATTTCCACTACCATGCATTTCTGAAATTTTAGACTCTTTTCCGGTGCTTTTTTGTTCTCACATCTAGATTTGACTCAAGGATATTTTCAGTTAGAACTAGATAAAAGTAGCCGACCGTTGACAGCATTCACAACAGATGGAAGTCAGTTTCAAATGAAAAGGTTTCCAATGGGATTAAAAGTTAGTCCGAGTGCATTTTCTAGACTTATGACTGTAGCATTATCTGGTTTAAATTACGAATCATGTTTGTGAAAGTTGACAAATAATAAAATACTGTGGAGGGATATCATTGTCATTTATGTGCTTATCAATTTATCTTACCAGTTCCTTGTCCAGGTACTAACAGAAAATAGATATAAATTTTATTCAATTAGTCAAGTGGGTAAATGCTAATGAAAGAACTAAAAATATTATTATTCAATTCATTATTATTATTGTTCAATTCATATACAGTGTGTGAGTTTAAGTTTTATAATCAAAGGATTTTAAAAGTGTTCAGATACTAACACTGGACAGACTCATTATCCTAATTAGGCCTTGCATATTTACTTGCATGCACTTTTTCTTATTCTTATCTTTAAGTCACTTTTACCATATAAGTAGAAACGATAGATAAAAATGTTATTGAGAATATGGCAGAGCGCTTTTTTCCGACTGATTAGATACACCCTGTATATCGCTTATCCGCCATACATGTATTTCGTTATCATTTATAATCGCATTCAAATGGGTGTTCTTCATTATGAATGGATATGTGTTGTTTAAGTCTGCTCTTTGTTGGGCATTTATAACAACATATTTTACACTGAATTGGCATTTCACCATTGTGAATAGACATGTGTTCTTTAAGGTGACTATTTTTTGAACATTTATAACCACAGATATTACATTCAAATGGCTTTTCACTACTGTGAATGAACATGTGTTGTTTAAGGTTACTATTTCGTGAACATTTATAGCCACAGATATTACATACAAATGGTTTTTCGCCACTATGAATCAGCATATGTTGTTTAAGATTACTATTTTGTGAACATTTATAATCACATGTATTACATGCAAATGGTTTTTCTCCACTGTGAGTGGATATGTGTCGCTTGAGTGTACGAGCGTCTCGCGCCACATGCGATCCGACGTTTATTTGACATCGCAAGATTTGACAATAGGGCAATCCAACCAGCTGTCAAATAAAATTCAATATGGCTGCTGGATGACAAACAATGGTTTGTTGTGTATGGCATTGAAGTAACTTATAAATAATTTTAGTTATATTTGTTGAACAAAAGAGTTTTAAAATGCCTTAATTTTGTGCAGTAGTTGGGTGTACCAATAGATCAAACAGAGATGTAGTTAGATTTTTTAGAATTCCCGCTGTTACTGCATATAAACATAAACAACATCTAAACGATTTAGCTGTTGAACGAAGAAGATAATGGCTAAATATACAAGATTTAGCTGAAAATATACAAGAGTGTGTTCCAAGCACGTTATTTCAGGTATGCATGTAACATATTTCATTCTGAAACTTAGAACATTTCTAAAATTAAAAAATGTTTTAATTTGAATTTTCTTCTAGGAAAACCAGCTGATTTAGAAGACAATTTAAATCCTGATTGGGTTCCCAGTATTTATTTGGGCTATAAAACAGCAGGTACAGCAATAACAACCAAAACAAGAAAGATACGAACGAAGGAAAAAAAGTCGGAAGGTTAATGCATATTTAGAATTTACAGATATATGGAGGGATATTTGCTTTTTGGAAGTTATACATATGTGTTGTATATATGACTAGATGACAGATATAAAGAATTCTTTCACTTTTCTTTTAAACATTTTTAATTAATCCTTTGATGTGTTCAGGCAATTGATTATAAAGAATAATTCCATTATTAAAACTTGAGTTTTGTGCTTTTGATGGATTTCTTTAACTTGAATAAAAATTATTGTTAAACCTAGTATTGTGATTATCATTTACTAATATTAAATTATCAGTCAAATATTGTAATAACTCTAATTTCATTTTATGTACAAAAACAACATAAATTTTAATAAAAGTTTCAATGTTAACCCTGATGTACTCGTGTATTCCACTCTAGTATATCTATTGCAATTAAGTATTACTCTCATTGCTTTATTTTGTAGAAGTTGTACCTAACTTATTCAAGTCTCCTTTATTCCCCATAAATAAAATAGTAACAGCAAAACAAAAATGTATTAGTATTATAGTATTAAAAACCAATCTTTTTGAGCAAGTTGTCAAATAATCACTACATCTTCCCAAAACCCCATTTTTTTGAAAAAATCTTTTTACTAATGCAATTAATGTGTTCATCAAATTTTAATTTCTTATCAATAATAATACCCAAATATTTATGACTTTACTGTTTCTACGATCTCACCATTAACATTAACTCCAAAATTATTAAAAACCTCTAGATATCCACGTCCTTTACCAATAATTAATAATTTAGATTTACTTACCTTTGAATACCAATATTATCCCTCCCACTAATGTACGCGACCATGTCAGCAAATAAAATTTACATTTATAATGACATTACTGTAGTGATCGGAGCCCAAGGGAGATACAGAGGAGTAGTAATAAAGTAATAAAATGTCGACTCTTCCTAATTATTTATTGCTATTTAATTTAATAAACAATATTTATGGTTGGTGATCATCAAAGTTGGGTTATTATTATCTAAGATGAATAATTAGAGGGAACTTGCACTTACCTCTAACTTTGGCATCTAGTTAAGCTTATAATTGTTGATTAGCATTTGCTTACTTATTTTTTTTTATGACCTACGTTGTGTTCGTAAAAGAAATACCTACGTTGTGTTTAGGAAAAACGAGATATACCTACGTTGTATCTAGTTCTTAAATGCACCAAAGAGTTATTTGTTTTGTTTCAAGTTTGCTTATGGTGGAGTTTGTCTTCAAACTCGTAAGTAATGGTTGAATTCAGGTAACTGGGATTCAGGTAACTCAAATTCGTATTCGAAGTGGACCACACACAGGTCTGGAGTTAATTGGAATGAAACACTGAATTTTCACAACAGAAATATACAAGATTTATTTAACAATCACCACGAGGACAGTGTTACAAAAAATATTTACAGTTTATTTACAATGTCGCCCCTATTTTTAGGAGTCTTAAAACAAACAATTTCATTTTCTGACTTTACTTTGAGTTATTGAAAAGTTTGGCTGAAAGAAAAAAACTGAAAAGAAAACCTAATGAAACACTGAATGGTTCTGGTCAAAATTATTGCGCCCTGATCAAGTTACTAAATAATGATCAATTTATTTCGGCTAAGTCCGATCTTTCGAATTAACACTTTCCTATCTTTATCTGTTCACCTTGTGATTATGGTTAAACCTTTATGAGATTTACTTGATTTTATTCTTTATCTTATTTTTTCATCATTCACTTTCGTAAGAGCTGATCCGATACTGGTAAAATCTTAAGTGATAATTTCTTTATATTTTTTCGTGAGCTATGCACGTATTGGTTAAGCCATGATTGTATTTGGTACTTCAATAGGAAGACTAATAGACCAAGAACTGACGTTTAAAAAAAATGGTTATTGTTTAACTGTTGATGTTTTCTTTGCTTGGTGGTAAACTCGGGCAAATCTGATATAAATTTCATGTTTTTGATTAAATACTTAATTGATTGAAACTTGTTGGAAATTTATCAGATATGTTGAGTTTGGTGGAAGGATAGGTAAACTAGGAAAAGTTCGTGTCGTGTTATAATTTTACTCTTAAGCCAGGATTGCTGAACCAAAAGCCGAAACAAGAGAATTTACATTCGAATCAAAATAAATGTTAAGGTTAATAATGTTTACACGCCAGTTAAGTTAGTCTAACTCAAATGTAAATAAATTTTGAGGTTTCCTATATGGAAACTAGATTTGAACGGATGAGTGCCGGGCTCCAAGTAAAATCACAGCACTATCGTACTTTTGAGGAAATTTGGTAAAATATTTTATAAGCTAAATGATGCGCGATGTGACAATTCGCAAACCCGGATAGCTAAGGTGGGTTTTCACACACTTACACTATCTGTTTCTTCAGATCAATGTGATTTGTAATAATTGTACATAATATAAATCCCCCGTTGGTTCCAAGTAGTAAATTTTTGTTTTGTTTTTTGTTTTGTTTGTTTTGGTTTTACTTAGTTGGAACTTACAGGTGTGCGTGTGTGTAAAGTGTATGATCAGAGAGGGTTGCTCAAAAATCACCTGAGAGCGACTTTCCCGCATTAGGAAAGTCGGTCTAGTTACGATCTAATCAAGAAAGGAATAACCCCAAAGGGTTAAAAGGCTAAACGGTGTAGTTGGAGATTGTAGGTAGCAGAATTTCAGAGATGCTTAGTTCTCAAAATTATTCTAGTCACTCTCGTTGAGATTTGGTATTAAAGGGTTGTACTGATGGTAAATCAAAACAATAAATTATAGAATTCCAATTACGTCTTTTTTTCAAAAATAATCTTTAATACTAAGGACTGGACATTGACTCGCGAATCAAATTTAAAAAAAAACAGTAATTTGAAACAGGCATACTCTTTCGGACCAGTCTTAACCTTCAAGATCTTTGGTTATCACAAGGTAAATAGATTTATGATTTAGAATTGACTCACGTTTCGTTGGTAACCAGATTGGTCTCCGCGGTGATGGTTAATCCAAATTTTGGTTTACGCTGCTGGTGTAGCGTCGGCGTTCAAAATTAATCCTTTGGATTTTTCACTAATTCACTGTAATGGCCTAACTAATATTTAAGTTTGAAACTTAACGGAATTTCACTAATTTTAATTTTACACTAAACGATCACGTTACCAATAAACTACCCGATAAGCTTAAGTAATTTTATTACTTAAAGTTTTCCTAACTCGAAACTAAAACCCCTAAAACACGCGAAATTTAACTCGCACAATTTACAACTTTTCGTTAAATAACTTTCCTAAAATAAAATCGACTGAAAATTTAATTAAATTAATTTGTAAAATTAATTAAGATTTGTGTAACGAATAGGTGAAAAAAATCTCGGAAAGATATTTGCACCGATTCAGTAGTCAAAAGCGACTATCCACTTCCTGCGGCGAGGGTGCCTTTTATAACCTTTTTTGGTTTGCGTGGTTGACACTTTAGTCTGTTGTTAACAAAACTGAACCTTTTTTGTATAGGCGTTAATGACCAAAGTCCCTTCTCCTATCATTACCCCAAATTTGCAATTGCTTCTGAAAGCATTGCTTTAAAGAAACCTATTTGAATTTTTAAACGAATTTGGAATATGGATTGGCGTGTTTCATTAAAAATATGATTAGTCAAAATTATATGATTGTTATTTAAGAAAAACGGAATTTGTATCTAGATTGTCTTTTGTTTCAATAACAATTTGTTTTTCGGTTTTAAGTATTTAAATAAATTGTGTTTAGCGAAACCTCTTGAGAGGTTGTTAAATTTGGCTCTGTGACCCTTATTTGAACAATGACTTTCCGAAATTACCCCTTTTTTTCGCAACTAGCTTAAGTTAAGTCAGTTTGTTTCTCCCGGCCTTGTCTAGAGGGGGCTGACGGTCTATTTAGTGGCTGAAACGCGGCGTCTTTCTTTAATAACAATCGTAATCAATCATGTAGACAAATACAAACATATACAAAATGGTAATTCAATATTACGAAATGATATTTTACAACATTACTCATGTTCTTCGAAATGAGACATTTAACAATGACACTTCAAAATTAAATTATTGACTTCTGGTATTACAATTTCTAATTCCCTTTTGAAGATTCATAACATAGAATGAACTCTATCTAAAATTAGTCTCTATTTCCGTTTTTCAATGATTTACTTATAGTCCAGTTTGGTTTGTTAACTGCGCAATTGATATGTATGTTCGGCCATTCCTTTGTTTTTAGAAAGGTCCATATGTAAAACACACGTGCACCGTGTCGAATCAGGCATTTCCAAATTGTGTGAGAACTCAAGTCCCGACTAAAGACTTGCGACGAGGCCTGCACCAAATTCTCGGACCCGCTGTCACAATAAGTCTCCGCGTTTAGCCCGATTCCTGGAAAACCTGACCATATAACACGACGTCCCCGGAAATCGGCTGTCGATGTAGAAAAGGAATAGTAATATTTAAGACTGCTTGCGCGTTTTTAGTTACGCCCCTCGATTTCTGAAAGATAATATAATTTTTAGAAAAATGCAAATTTCCGACTTACTACATAACTAACATCGTTAATATATAGACTAAACAAAAGGGGTCCTAAAATACTCCCTTGCGGTACCCGGTATATTAATGTTAAGTGAAAACTGTGTAAATATATCTTTTACAATAAAAAAAATGAAACTAGAAATTGTATTTGTTTATTTAAAAATAAGGTTTAAAACTACACTTCAACTTAAAATTATATTTAAATGTTCATATTCATCATTGTATAATTCCTTGAAAGGATTTACAGGAATATATCTTAGAAGTGATTCTACGATCTCACTTGCAAAAGGTTCCGTAACACGTTTCAGAACGGCACTACTTCCAGCATTGCGTATGTCCAAAATTAGATTCATTATTTGGCTTTCATTAAGAAGCGCAATGTCTCCCACATTAACTGTAGCACTAGGAATACTTCTGCCAAAGGTCAAACACAAAATTAATAGCGCCAATTTTAAAATTTACTTGCCGATAGCTTCCAGAAAATACCTACTTTAAATTCCCTGTAAAAAAATCTGTTTTATGGATATAAATTAATAAATGCTTATAGAATAGTATATTGTACAACTAGTTATGAAAGTCATACTTTTTTCACGTGTTTATCAAGCAAATGATTAAAAAAAAACTTACCTAACGTGTTGCACAAGATATTTTTTTGCATATGGTAAGTTGAGAAATTTGTCCTAAAAGGATTTATGCAAAATGTTAAAGAAATTAGAAAAAGCCAGCCTCGGTGGATTAGTGGTTTGCATGTTTGCTTCATAATCCAACGATCGCAGGTTCGATCCCCGGCCGAGCTCGTAATTTTTCATAGCGGAGAAAAATTAAAAACATTCTTCTCGGATAGGAAGTAAAGCTGTAGGCCCAGTGTCAATGTGATGTTTGGCACGTTAAAAATCCCTACTGGGGGTGGAATTCCCCCAGATTCGGCTAAATTCTAGTAGGGTCGGTCAAATGATCATAGCAATCGGTGCCATGAAAAACAAACAAATTAGAAAAACGTGTATCCTTTGACAATAACCTCAAGAGGGAATGGAAAATTTGTTTTTTACGAACATAATTAAAAAAATGCTTAAGAAAAGTCAACTTTCATTATTATCAATATGCAAAAAATCAGAATTATCAAGGGCAGAAATATGTTTTAAGAAAACAGGATAGGTAATATTAAATATAAATATAATGATAATTCAACAATAACAGCTCAGGCAAAAACAATAATTACATTTACATAAATATTAAATATCTAATTAAAAATATTAAAACTAATATTATTATAGCATTCCTGTCAATAGGAAAAATCAAATTACGAAGTGTATGTATGGTCGAACCTTGTATGAATGTTTATAGTAACATCTGTTTTATTTAAAAGACGCCAAAATATTTTTTAGCAGGATTCGTTGTAATTCTTCTTTTATCAAATCAGCATCCCGAATATCATCTAATATGTGTACAAAAGTTGCGCCTCCTTTTAATTTATCTAGAACACAAAAAATTGTTTACTAAATTATGGTTTTTAAATAAGGGCATGTATACATACTTGCAATTTTAGCTCGTTTCTTTGTTTAAAAAAACAGACAATGTCAAGTGAGTGACCTACATGGGTTATCCAAAACTTCACCAGAATAAGTCCCTCGCTTTTAGTCAAAACCTCCATCCTTGAAGGACAAGCTTTTCCAATTTTATTTATTCCTTCACTTTTAAAATGTCTTACACCTTTCCCCTTGTTTATGTAATTATAGGAGCAGTGACAGTTGTAAAATTCTTTCTTAATGCCATTGGCTAATAATTTAAATGAAGTATGCAGAACATACAACGACAAATTGCTTTCCTAGATTTGGTCTTTCCGTCGATGAAATGCTAGAAAATTAATTGAAATTAATTGTTATATACATTGATAGTTTTCAAATTGTTATATCTTTTACACGTTTCACTGTGTTATCAATTATTTTGTAATGTTATAACAATTTGAAAACTATATACAGATATTATTACTACATGAGGCCCGTAACATCAGTCGATCCGTGGCTTTTTATATCAGTACAAAATAATTAGATATAGTTATATTTACTATCTATTCTTTTAAACTGCTGTTATACTTACCATGTTTACTTTATAGTCGGGTATGTAGTACCATTATTAGCGTATACGAAATGTACTATTTTAATAGATATTATATATTTAAGTTATGTATTATGTTTTAAGTAGCGTCGAAACTACTCGTATCAATAAACGTTTTTGTATGAAAGTATGTTGTTTTGTACTTACTCTGCTCCTACGTTCTGTCCTAAAAATGTATTTGTAGGCTCTAACCTAATCTAACCTAAATTATATTCGTATGCTCTAACCTGCGATTTAATAAAAAAACAATAAGTTTTAAAGACATTTATTATATTATATTTATTATACATTATATCCAGATGTAATAAATTTAAGTCTATCATCTATAGTCTAGTCTAGTCTGGTCTGGTCTGGTCTGATCTGGTCTGGTCTGGTCTGGTCTGGTCTGGTCTGGTCTTGTCTGGTCTGGTCTGGTCTGGTCTGGTCTGGTCTGGTCTGATCTGGCCTGGTCTGGTCTGGTCTGGTCTAGTCTTATGAACCCTCTAGAGGTCGAATACAGGCGTATATATTCTGTATATTACCGCTTAGTTAACATAGTATTTTATAAAATAATTAGATATAGTTATATTTACTATCTATTCTTTTAAACTGCCGTTATACTTACCATGTTTACTTTATAGTCGAGTATGTAGTACCATTATTAGTTTATACAAAATGTACTATTTTAATAGATATTATATATTTAAGTTATGTATTATGTTTTAAGTAGCGTCGAAACTACTCGTATCAATAAACGTTCTTGTATGAAAGTATGTTGTTTTGTACTGATATAAAAAGCCGCGGATCGACTGATGTTACGGGCCTCATGTAGTAATAATATCTGTATATAGTTTTCAAATTGTTATATTTAAGATGTATCAAGAAAAATTTGTTGAGTTTCTTCACGATTGGCTCATATAAGGTTAATAATTGTCTCATCTCAATGACTCATGATAATAATCATAATTGGCTTATAATTTTTGAATCCTAAAGATTTAATATTATTAATGTACAATATTTATAAATATTTTCCGGGAATTATTTTTAAATAAATTGGATTTAATCAAATATACGTAAAAGCATTTTTATAAATAACTCGTATGCAGTGATTTAAAAGACAAGCTCCGTGGTCTCGGGGTTAAGCTATGGAGTTCTAATCAGATGGTTGAGCGTTCGAACCCCGGTTACTCCAAAATTGATTTTTATAAAAAAGTGTAACAGGTTGCCTATCTACAGGCGTATAGAGGTCTACTATACCGATCACAGGACAAGTTGGAAATGATAAGCGAGAGCGAGAGAGAGAGAGAGAGAGAGAGCCAGAGCGAGAGCTGAGCGAGAGAGAGAGGGCCAGAGCGAGAGAGGGCGAGGGCCAGAGCGAGAGCCGAGCGAGAGAGAGAGGGCCAAAGCTAGAGAGAGGGCGAGAGCGAGAGAGAGAGCCTGAGCCAAGCGAGAGCGAGAGAGAGGACCTGAACCAAGCGAGAGCGAGAGAGAGGAAACTACTATACCGTTGACATGACGTCACCGATAGATGGCAGTAGCAGTACTAAAAATTCAAATCCAAGGGCGGGAAATCTAAGATGACAAATTGAAAATGATAGATACAAAATGGCGGATATGTAAATGACATTCAAAATTGACAGATTCAAAATGACATTTCAAAATGGCTATTCAAAATGGCGATTCAAAATGGCTATTCAAAATGGCGATCCAAGATGGCGATTCAAAATGGCGATTTAAAATGGCGATTCAAAATAACGATTCAAAATGGCGTCGACCAATCAGAAGCAAGGGGAGGAGCTAACAGAAGGGAGAAGGGGAAAGGGGGCGTGGCCAAAAAAAGGAGTGGGGGCTGGCCAGGTGACCCTATACCTACTTAAGATTATTCCAGTTAACAATAGCTACGAATGTATCATAGCAGGGACAATGCAATATTTCAACGTCAATGAGAAAAGTAACTTCTAACTATGATATTTAATATGCACAGTTATCTTCGACCAATAGATACGATATCTGTACTATATACATTTTCTGTTGAAGTCTTGAGTGTGAGTTCACCAAATTTGCAGCAAACGCGGGCCATCACCAGGACATCAATAACCCACAGAGAACAGCTTTTGGCCCTCAAACAGCGGGAAACAAATTAAATTCGAAATCTGCTAATAAATACGATATCAAAGTTATATATGTTTTCTTCCAAAGTTTACTTAATGTACTGAGTTTGCTGTAAATTTAGTGAACTCACACATTTCCCAAGTAGCGATATTAAATTCGCGTTCCTGAAATTACATCTCCATAATTTCAAGAAAAAAACGGCACGTAAAAATGATGTAATTTTTACGTGCCATACAGATGAAATGTCCGTCTTTTTGCTTTCTCTGTACATGCCAAAGTGTTGTACAAAGATCATCAAAAAAGGATGTATTTATTACGTGCCACCGGGCTTGCCAGTGGCATGGGTTTTTCGTTTTGCAATTAATAGCAGTGCACAGCAAAAATGCACCGCATATCTGTCCTTGAAGATTTAAACATGGATTCCAATAGTTCTTTGATGCTGAATGCAAATTGATTTACCATTACCAAACTGTCCAATTAATTGATTTTTTAGCTAATACAAACGAATAGATCTCAGTAACACTATGATGTAAAAATTCAAATATAGCGAAAAATCAAGTATATGGTTTCTAACACAATTTATTAAATTTTAAACCTGATGCTGTTTAGTTGCACGGCGCCCGAACGCGCCGCGTATTGTTATGATTATAATTATTTTGAATGCTTAATACCGACTTATCTCTTGTTAATAAAAATAAAATAAATTCTTTACAGTATTCGTTACAAATCTTTTATAATTTTACTAACTTAAGTATTATTTGAAAATATTAAATTTATAATGCAATGGCAATATGCAGCAACTTAACAGCTCTGACATTTCATATTGTAATGTTTTTCAAAATTAATGATTTCTGTTTTTCAACATTAATTTTCACTCTATTACATGATACTATAAAATCGATAAGATTGTGCATTCTGATAAACAAATTAAGTGTAAGTTTGATAAACAGTTAGGTGAACTAAATGAATTACAATTTTCAGATAAGATGCAAATTATAGCTCAAATTAGTTTATTTAACAAAAACGTATTTACAATATTGAAATATTGATTTAAAGAATACTTAATTATTAATACTTTATTAATTAATTCAAAGAAGAAATTCTATTATTTATGCTTCTATATTTTGCTGTATGTATTTGCATTAGTTTATGTTGCGTAGACAATTAATGTTCACAAACATAATTTTGAAAATTGTAACAATTTTTATAACTTGTATAACCAATTTCTTCAAGATTTTCTTTTGTGCAAATATATAATACGTTTCAAATTTTTAACAGGTATAGAACCGTTTCAAATTAATTTATGGTTAATTAAAAACCCATTTATTATTAACCACCAACCTATTACGACCGAAGATAAACGCAAAAAATCGAAAAAACATATTAGACCTTGTTTAATCGGAAAAGTCCTTACGGAAATCTATTCTGGGTCACCTGAAAACCCCAAAACCAAATTTTGGTTAAAATTCCAAAAATAAAATCATTTTAATTCAATTCTAATAATTTATTTGAAATAATTATTTTTCAAGATTTTTTAAACAAAATTTAGATTAATTTTACTTTTACGATTAATCAAGGCCTCCTATGTTTTTTCGATTATTTGCATTTATTTTTGATCGTAGTAGGCTGGTGGGTTGTAATAAAAAGGGTTTTTAATTACACACAAATCTCGTTTAAGAGGTTTTATACCTAATATAAAGATTCGTTTATAAATAAAAAAATGCAGGGCTATAGAGCTGAAATTCCAAATAATTATTAGTCAAGATCTTTTAACCAAAATTTGGTTTTAGGGTTTTTAAGTGCCCCAGAACAAATCTATTTTAAGAGGTTCTATATATGATAAAAAATTGAAATTGATTGGATTATAAATCACAAAAATACAGGGGTGTCAATCTGTAAAGTGAAACACACTGTACATACATATTTATATATTATAGATATTTTAATTAGTTAGCTTTAGAATTAAAGCAAGTAAAATTTTATTTTATTAAGCATTACTTTATTCTAATTGAAATTTATAAAATAGATAATAATAAAGGCTATAAAAATATTAAATGGGTATTTAACTTAAATATAAAAAGCTATAATAATATAAATATTTATAAATTATATACAAAATCAATTATTAGAAAATAGTAAATCTGAAATCACAAAAGGAACGGAATATAACATGGGCAAGCCCCGCTCCTGCTCGCGTTGGTTCGGTAACATTCGGTAGAAACCCCAGAAATCAAAATCCAATATCTTACAGTTTATTTTGCGTTATGCAAATTTTAGTTGGTGATATCTGCTTTGTAATTTTAATTTTAAGTGCAAGTACAGGTATAATTTGAGACGTGGTGAACAATAAAGAAGACATTGTATATTATGTATTGAAGAATAAGTTCAGCAGTTTGAGTTTTGTGGATAAAATCTTTATTCACAAATTAAAACCATGTCCGAATATAAAGAATTTAGTGGTATCTAATAATCGCGGCAAGAGTAGTGCTTTCAGTTCAAATTGGTACAATAAATATAATTGGCAAACAAGAAGTGAAGCAACACATAAATTGTATTGTTGAGATTGCTTACTTTTTACCGAAAAACAAATTCAAAATTCTTGAAATTCTACAGAACTTCAATATGAATTTTTGAATACAAATATTCTGTTTAGGTCTTTAGAAAAATCGAATTATGCCAAACACATTTTGGAACAGAACCACGCAATGACACCTCAAAACAACATTAAATTCTTACATTTTTGCAACAACAAACACAAATTAGACATTTTAGAAGCTTTTGAAATAGACAAACATAAACGCACAGTACCTTTAATGAATGAACAAACTGAGCTTTAGTAATTCTCCTTTATTACAAGTGTTAGATATTTAGTTTTTGTATGTATTGTATCTAGTTACCTATTTTCTGTTTGTATTTATCCTTAGCAACGTGTTTGTTTATCAATCTTATCCACCTTTGATAATGACATTTAATGTCGAAACAATATTGTCAGGTTAAGATACTAATAAAACTTGTGAAACTTTAACTAATCTTTGTATTTATATTATATTTCATGAAATGTTGAGCTTCATTCATTCTGTTTATTGCGCCGTGTTGGGTATGCGCATATAAATACATTTAATTATAAAATAAGCTTATTTATATTAAATTCAATATTTTTAATCTAGAAAGTATTGATAGAATAAATTTATTAACATAATAATAAAAAAATAATTGACAGTACAATATTTAGATTTTATTTAGTACTTATTTGGTTTCGTTTAGGTGAGGCTCAACCTCACTTAGAACTTTAGGTGCGAGCACGGTCTCTAACATGCGAGCGATTAGCGAACTTGTTATCCGAGCAAGCACATAGTTTTATGGTATACTTACTCGTAAATCTTTAATAAATAATTTTTATTTACTGAAGTAGTACAACACAACACGTAACATATATAGAATGTTTTAAATAAATATGTTTTTTTCACTACTAGCTTTAAAACATACTATTATCTAGTCTGTTGTCACCTTGTGAAGTTAGCCTTCTTGCCTAGTGGTAAATAATTTTTTATTATTGACTACTAGTCAATAATCCAGATTTTAGTGTAACACGGGGCAAAAATTCATCCCATTATACACTGGCATCCAGGAAAAAATCCGTGATCGCGATAGTACGTTTTTTATGTGAGAAGAATAAAAGGAATAAAAGTACTAGTAGTGAAAAAAATTATATATACACCACGGTTGTGAAGTGTTTTCTAGAGCCTCTCATCTTATATCCCTCGATGCTGCGCATCTCGGGATCTAATAATGCTCGGCTCTAGAAAAAACTCTTCACAACCTTGGTATATAATATACTATTATTGCTATGGTATTGATGATAATGAGCCCATAATAATTTTTATGGGCTTGATAACGGGCTAGCCCGTAAAAAGAATCTTTACCCATAGAAACAGAGCTCAATAAAGAGATGTTTAAGAGTCAGTATACCATAAATAGATAAACATTGAACTATTAGCATATAGGAGTTTACGAAAATTGGATAGTACGGTATCTACCGCGTTACCAGCGGTAAACTGCTGATCCATAAGGTAGATGAGACCGGTAATGCATTTCCGAACGTTTACGGTACGTTTTTAATAACAACATAACCTACAAAACCATAGAAGTGTTTATTAAAATGTTTTTCGATAGTGCTTAAGTTTTCTTGTATACCACAAACAGAACATATCACTGACACGTTATTCATATTCACTGTCGAGAATGAAAACGTACTAAAAAAACCACCCACATCTATGAAACAACATGAATTTTAGGTTATGTTTATCTGTAAATTTATATTTACCGACTATTAACCTCGATCCACGAATCATGGATCCGGTAGATGAAACGGATGTATACCGGCTAATTTCCGAACGCCAGTAGAGCACCAGTGATACAATTTCCGAACGCTTTCAGTACATCGGTATATATCCAATACAATTTTCGTAAACGCCTATCATACGTTGTGGCGGAAAAAGATTATAATAATGTTATAATAGCAATTTTAAACCAAAAAGGCAAAAAACCTATGTTTTTATAACATAAGGTACGTATTACACATATGTATATTGTTTCGAAATGAAAAATTTCTAAAGTCTTTATAATGAAATGCAAGAGCCACATTAGAAACTGTAGATTTAAATTTGAATTTCCCGCCCGTTAATCTGTTCAGTCTTGCCGTTTAATAAGGTTTGAATACTCGCTAAAAAATGTCTACTGTTCATCGACCGCATTTATCCACATTTTTTGATAATTAATACTTAATGAAGGATCAAAATAACTATAGTAAACGAAAACTAAATGTTTTATCTTCGTAAGTACAAATAATTGGAAAAACTTTCATTATTTTTTTCATAGATATTCTCAAATTTATTATGTGGTATGGAAGCTTTCCATTTAACGACCTAGTAAATAACGGCTTAGTCTAGCTTTATTAAATTTTTCCAACAAAGCAAATATTGGTACATATCTTTATTTCAGGTAGGAGTACAAAGTGATTTAAATGTCTGTTAAAGTATTTATACTAGAAGAAAGCAAGAAGAAATTTAATTGATCACATCAAATACATCAATCATCATCACTTCTTTTAGTGGTAAAAAGGTTTTTCATCGCACTCAGGAATGAAGATTAAGTGTTAAGTTTATTTGTACTCTACTAAAAGGACACTATTTCAAAGTTTAGATGTAAAACATGTTATCATAGATTCTCTTATAAGATAATTGCAGAATCATGTACATCCATGCTACTAAACAATCGTACATACACGCGACTGTAAATGTTCAACACACATAAATATGCAACAAGATAAGTTTACTAAAGGTGGTGCGACACCATTGGAATATATATAATTGCATACTAAAGCTTACAAAAAGTAAGATTAGAAAAGTATATGACGATTTATACTGGTGAAACAGACGTTTTTAGCGATCAAACTGTTTAGTGTTGTATTTCATTAAAATGTGCCATTCTATCCATGCAACAGTAACATCATACATGAAACTGCTTTAAACAGTTTTAAACTGTTGCTTAACTTGTGCCCTAACATTTTGTTTTTGACATTATTGGCAGTTGTTTGGTTGTAATAACAATAATTTGTGATGTAGTATACCATTATGGACAATAGTATCAAACATTCTTTATCATTTATACCCATTATTTTGTAACGTAACAAGATTATTTACATATTACACACTTGCAGAAAAGTTTTGTTGATTTCCAAGTTGTAGGCTACGTATTACATTTACAATTTTTTGTATAAAGCCTATAAAACTGGTTTAAAATGATTCATTCTAGTGACTTTTTCAAATGATATTGCACTTAGTCAACTGGGTTTAAATACATGCATAAATATGATTCATCGCTAGAAAAAAGCTCATTTGAATGTAAGATACTTATGTAGCTATAAATGTTCATGAAAAGGACATCTATGGCAACATATGCTCACTCATAATGCTAAGAAACCATTTGGTGATGTAATATTTATAATCGTAAATTCCCACAAATGGCAAGTTTGCAAAAACACCTCTCACATAGTGCTGATAAACCTTTTAAATGTAATATATGCAATTATAAATGCACACATAAAGGAAGTTTGCAAAGGCATATGCTCACACATAGTGGTGAGAAACCATTTGAATGTAATATATGTAATTATAAATGCACACATAAAGGAAATTTGCAACAGCATATGCTGACTCATAGTGGTGTGAAACCATTTGAATGTAATATATGTAATTATAAATGCACTCA
Source organism: Agrypnus murinus (assembly GCA_929113105.1). Classification (NCBI taxonomy): domain Eukaryota; kingdom Metazoa; phylum Arthropoda; class Insecta; order Coleoptera; family Elateridae; genus Agrypnus; species Agrypnus murinus. The sequence continues at coordinate 71,711,702 of OV816027.1, forward strand.
AAAAGGAAGTTTGCAAACGCATATGCTGACTCATAGTGGTGAGAAGCCATTTGAATGTAATATATGTAATTATAAATGCACACGTAAAGAAAGTTTGCAAAAGCATTTGCTGACTCATAGTGGTGAGAAGCCATTTGAATGTAATATATGTAATTATAAATGCACACATAAAAGAAGTTTACAAATGCATATGCTGACTCATAGTGGTCAGAAACCATTTGAATGTAATATATGTAATTATAAATGCACACGTAAAGAAAGTTTGCAAAAGCATTTGCTGACTCATAGTGGTGAGAAGCCATTTGAATGTAATATATGTAATTATAAATGCACACATAAAAGAAATTTGCAAAGGCATTTGCTCACGCATAGTTGTGAGAAACCATTTGAATGTAATATATGTAATTATAAATGCACACATAAAGGAGGTTTGCAAAAGCATATGCTGCCTCATAGTGGTGAGAAACCATTTGAATGTAATATATGTAATTATAAATGCACACAAAAAGGAAATTTGCAAAGTCATATGCTGACTCATAGTGGTGAGAAGCCATTTGAATGTAATATATGTAATTATAAATGCACACGAAAAGGAAATTTGCAAATACATATGCTGACTCATAGTGGTGAGAAGCCATTTGAATGTAATATATGTAATTATAAATACACACAAAAAGGAAGTTTGCAAACGCATATGCTGACTCATAGTGGTGAGAAACCATTTGAATGTAATATATGTAATTATAAATGCACACAAAAAGGAAGTTTGAAAACGCATATGCTGACTCATAGTGGTGAGAAACCATTTGAATGTAATATATGTAATTATAAATGCACACAAAAAGGAAATTTGCAAATACATATGCTGACTCATAGTGATGAGAAGCCATTTGAATGTAATATATGTAATTATAAATGCACTCATAAAGGAAATTTTCAAAGGCATTTGCTCACACATAGTTGTGAGAAACCATTTGAATGTAATATATGTAATTATAAATGCACACATAAAGGAAGTTTGCAAACGCATATGCTGACTCATAGTGGTCAGAAACCTTTTAAATGAAATATATGTAATTATAAATGCACACGAAAAGGAAATTTGCAAATACATATGCTGACTCATAGTGGTGAGAAGCCATTTGAATGTAATATATGTAATTATAAATGCACACAAAAAGGAAGTTTGCAAATGCATATGCTGACTCATAGTGGTGAAAAACCTTTTAAATGTAATATATGTAATTATAAATCCACACAAAAAGTAAGTTTGCAAAAGCATATGCTGACTCACAGTGGTGAGAAACCAATTAATTAACGGAAGATAGTTATTAAGCGTTTGAATTCTTGTTAATCCCTTTTTAAATTAACATAATAAAATGAACACAATGACATTTTATCAAAATTACCTTTTTAATGACAAAATTATACATAATAAAAATAGTTTATAAGATAATTGACGCAACAAACGCATAATTATTAATTTTGGAAGAAACTGGTGCCTGTTGGTCACCTGCCGTCGGCTAGCAGTATAGTGTGAATGAGTATTATGTTTTGTCGGCCCGGTGGCTGTTGGTAGCTTGCCGTATAGTGAGAATCAGCCTTTAAAGCTCTCTTCCTTCACAATTTACCTGTATACGTTTTACGAATATACCTATTTACGTTTTACGAAAATGGATTAGATAAAAGATAGCGCTATGCAGATGTAGGTGGCAGAAAAAGACAGTCTTGTTTAACAATTATATTGGTTATAGGCCTATTTTGTTTTATATTTTAAAACCATAATTTTAATTACTTTTTTTGTGGTCTTGGATAAAATATAGTGTGTGCAAATACGTGCAAAAATGCCAATTTCACACTCATGTGAAATTGGAACTTTTCTGCACTTGTAATACAACATACTATTATGTAAAAAAGTTAAAAAAGTTGAGGACCTGAAGATTTTACAGTACTTTTTACAATAAATAGTTTTCTATTTTCCTGACTTATAACATTTCTAGAATGTATTTTTGTTTAAATAAACACAATTAAAACATCAATACGCCGTGTTAGGTTAATGAGAACTTTGTAAATTTAAAATAAAATCTTGATAAAATATATAAAATCAGTGAAAAAAGGATGCAATCTAGAAATAGTTGATTGTAACTGTGCTTGTGTAATGTTAAAAAATTGGCTACGCTCGCATCATTACTTAGACGACAGATTATTGATTTTTTCCGTTATTTATATTTCTTGATCCGCTCAAATAACATTTTTTCTGCTATAAGTCCAGAGTCGCACCTTTAAAAGTTATTACTATACCTACCTAGGCTTGAGCTATGTGCTGCGCTTTTATTAGCCAGGCCTATAAATAAAGTTAAAGACTTGGAGTCGTAAATTTCATAGTACATATCTATGGAGTGATTCGATAATAATTTTAGGTTGGTTTCACGCAACACCAGACACTTGGAAAATATTTGTTGCAAATGTCGGAAATGCAGTCATTAACAAATTCGCCAGATTGGCGATATGTAAATACATTAGAAAATCCTGTTGGCCTAATTTCCAGGCTTATTTCCCAATGATTTAGGTAAAATTAAGTTGTGGTAGTATGGGCCGAACTGGTTACATAATACAGAAGCATGACCAGCTGTTACTGAACTGTTATGTCAGGTTCCTTCCGGATGTAACTTGGAAATTCGAAAAAAGGCTCATATAGCTGGTGCGACTGAAAGCTTCAATATACACTTCTCCAAGAAATTAACACACCACCAAAAGTTTGAAGTTAATTTGTGTCTAGACCATGTGTCCGATTTCAATGATTCTTTTTTTGTATGATACGTTTTTTATTTGAAAATGTGAATGTACTATTGTTTTGTCAAAGAAATTATTTTTTTATGAATACAGTGTGTAACATTTACTGTCTCCAGCCTTACTGTGTGGAACTCCATAATCATGAAATATAATCAAATTAAAAGATTAATTTAAAGTTTCACAAGTTTTATTAGTTTATCTTAACCTGACAATATTGTTTCGACATTAAAATGTCATTATCAAAGGTAGATAAGATTGATAAACAAACACGTTGCTGTTGAATGTGAAATCTTGAATGTTGAATGTGAAACTACTATACTCAGAAAAGATCACAACAATTATGCAATATTCCAAATCTTGAATCTGATAAAAGAAATATCTTTGAAAAAGAACAAAACAGAATAAAACATCTAACCTGTCACTACTTCAATCTATTAGATATAAAATTACAGAAAACAATTTAATTTCTGTTAAAGCAGATAAGGGTAACACTTTGGTAATACTTTTGAAAGATGTTTACACACAAAAGGTTAATGATTTTTTTGATAAAGAAAATTTAGATGTTTTAAACAAAGATCCTACCACAAAATTTCAAAAAGAAATAAAACAAGCTTTAGCAAACTGCAATATCTGCTTTAACGAATTAGAAAAACAACAAATTATACATAAAAACCCACAACCACCAAGACTATATGGACTGATTAAAACACAACATGCCTATACGACCAGTAGTATCATATATCAACACACCTTGTCCAAGAAACTCAACCATATTATTAACATCATAGGATACAAATCGAAATACTCTGTCAAAAATTCATTAGAATTAGTAGAAAAACTACAAAACATACATCTTCCAGCACATTGAAAACTTGTAAGCTTTGACATTTGTAACATGTTTTCAAAGATTCCACCACAAGACTGTATTCCTTTGTTAGATAATTTCCCAGTTAATAGTAATGTAGAATTAGTAAAAAGATTGGAGTTAATTCAATTATTTGATCTTTGTATCAGTAGTCAAAATTATTTCACTTTTAATAATATAATTTATTTACAAAAAGATGGTTTACCTATGGGTAATTCTCTGAGTCCTTTATTAGCTAACATATTTATGGATAATTTCGAAGATCAGATATTTGAATTAGATCTTTCTAAACACATTATTTTTTGGTTTCGTTATGTTGATGACATTTTAGCTTGTTTTGACAGTTCTTTTGAGGTTATCAATGAATTTTTAATTCTTATTAACAGTCTTTACCCAAACATCACGTTTACACTAGAAACAGAACAAAATAGAACTATTAATTTTTTGGATTTAACTATTACAATCAATACAAACAATGAATTTGATTTTTCCATATACAGAAAACCCACAAGCACAGACGTCACTATTCCTCACGATTCATGTCATCATAAAATGCATAAACTAGCGGCTTATAGATCTTTAGTACACCGAGCTTTAACTACTCCCTTGAAACGATCACGTTTTGATAATTTTTTTGCCACATCTTTAATTTAAAATAATACAATTAATTCAATCTATTTCGTTCTGTTGTTTTGAACATGCTGGACGTTAGTAGAAGTAGCCTCGACACGGTACGCGCCTTGTAATGATCATCTAATGTGGGATGAGCATCTGCTATCGCCTTAATAAATATTAACTAACAAATCTCATTGTCAAATTATTTTAGTTTTTAATTTGTATTTTTATCGAAATGGTACATATTGTCATATTATTTAACATGCGAAAAAGGAATTCGCCTACAAAAGAAATTAAGTAAATTTAGGTAATTTTATATTTAGCCGATTATGGGTTGCATAACCTCAATTTCAAAATTATTATTTTGAATAATTCTTCTTTTGATGAATAGAAATATAGGTAATTATAATTAACATGCACACTTGAACACGTTAGGCATAAAAAGGATATCTGAAAAATTAGATTCTACATAAAATTTAGTTAATCTTATTTTGCTATATACGATTTGGGTGACGTTAATCTAGTTTTTCAGTTTAATGAAGTTTATGCTAATTTTAATGCGAGATTTAATCTAAAACAGACTAGATGTATTGTAATGGGGAGGTATACCAGTATTTACTATCTTACTTTATCAATTAATAGTTAAATATGTTTGTTTGTTTGTTTGTTTTTGGGTGAGGAATCGGGATGGCGGAGCATTCTTCGTACCTCATGGCACCGATTGCTATGATCATTTGGCCGACCCTACTAGAATTTAGCCGAATCTGGGGGAATTCCACCCCCAGTAGGGATCTTTATCGTGCCAAACATCGCATTGACACGGGACCTACAGTTTTACTTCCTATCCGAAAAGAAGGCATGTTTTAAATTTTTCTCCGCTATGAAAAATTACCAGCTCGGCCGGGGATCGAACCTGCGATCTTTGGATTATGAAGCAAACATGCAAACCACTAATCCACCGAGACTGGCTAGTTAAATATGTGTTTTCATACTAACAAGATTCCACGGTTGTATAATTTCTTGTATTTTAAAATTTCAGAAAAACTTTCAGCCAAAGTATGTAACGCAAATTTGTGAAGCAACTGATTCACCACATAAATCATACAATCTCAAATGTAGGGGCTGCTTTTTATTAATGATATCAGATAAACAACATATAAAATTACGTTGCCCCTTTGGAACGTGCATTGAAATAGTATAATTGATTTGAATTTTCATGTTGTTGATACTTAAAATTATGCAAATAATGTTTGTTAGGATATGTTTAAATTTGTGAACATAGGAAATAGTGGGGTAACTATCCTTCGAGGACAGGTCCGACTAACGAGCCCCTTCTGTATACTTTTAAAGAAGCAAAAAAAGGTTAATGATTTGCGAGACAAATGTAAATAGGCATAATATGGGTCTAATATAAATGGTAGATGCCTTTAAAAAATGTTCATTCTTGCGGAAATTAAATTTTTTCTAAAAAAAAAAGTGGGACCCCCTCCGGATTTCTACTAATATGTCATTTAAATCACTTGGTAAACTTATGTAAAACCCCAAAACACTGGATTTTATGCACGTAGAAAAATGCTGCGGTGCATTAATCTTAAATTGGATTACGTCATCAGAAAAGTATTATGTAAATAAAAAAAAATCAATGAAAAATTTATGTACAATCTGGTTAAAGTTTTTCTGCAGTTTTTCCTTATCTTTGTAAAAAACGCTCTTTCAACTTACATCTCGCAGAAAGTGCACACGTATTGTTCAGATTAATAAAAATTAAGGTTATGTTGACTTACATTAGAAATGTCAAAGTTTAGAGGTTAGATTGATTTATGTTAAAGTGACTTAATTAGAAGTTTGAAAATAAAAGTGATTACTTGATTTCAACGATTGGATTTTGTGAATTAAGAATATTTTATGGAACACTTAACGAATAATAAATGGAGTTCGAACTAAATAAATAATTTTTACTCGCCATTGATGAATGGGATTTGTATGAAATCTGAATTTCGTTTTGTTAAACTTTTTGAGTTGGATGTATTTTTGATTTTGTAAGTATTTTTGAAAATATTTTATGAATGGATTGTTGACTTCAATTCTTTGTCGAGTTTAATGATAGCAGATAGTTGATACACCAGGGGTTTCAGTATATCAAGTTGGTATTTACAAGGGGCTAATTTTAAAAATCAAAAGGAAGGAATTACAATCATAGTAATTAAAAACCATTAGTGTTTCTGTAGTAATTAGTTTAAACCATAAAAGCGGCCCGCTTGAGAGTCTCTGTGGAAAGTAAGACGTTTCACAATTACAATACATTTATTCGGAGCAGCGGTTTCAATTAAAGGTAAGCCAGTAGTAAGTTGTGTATTTCGTCTTTGTTACAATCGCATCTATGTACGTCTGTGTCTTGTACATTAAATTAAATACCATCAGCATAATCTTTAATCATATCATTATAAATTTAATTTAAATAAAGTAAATAAGATTTTAATAATTCAAAATTTAATTAGTTTTGGTATTAAATTTATATTTTACTGTGTTTTTTTTATATGAATGTATGTATGTTATATGTATGTATATATTTTTTGTTATTTCTTGTGTATGTTGACACTAAAAACTACAATATTTATGTATCCCTATTGCTCCTCCTAGAGTTGCACCCCAATGTTCTGCAATATAAATACATAAATAATGGCAATTTGTAAGTACAAATACCTATAAATTTTCAAGCTAGAGTTTCAATCAGCAAAAAGTTATGATTTTAACAATTTAATGTCAGAAGTTTCTTAATCCAGTCCTGATAAAAAGGTTACGTATATGCTAATTGTGTGTTTTATTTAAACAATCAATCTTCCACATTTCAAGCTATTAATTTCAAATTTATTTTGCTTTCAAGATAATTCTCTTTTTCACCCTTATTGTTAAGTCTTCTCATCCTGACTAAAAGTTTAATTCGTAAATTTTCAAAACTCTAAAATTGAAAGTTTCAGATCCTTTGAATTATCGTAACTTGAGAATGTCAATATTAAGGTATTTTTTTTATTGTAAATTTAGATTCTGCAGCAAGAATAAACTTTTATACGAAACATTTTTTGATTCGTGATAGATGGCGCTGTAATCGCAACATTAGGTTAACCATGGTTTCTTCAATTGGGAACCACCAGGTTTTGAAATACCACTTTTTCGTTTTGAAAATTGCCTCGACTCGTGATAGATGACGCAGCATTCGACATAAATTAGTTAATCTTCGTTTTAAGCGCGTGACAGAAGACCAAACCAGACTGATCATAAAGAGAGACAGTATCATCGACGTTCCTGTCAGATTTTCCACAAATCAAAACCATTTCGATTTTCTCTTGTACAGATAAATAATTCGTACTAAAGAAGTATCAATAGCACCCTAGTCGAAATACGAAATAAAAAAGCTTCAAAACTAAGAGAAAATAAGCTGTTGAAATTGAAACAATTCCAAAGCAAATGAAGAAACAAATTTCTGAATTAATGGAGTGTCAGTAGCACCTAACTGAGAAGGAGAATCCAAGTTCTAACATGTTACTTCGTTTGTTCAAGACAATAAGATATTGAATGTTCTCTGCTTGCCTTTTGCATAATGTAATGTTTGTTAACAGATCCATTCAAACAAAATCTAGTTTCGGCAGTAAAAATAATGATTGGCAAAAGCACGATTGGTATTGCACCATCATGTTTTCACAAGACTCTGGCCTTCGATCAAAATTGTCTTAGCTCAATTCCTGAAACAGTCACCTTGCACGAGTGATATTTGTGTTTGTTCAAGTAGTGATTTTCAGTAAACCTTAATATTTTCTATATTTATAAAGTTATCAAAGAACGACTTCTATTAGACGAATAATTAAAAGCCCATTTTGATTGACTAAATTCAAAGTTCTCGCTACTTTAGTAGCTACTACGCTACTACTAAAAAAACCTCAAAATTAAAATATTTTTGTAAACAGTGGCTGACGCGTCATGGGAAATCCAGGGCAAACCATATAATTAAAAATAAATTAGGCTCAGGAAAAAAGCAATTTGAAATCAATTAAAAGTCTCAGGCAGGTGCCCGGCTTACTATTAACCTTAAAGTAATCTGTGTTGTTAAATATTAAATGTCTTCAGTAAAATGTTCAGGTCTTTTTCTTCCAGGATATATAATAGCTACGCATTTTTATGCACAAGTTTAGTGATAAATGCGCGGTAGTGTACTTACATTTATTAGTTATTATAGATAATATCAAGTTTTCAGTTATAGATAAGCACTTTCAGTTATGTAAAGAATTAGAATTAAATGTTCCACACTGTGTTCAGATGAATAAAAACTTAAATCAATAATATCAGTAACAAACTGTTGCAGCTAGTTATTTGTGGTGATTTTAATGTAGATCTTCTTCATTCAACATGACTCGCACAATTTATACTGGTACGAGAGTCACATCTGTTTCCAAGTCGTGCATTAACAATTTTTTTGTTACCGGTTGATATGGTGGACGACATGCGAACATTAACACCAATATATAATTTTTAGATCATAATGTTCAACATGCAGCAATTTCATTTTCTAAAACTCGTGATGAAACAATATTCAAATTTGTTAAAAAATATATTTACGCCAATAATAAGAAATTTTTTTAATTTATTACAAAATATAAATTGAGAAAGTAGGTACATATATAGTAATGTTAAAATCGAACAGAAGTATATTCAATAAGATGCTTTTATTAGTGCTTGTCCTTTAATTCTACCTAGAAATGTTTTGTTATGATTTAATTAATAACAAAGATAGGGTCAAGTAGGATAAATATGCAACAAAATTTGTCACAGGCAGATAGTCAAATCCGGCAAATAATTATCTGCCTAGTCATTTACTAAGTGAGATGGGGCAGATTATAAAACGAAAATAAGTCTATATGACTTTGGTATGTGCCTAGGTATTTACTAAATGCGGTTGTTTAGAACAGGCAGTTAGTAAATGACTTGTTTTGTAGTTACAGGGAAAGTTATACCACAAAATTTGAAATTTAAATTGAATTGTTTCAATTTTGGGTCTGGCCATCAGAAAATGTCTAGTTTTAGTCAAAGCCAGGAGTAGAAATAATTGTGTTTTACTTTAATTAAAATTGAAGTAAATGTGATGTCTGCTCTCTTTAATAATTAATACTATTACTGTTAATTACCTTAAATAGGACTTCGGATTTATTAAATAGGTAACTGCAGACTTCCAATAATAAAACATCTTTTAATATCTAGACCCACGTCTTTATTGTACGACCTTCAGTGCAAGAGAGTGTCGCCATCAGAGTTGCCAACCTCTGCGCATGCGAACTCTTCTAACTTTTAAAACTATATACAGGATAATACATAAATATATCACAATACTTTCCCCTTAAAAAAAAAATGAACAATTACCAAAGATATGAAAATTACAAATACATAATTACATTTTTAAATTTTCTTAAACTAAAAAGATATCAATTTTTTTTAATTGGTGATAACTTAAAAATTACATTATAATTTTTATTATAATACTATTCAATCATTGCTTACTGTAATTAATTACAAAATAATTTAAAATCTATACCATATCGAGTTGGTTTTTTAAGATTCCTTTTAGGACGATCGCTGTTATCTGGTACAACATTTTTCTCCTCCCCCGGTGCTCTCAATTCTACCTTATGGTTAGGCGAGCTTTTCTGTGGGGTGCTACTTAATTTTGTTGGAAAATGCAAGGGTGGCAAACCCTTTTTCAATTGATTGCAGTGCCGCTTCCACATTAAATTGAAACCAGGTATTTGTACCAAATAATTGCAATTGCCTAATTTTTTAGAAATTATTCCCTTTATAAATATGACCTTATTCAAATTTCTATAGTCTCTAACGTAAACGCTTTCTCCAATTCTAAAACTAACCTCTTGCTTTCCTCTGTAATACAATTTATGCCTATTTTGAGCTTTTAACACATTTTTCTCTACTTTTGTTCCCTCATTGGGTAACAAAATATCAAATCTAGTCCTTAAAGAACGATTAAACATTAAAAATGCAGGCGTGGCACCAGTGGTACTGTGTGGGCTGTTTCTATAATCAAACAAATACCTACACAGGGTTAAATTTAAGTCAGTATCATCGACTTTATCTAAAACTTTCTTTAAATTACTTTTTACTAATTTAACCGCATTTTCTGCTTGCCCATTAGAGGAAGGGTGATAAGGGGAACTGGTTATAAATTCGACGCCATTATTTATTAAAAAATCTGTAAACTCGAATGAAGTAAAATATGCCGCATTATCTGAGACCACCGTTTTGGGTATACCAAACCTAGCAAATATGCTTCGTAAAGTTTGTATAGTCCATTTGGAACTAGTAGTGTGTGTAACTTCAACTTCAATCCACTTAGTGTATGCGTCCACAATTATCAAATAATATTTGCCCTGGAAGGGTCCAAAATAATATATGTGTATCCGTTCCCATGGGGATTTAGGGAATTTCCATGGCTGTAAACATACTTTCGGTGCACTACTGTTATGTGTCTGACAAGCATCACAACTTTTCACCATTGCCTCTATATCTGCGTCTACCCCCGGCCACCAAAAATAACTCCTAGCTAAACTTTTCATCTTTACTACTCCCAAATGAGTTAAATGTAAATTTTTTAATAAGAATAATCTTAGTTCCCCTGGAATTACAATTCGGTGATTCCAAAAAATACAATTGTCTGAGATCACCAATTCATGTCTTTTAGAAAAATAATTAGTTAACTCTACATCGGAGCAATGGTTAGGCCAACCATTCATAATATAACCCTTTATTTTGCAAAACAGTTTAGAATCTAACGTCGTTCGCTTAATCCTATCATAATCTAATTTAATTTCGTTTGAATTACTAAAAAAAAAACAATAGTCCATTTCCACATCCTCCGTCAAACCACTATGCTCCTCTAAAGGTAATCTAGATAAGCTATCTGCATAATTCTGTTGCGACTTTACAAATTCTATTTCATACTGATAATTCGACAATATTACCCCCCACCTACGTAATGGATTGGCTGAAAACTGAGGAATGTTTTTATTTTCCCCAAAAATCACTAACAAGGGTTTATGATCAGTGACTAATTTAAATTTCTTATTATATAAATATTGATTAAATTTATTTACTCCGTAAATAATACTTAACCCTTCCTTTTCAATTTGCGAAAACTTTTTCTCATTGGGTGCCAACGATCGCGAAGCATAAGCAATCGGTTTTTCAAAACCCTGAGTCATAAAATGACTCAACACAGCTCCGATACCGTACTCACTTGCATCTACCGTTAATTTAAGTTCTAATGATGGATCAAAATGCACCAGTACTTCTGCCGACTGTAATACTGATTTAATTTTATTAAAAGCTTGTTCACACTTTTGTGACCAATGCCATCTGCTATCCTTCTTTAATAATTCATATAAGGGATGTAATATTGTTGATAAATTCTTTACGAATTTACCGTAATAATTGACCATTCCTAAAAATGACTTCAATTGTGTCACACTTATTGGCCTAGGCGCTTGAGCAATAGCCCTAGTTTTCTCTTTACTTGTATGTAACCCTTGTTTATCTATAATATAACCTAGATATTCTATTTGGTTTTGAAAAAAACTGCATTTTTCTTTTGCTACTGTAAATCCAGCATCTCTAAGGATATTTAAAACTGTTTTTAACCTTTGCAAATGCTGATATTGGTCTACCCCAGTAATTAAAATATCGTCTAGAAATATAACCACCCCCTCAACACCACTTAATAACGACTCCATGATTTTTTATAATTTAGCTGGCGCACAAGAAATACCAAAACAAAGACGATTATACCTAAATAGCCCCTTGTGGGTATTTATAGTTAGCAATTCCTTTGACTGCTCATCAACGCAAATTTGCTGATAAGCTTGTGACAGGTCCAACTTGGTGAACTGCACTCCTCCTTGAAGCTGACTGAACAAATCTTCAATTTTGGGAAGTGGGTACTTGTCCACTTCCATTACAGGGTTCAAAGTGACCTTGAAATCGCCACAAAGGCGTACTGAATTGTCCTTTTTTAACACTGGTACCACTGGTGTCGCCCATTCACTGTAATCCACTGGACTGATAACACCTAGAGATAACAATCGATTAATTTCCTCATCAATTTTGTCTCGCAAAGCATAAGGAATTGTCCTTGCTTTAAAGAATTTAGGGGTAACATTTTCGGGGTCTTTTAATTTAATACTAGCTAACCCTTTGGTAAATTTACCTAAGTTATCTGAAAAAACATCCTTATATTCCTTAAATAATTCACCCAGTTTATCCTTACAAACTAAATTTAAATCGGTAAACCCCATTTTAAAAAGTTTTAAAAAATCACGGCCAACAATAGGTGGACCGCCCTGTTCAATAACAAATACATTTAAATTTTTAATTTGATTTTTATAGGAAATCTTTTCTGTGATGTAACCATTTGACCATTATAACAATAAAAACGTTTATTCGTAGAAAACAACTCTAAATTAATGAAATTTTCTTTATACATCTGCTCGGAAATACAAGAAATTCCAGCACCTGAATCTACTTGAAATTCCATTTGCTTATTTTCTACATCTACCTTAACGATAAACAATTTTTCTTGCACATTAAATAATGGTAACTCATCACCGGAATCCTTATCTTTACTTTGTCCAGGCTCATATAAAAAATTATGTCTATATTTATTATTTACTTTACAATTCCTAGCAATGTGCCCTTTCTTATTACATTTAAAACAATTGCTATTTTTAAGGAAACACTTATGTGCTTTATGATTTGTTTTTCCGCAAACCCTACAGGTGGACTGCCCTCCATGCTTGGCACCCTGCCGGTACCTGCCGCCTCCATCTGTTCTTGATGACTGTGAGGTTCGCTCGTTCTGCCGGAATTGAACTTGATTCACCATTTCTTGCTTTATATTCGTCGCTGCTGATATGAACTGATTTTGCGCTGCTGATTTAGCTTCAGCAATACCAATGGCTTCCTCCAGGGAAATCGTTACTTTTTCTTCCAGTAGCCGGTCCAGAATTGCCCCTTTTTCGAACCCGCATATAAATCTATCCCGTAAAACTACTTCCAGCTCGGTATGAAAATCGCAGGACACCGCCAAACTACGCACTCGAGCTGCCCATTCCTTTACAGTTTCTGATTTTAATTTCATTGACTCGTAAAACTTATATCTCTCCGCGAATACGGACTTTTGTGGAATAAAATGTTTATCCAATTTGGATATTAAGGCATCCAATGTGACCTCTTCTGGTTTCTTGGGACTACACAAATTGAAAATTAATTTATAGGCGTCTTCATCCAGCATATTTAATACAATCGCCCTTTTCCGATCAGCACTATCAATGATATTTGCCAAAAAATTATTATTTAGTCGTGCCTTGTACACTAACCACACTGAAGTTCCCAATTTAAATTCTCTTAATTGACCTATAATTTGAACTTGTTCGCTAGCTTCTTTAGTCATATTGATGTTTAATAATTTCTTTTTAAATAATTTAATTTAAAAGTTTGGAAATTTTCGCGAGTATTGATACAACGCACACTTATGTTATGCGATGTACATTCAGCCAATAAGGGCCGACCGTCGAACCGCGCCTTGCGCTATTTAAACCACAGAGTTCTTAAGAGTAAAGTATACGAAACACCTTTTCAAGACATGGAGGCCATGAAAGAGAAGATACGTGCAGTTTGTAGGGAAATAACACGTGAAACTTTAAACAGGGTTCCTTTATCCTTTATGAGACGCAATAGAATCTGTTTGGAACATGATGGACAACACTTTGAACATTTGCTTGGTTGAGTTGGTTAGTTTTAAATTAATTCTTATTTAAGCTTCTACTCAAGTGGTTATGTAGCAAATTTTTCTAAATAAAATTTTCATTTTCATTTTCTACTTGATGCAATTCAGTTCTTAAACGGTACTCGAAACAAATATCTACTATATTCTATTATCAGTGATAAATTTCCTAATGACTTTGACATTTGTAAAGGATGTCCAAATTAAACACAAGTTAAAAATTATTAATATTATGAATCTAGTTATAAATGAAAGCAGTATTACTGGTTTGCAAAAATAATTGCAATAATTTGCAAAAAAGATTAATTTTACCATTAAACTGTTTTGATTTAAATCTGCATTTTAATTATGTCCTGCTACATACCTATGAAAATACCATATATTTAACAAAATAATACGTAATGCAAAATATATACCTAAACGGTAGTCACTTTTTATGGCGAAATAATAGTCATGTCTTTGGCGGCTATATTTTGAAGTTTTGTACACGCCCCTTTCTTCTCTAATTGGCCAATAAATAGTCCCATAACAAAAGTGTGCGTTGTTTCAATACTCGCGAAATTTTCCAACACGTGCACGTGTTTTTTTAACCGACGCGGCGTATTAAAGTTTTTTTACCCTCGTCGCCACTGTGATGTCTTCTCTCTTTAATAATTAATACTATTACTGTTAATTACCTTAAATAGGACTTCGGATTTATTAAATAGGTAACTGCAGACTTCCAATAATAAAACATCTTTTAATATCTAGACCCACGTCTTTATTGTACGACCTTCAGTGCAAGAGAGTGTCGCCATCAGAGTTGCCAACCTCTGCGCATGCGAACTCTTCTAACTTTTAAAACTATATACAGGATAATACATAAATATATCACTGTAAAAACCTTCAATTTATGTTCCAGTCCTTAAAAGTGACGATATATATTATTTATATAAGATTTTTATGCATATATCTGTACCTCAGAGGTAAACTGTACTAAGTCACAAAATTACAATTTTACAGGAGGACGAAATAAAGGAAAAAATATTGAATAATTCTCCATTGCGTGGGACTGCTTTATTTTTAAATTCTGAAATTTATATGGTGGCAATGTAAATAGTTTAGTTTAATTATGAAATAGTTATGTTTTGCAAATTTCATAAAATTTTTGTTTTACTGGACTTAGTACAGTACACCACAAAAAAAATTTTTAGATGTTGGACATAGGATGCAAAATCAGTATATTTGACACTGGTTTTTAAATAGCATACGTATCAAAAATGTGCTTAAACACTATTTTGGGTACAAAAAACTGTAATACCAATTTTTAAAATTTTTATTTTGCTTACAACAACACAACCAACACAACAACGGTTACACACGTACAAACAATAGAATTATAAGATCTTCCAGAAATTCTCAAAATAAACAAAACTTATTCAAAAAGGCAGAATATATCATAAAAGACCAAAAAATAATACTACTAATCAAAAGTTTCTTTTAATTTAAACGTCATCAATCATCATCCACATTTTTTGTATCCGAATGAGGAAGGTTCTGATAGAAAGCATGGAATATCTTTGGTACCCATTGTAACAAATTCTGAAGATCTTTGTATTTTTTTTCACTTATAGGTTTAGGTATATTTCTAATAACAGGAATTTCCTCCGGAAAAATTGACCTACGCGATACTCTATTGAGATCAAGTACTTCAAATTCTATCTGATCGAAACTTTTTTTGCAAAAAACCTTACCTTTTTCTTCAGAACGAACTTGAATATGGACGACCTGTGATATTTTAAAGTCTTCTCCATTTTCAAGTTTTTTTCTGTGTAAAAACGGTGAACTAGAACCTTCAATCAGAGAATTAAAATTTTTGAAATCCCTTGTTTCCATGTTCATTACAGAAAATGGATTTTTGTTACTAGCTATTGGGACTAATTGCTGCCAGTCCCATGGCGTCATTATCTGAAATTTTGACATCTTTTTCTTTTCTCTTTCTATTAGAGAGTGGTCACTGTCCACTTCAAGATGGGTGTGGCCCCTCAAAAGATATTTATGATTTATGACCTTTAATGTTGGTATAAAATGTAAAATAGAGAAGTATGCCAAAATAGAGTTTATATTTCTATTTTGAGAAGGACAGTTGTCCGACCATATTATTAGTTCTTCTACAGATTCATCAATAGTTGCTAAAGCCCATTTTAATAAACAGGAACCCATTTCATTCCCTCCCCTACCAGCTACACTTTCGTCCCACATGCAACAAGTTGTTTGATTTTGTGAAGTGTCTTTTATTGTATAATTGAATGTCCACAATTTTAGAGAGTAAAAGCTTTGAGAATTTGTCAAACTAGGAGTTGGTAACCACTTTTCTAAATCAACCATTATAACCTTAAGTTTTGAGTTGTTTCCAGATGATGTTTCTTTGTCTAGTTTTTTTAGTGTATATCTCTTACTGGCGTCGGTTAAATGCTCATCATATTGTTTTTGTATAGCCAGTCTTTCTTCAATTGTGGCACACTCTTTTAACTTTAAAAGATACTTATCACACTCATCACATGTGTCATTAGAAGGAACCTTAAAAGAATAATTAAATTCCGTATTAAATATGTCAGTATATAGCCATAGTTTAGGGATATCATCTTCAGGTGTTCCTTGATCTAGCATATCTTCTTTGTACATTTCGTACATTCGGGAAATATTTAAACTGCTATCAAGGTACATTTTGGATGATCTCTCTCTACTATAGTGTGATTCTACAGTGGGAAACTTTAAAATATGGGTTCTTATGCTATCTTTTATCTCAGGTGAAATTTTATTTGGTGGAACTTTTCTTCCACGCTTATCTACATCCACCAAACCTCCACTACCCTTTTTAGATAAAGCTGTAGAAACAAACGTTTGAGAAACCGATAATGTGTTTAAAAAAAAAGTTTGACATGCCTCAATTTGTACAGTATTTACAGTGAAAAAAAATTTTTTGTTTGCAGTTTTTTGATTTGATCGTTCACCTGTTCTTTCACGTTTTCTTTTAATTCCCGTTAATTGTACACATGAAGCAACGAATTGCCTTTTATGATCTATTGATTTTGATGGTAGCCAGAATTGTTTAAAAATATTTTCTCGTTCTGTCTGAGAAATCATATAAGTACATTTACGCCTGCATTTATCTAAACAAGGTGGTCCTAAAGATTTTCCTACTATCAGCTTGTTCTGTTTGGACAAATATTCTTCTCCTGCAAGACGCTTCTGCTTTCGAACATTACATTGCCACGTGTCAGGATCCCTCTTGCGTTTTCTTCCTTGTTTCACTTGAGTGGAAACTTCGTCATTATCCTCTACATTTACCAGCTCTTGTTGTAAATTATTATTTGAAATATCCGCATTACTTGCATCAGAGCTGTTCTCATTTTCTGATTCTTCATAGTTCGGATCCTTTAGACTATCGTCCGAATCCTCATAATATTGCAATTTTTGGAAACTTCTGTCTTGGTCGCCATCTTTTCCAGTAGGAGAATTGTGATAACTAGTACTTGAAATTTCATTTACTGGTTGAAGTTCAATGAAGTTAGAAGACCTGGGTGATTCTCTATTATTTTTTCCGTCGTGATCTGAAAACGTAACAATTATAATAAATACAAGTGGTTAGTGATATAGGTAACTAAATTAATGAATTCACACAGGCACAAAAGTAGCTCTCTAGCCAAAAAACAAACTTCCATGCTCACCAGAGTTTAAGAAACAGAAACTAAATTTTTAAACCACACAACCACGTAAAAAAAATTATTTAGTTAAAACTAACACAGAAACAAAGTAACGTGCAAGAGACGCTTGTAAAAACATTATTCGGTGCTTTCCATACCTTCCTCCAAATTGACAACAGGGTGCAAACTCGATTCAGGGCTTCCCACGAGACAAGAATTATCTAAACCCAACTACTCAATTAGTGGGTCGGTTTTGGTTTTCTTGGAATCACCTTAAAAACATAATACCTATTGTTTTAATTCTGAGAAATAAAATGAGGTATTCTTCTAATAAAAGTAAAAAGAAGGGTATAATACTTACCATTCTGTGATAAATTTTGTTCTTCGTACGTTTGATTCTCTTTTAGCTTATCGAGGGCAGCGAAAATTTTAGCACTTCTCGAAGACATGCTTGTTTACAGGATGCAGACATCAAAAGAACTAAACTCATTGCCGCGTGAACGATATAATAGATATACCTAATGCAACTACTGCATAGAAACAAGAGAATAAGCCTGTAATTTTTTTATAAACTGTACTAAGTCCATGTGCACCGGACATAGAACAGTACTAAGTCCACTGGTAATTCTTCTTGTAGTTTTAGTACAGTTTACCTCTGAATACAGATGGGACTTAGTACTTTTTCTAATCGGCTAACTCAGTACTGATTCAAATATCAATGGTGAAGAATTTTTTTTCTAATAAAGCATCAAAATATATGTGACTTAGTACAGAAAACTCCATTTTGTAAAAAAGTGGACTTAGTACAGTTTACCTCTGGGGTACAGATATGCTAAGGTGAAATATTACTAAAGAAGCTCTTAAATAAGATATACCTTTGCCTGATATACCTAAGATATAAATGTTATTCGATTTGTCATGTGGGTAAATGCTAATAAAAGAACTAAAAATATTATTATTCAATTCATTATTATTGTTCAATTCATATACAGTGTGTGAGTTTAAGTTTTATAATCAAAAGATTTTTGAAAGTGTCCAGGTATTAACACTAGACAGACCCATTATCCTAATTTTTAGGTGTTGCATATTTACTTGCATGCACTTGACCTTACATCAAGTGTTAATTTTCATCTTTAGGTCACTTTTACCATAAAAGTAGAAACAATAGATAATAATGTTACTACAACTATATGAACGGGAGAATATCGCAGTGCGCTTTTTTGCGACTGATTAGATACACCCTGTATATCACTTATCCACCATCCATGTATTTCGTCATCATTTATAATCGCATTCAAATGGGTTTTCTTGACTATGAATGGATATGTGTTGTTTAAGTCTGCTCTTTGTTGGGCATATATAATAACATATTTTACACTAAAATGGCATTTCACCACTGTGAATAGACGTGTGTTCTTTAAGGTGACTATTTTTTGAACATTTATAACCACAGGTATTACATTCAAATAGCTTTCACCACTGTGAATGAACTTGTGTTGTTTAATATTACTATTTTGTGAACATTTATAATCACATGTATTGCATGCAAATGGCTTTTCTTCACTATGAGTGGATATGTGTCGCTTGAGTGTGGCTTTTATTAGGCATTTATAACCACATATCTTACACTCTAATGGCACTTGACCACTGTGAATAGACATGCGATTTTTAAGATGATTATTTTCTGTACATTTATAACCATATACTGTGCAGTCAAATGATATTTCCTCACTGTGAATAAACATGTGTTGTTTAAGATTACTATTTCGTGAACATTTATAACCACATGTGTTACATTCAAATGGCTTTTTACCACTGTGAATAAATATATGTTTTTTAAGATCACTACTTTGTGAACATTTATAATCACATGTAGTACATTTAAATGACTTTTCTCCACTATGAGTGGATATGTGTCGTTTAAGTCTACCCTTTGTTGGACATTTATAACCGCATATATTACACTGATATGGCTTTTCACCACTGTGGATAAACATAATATGTTGTTTAAGATCACTTTTTCGTGAACATTTATAATTATATGCAATACATTCAAATGGCTTTTCTCCATTATGAGTGGATATGTGTCCTTTAAGTCTGCTCTTCGTTAAACATTTATAACCACAGATATTACACTGAAATGTCCTTTTGCTACTGTGAATGGTGGTGTGTTGTTTAAGATTATTATTTTCTGAACATTTACAACCACAACTATTGCACTCAAATGGCTTTTCACCGCTATGAATAAGTATGTGTTGTTTCAGATGACCAGATCGTGAACATTTATAATCACATACATTACACTCAAATGGCTTTTCTCCACTATGAACAAACATGTGCTGTTTGAGGTCACTATTTCGTATACATCTATAATCACAAACATTGCACTCAAATGGTTTTACACCTGTATGAGTGGCCATGTGCCTTTTAAGATCACTTTTTCTTGAAAATTTGTAAGCACATATATTACACTCAAATGACTTTTCACCATTATGAGTGGATATGTGACGTTTAAGAATAATCTTTTGTGCGCATTTATAATCACATGTAGGACATTCAAATGGCTGTTTACCACTATGTATCAGTATGTGCTTGTTGAAACCACTGTTTGTTTTAAATTTATAATTACATATACTGCATATATATGGTTTATCGCCTCTATGGATGAGTGTTAGTTTCTTGAGTCTAGTTTCCTGGGAAAACCGTTTACAGTTATTAGATTTATAAAGTTTGCTATTTGTACTCACTTGTCTATGAGAATCTGAAATACTATCGAGTTTATTGAATGATTCCTCTAGATTCTCAGTGTATATTTCACTCTTCGGCTCGTTTTTGGTGTTAAGGACATCTATAACCTGGGATTTTATTATGTTTATATCCATGTCAGTTTTTATTGCAATTGCGTCTTCGTTGTCCATTAGTTATATTTTGAAAAATTATTTCAAGCTACAACTAAAATGTACTATTGTTTTCATAATGATCTAGGGCAGCAAGGCTAACATAATGCTATTTTATTTTTTTCAGTGTAAATATATAATGAATAACTTAACAAGTTGCCTTAGTAAGACCCTAGAAAAAATGGCCAGTTTTCGACTAATGTGGGTCTTAGAAAAATATAATTTATTATCCAAATTCCAAATGGGATTTAGAAAATTCCGATCAATAAGCGATCCACTGGTTTACATCGAAAATGCGATACAGACAAGCTTCTTAAATAGACATCATCTTACAGCAGTATTCTTCGACCTGGAAAAAGCCTACGACATGACGTGACGATATGGCGTATTGCAAACTCTACATGAGTGGGGACTGAGAGGCTGTTTGTCAAATTTCATTTCCAGTTTTCTCTCTGATAGAAGAATCAGAACTCGAGTCGGAAATGCTGAATCCAACGCCTACACTGTCGAGAACGGCATTCCCCAAGGATCCACACTTAGCGTGGTTTTGTTTGCAGTAGCCGTAAATGTCTTATTGTCAGGTATAGACCATAGAGTCCGGAGAAGCTTGTATTAGATGATCTTTGCATCTTCTATGCAGGAGACAATTTTGATCATATCTATTCAGTCCTGCAAGAAGCTATAAATTTGGTGGTAAATCGTGCTGAAAATCGAGGATTTCGTTTCTCTACATTGAAAACACAATGTGTTCATTTCTGCAGGTTGAGATCAAAATCCTCAACTTACAATAAAAGGTCTTCCTATAACAAATAAACCAGAAGTAAAATTCTTAGGAGTAACGTTTGACAAAAAGCTACTTTGGGGCCCTCATATTCAAAACTTAGCAGCTAATTGCAAGAAGCGACTAAATATTGTTAGAAGTTTATCTAGCATGAAATGGGGTGCAGATAGGAGCATACTTCTAAACGTGTACAGCAGTATAATCTTATCAAAGTTGAATTATGGGTCGATAGTATACGGCGCAGCCCGCCAAACACATCTGAAAGCATTGGATCAGATCCATTCGACGGGCATAAGACTAGCTTTAGGGGCTTTTAGGACCAGTCCTAGTGTATCTCTATATTGCGAATCGGGTATTCCACCGCTAAAGTATCGAAGATACTGCTTACTTATTAACTATGGAATAAACATATGGGCCCAACCGCGTCATCCCAATCATAGGTTGCTATTCAATGAGGAGCAAGTTGCGCAATATAGGGCTAGACCTACTAGAACACGTCCAGCAGGAGTTCGGTTACATGATACGCTGCAGGAACTCAATGAAACATTACAACCCGTCTATCAGATTGGAAATTACGAAGTGCCTCCTTGGCGAATTCAGGTACCTAGAGTCAATCTTTCTTGTTTACAAGGTGCAAAAAGGGATGTTAACCATAAACTATTTTTTAATAACTTTCAAAATATATTAGACCACAATCCTAGTGCCGAAGTAATATATACGGACGGGTATATGCATTATGGCAAGCACTACGCAGTGTAGAGTTCTCTAATAAATCAATCTCTTTAATTTGTACCGATTCATTGAGTTCTATGCAGGCAATAGCAAATAAACTCTTGTTTGGACACCTGGACATGTAGGTATCCAAGGAAACGAAAAAGCCGATCAAGCAGCTAAGTTAGCTAGAACAGGATGGACTAGAAAATATATGTATACGACCAAACGATCTAAAAATCTATTTGAAGGAGAAAGTCTTGAACTTGTGGCAAATAAGGTGGAACGAAATAAACACTCACCTGAAAGCAATAAAACTACTAATTAACCCTAGGAAGAATAGAAGTCAGTTAACACGACACGAGCAAGCGGTTATCACTCGATTACGGATAGGCCATACAAGATTAACATCCTTCCATCTTTTACAAGGAGTCGAACCTCCTGTCTGCTTTGAATGTCAAAGTCAGCTTACCGTACGACATATCTTAGTGGAATGTCCCACATATAACGAAGCTCGAGTAAGAACCACTCTTCCAAATAATAGCACTGATATTTTATCAGTTGAAAATTAAAACAATGTTTTAGAATTCATAGATATCAAGATCCATAGATATGTTAAACAAATTATGATACAATATTGTTAATACTTATCTACTTAATAGGTACTATTTATTACTTTATTTCATATACACCGTTACTATTAATTTATTTGTTTTGAATACAGATCTACTTCTATCTATTTTATTTCTTCACTTTTATATTTACTTGGGTGGTATTAGATTTATGGAAATTTTGGGAGCTATTATAACAGGCGAAATAGTCAATAAATTATGTCACCGCTTTCACATCTTCTATATTATTTTCTTCATACAGCATATTTAAACTATTAGCTGGTATAATCTTCTACTCTTATCGCTAAGGTCATCAACATAACACTGTCTACATTCTTAGTGTATCACATATTTCGTATTGTAATGAGAACATTTTGGCGTAAAAATAAATGCATCAATACATCAGTTTTGATTGCGTACCTATGTCATATATTAAGTAGTAGGTTTTTCTCTTACCATTTGCCCAAGATAAACGATGAGCACGTGCTGGATCTATATCCTACAAGTAACACTGTCTGGTGTGGTTTCCGGATTTACGTTATATAAATAAAACAGCAGGCTTGACCTAATATAGGTACATGAAGATGCCAGTAGTATTTATTATGAATGACAGCATGTCTTTGTCCAATCATCTGAAACATTGAACGATGTGCTCGCCCTGGATTCATTTTATAGAACTAACAAGTACCGTATTGTTAACAATTTTAGATTATTTATATAAAATGGCAAGTTTGGTCAAACATGAATACATGAAGATGACGGCAGTTTCTAATGGGAATGTCATATGTTGTGTAGCATGTCTTTGTCTAATCATCTGCAAATATGAATGATGAGCAAGACCTGGAACCTTATTCTAGAATTAATAATGTCCAGTGTTGTTTCCAATTTTACGTTATTTATATAAAATGGCAAGTTTGGTCAAATATGAATACATGAAGATGACGACAGTTTTTAATGGGAATGTTATATGTAGTGTAGCATGTCTTTGTTTAATCATCCGCCAAAGATGAACGATGAGCAAGACCTGGAACCTTATTCTAGAATTAATAATGTCCAGTGTTGTTTCCAATTTTACATTATTTATATAAAATGGCAAGTTTGGTCGAATATGAGTACATGAAGATGACGACAGTTTTTGATGGGAATGTCATATGTTGTGTAGCATGTCTTTGTCTAATCATCTGCCAAAGATGAACGATGAGCAAGACCTGGAACCTTATTCTAGAATTAATAATGTCCTGTGTTGTTTCCAATTTTACATTATTTATATAAAATGGCAAGTTTGGTCAAATATGAATACATGAAGATGACGACAGTTTTTAATGGGAATGTCATATGTTGTGTAGCATGTCTTTGTCTAATCATCTGCCAAAGATGAACGATGAGCAAGACCTGGAACCTTATTCTAGAATTAATAATGTCCAGTGTTGTTTTCAATTTTACATTATTTATATAAAATGGCAAGTTTGGTCTAATATGAGTACATGAAGATGACGACAGTTTTTAATGGGAATGTCATATGTTGTGTAGCATGTCCTTGTCTAATCATCTGTCAAATGTGAATGATGAGCAAGACCTGGAACCTTATTCTAGAATTAATAATGTCCGGTGTTGTTTCCAATTTTATATTATTTATATAAAATGGCAACTTTAGTCAAATATGAGTACATGACGATGACGACAGTTTTTAATGAGAATGTCATATGTTGTGTAGCATGTCTTTGTCTAACCATCCGCCAAAGGTGAACGATGAGCAAGACCTGGAACCTTATTCTAGAATTAATAATGTCCGGTGTTGTTTCCAATTTTACGTTATTTATATAAAATGGCAAGTTTGGTCAAATATGAATACATGAAGATGACGACAGTTTTTAATGGGAATGTCATATGTTGTGTAGCATGTCTTTGTCTAATTATCTGCCAAAGATGAACGATGAGCAAGACCTGGAACCTTATTCTAGAATTAATAATGTCCGGTGTTGTTTCCAATTTTACATTATTTATAAAATGGCAACTTTAGTCAAATATGAGTAAATGAAGATGACGACAGTTTTTAATGGGAATGTCATATCGACGGCATCAGATCAGAGGGGCGTATCCGCCAAAATTTTTATCTTCAATTTTTATGTCGTATTGATTTCTGGTATCGACCTGCGTGTTGTTACAAACGGGCGAATGTTTTGTAAGGCCAGATTAATGCCTTACAAAACATACACCCGTATGTAACAACACGCAAGTCGATACCAGAAATCAATACGACCTAATAAATTGAAGATCACACATTTGGCGGATACGCCCCTCTGATCTGATGCCCTCGATATGTTGTGTAGCATGTCTTTGCCTAATCATCTGCCAAAGATGAACGATGAGCAAGACCTGGAACCTTATTCTAGAATTAATAATGTCCAGTGTTGTTTACAATTTTACATTATTTATATACAATGGAAAGTTTGGTCAAATATGAATACAAGAAGATGACGACAGTTTTTAATGGGAATGTCATATGTTGTGTAGCATGTCTTTGTCTAACCATCTGTCAAGTGTGAATGATGAGCAAGACCTGGAACTTTATTCTAGAATTAATAATGTCCGGTGTTGTTTCCAATTTTACATTATTTATATAAAATGGCAAGTTTGGTCAAATATGAATACATGAAGATGACGACAGTTTTTAATGGGACTGTCATATGTTGTGTAGCATGTCTTTGTCTAATCATCTGCCAAAGATGAACGATGAGCAAGACCTGGAACCTTATTCTAGAATTAATAATGTCCGGTGTTGTTTCCAATTTTACATTATTTATATAAAATGGCAAGTTTGGTCGAATATGAGTACATGAATATGACGACAGTTTTTAATGGGAATGTCATATGTTGTGTAGCATG
Source organism: Agrypnus murinus (assembly GCA_929113105.1). Taxonomy (NCBI): domain Eukaryota; kingdom Metazoa; phylum Arthropoda; class Insecta; order Coleoptera; family Elateridae; genus Agrypnus; species Agrypnus murinus. The sequence goes on from OV816027.1 coordinate 71,737,382, forward strand.
TCCTTGTCTAATCATCTGTCAAATGTGAATGATGAGCAAGACCTGGAACCTTATTCTAGAATTAATAATGTCCGGTGTTGTTTCCAATTTTATATTATTTATATAAAATGGCAACTTTAGTCAAATATGAGTACATGAAGATGACGACAGTTTTTAATGGGAATGTCATATGTTGTGTAGCATGTCTTTGTCTAACCATCCGCCAAAGGTGAACGATGAGCAAGACCTGGAACCTTATTCTAGAATTAATAATGTCCGGTGTTGTTTCCAATTTTACATTATTTATAAAATGGCAACTTTGGTCAAATATGAGTAAATGAAGATGACGACAGTTTTTAATGGGAATGTCATATCGACGGCATCAGATCAGAGGGGCGTATCCGCCAAAATTTTTATCTTCAATTTTTATGTCGTATTGATTTCTGGTATTGACCTGCGTGTTGTTACAAACGGGCGAATGTTTTGTAAGGCCAGATTAATGCCTTACAAAACATACACCCGTATGTAACAACACGCAAGTCGATACTAGAAATCAATACGACCTAATAAATTGAAGATCACACATTTGGCGGATACGCCCCTCTGATCTGATGCCCTCGATATGTTGTGTAGCATGTCTTTGTCTAATCATCTGCCAAAGATGAACGATGAGCAAGACCTGGAACCTTATTCTAGAATTAATAATGTCCGGTGTTGTTTCCAATTTTACATTATTTATATAAAATGGCAAGTTTGGTCGAATATGAGTACATGAATATGACGACAGTTTTTAATGGGAATGTCATATGTTGTGTAGCATGTCCTTGTCTAATCATCTGTCAAATGTGAATGATGAGCAAGACCTGGAACCTTATTCTAGAATTAATAATGTCCGGTGTTGTTTCCAATTTTATATTATTTATATAAAATGGCAACTTTAGTCAAATATGAGTACATGAAGATGACGACAGTTTTTAATGGGAATGTCATATGTTGTGTAGCATGTCTTTGTCTAACCATCCGCCAAAGGTGAACGATGAGCAAGACCTGGAACCTTATTCTAGAATTAATAATGTCCGGTGTTGTTTCCAATTTTACATTATTTATAAAATGGCAACTTTGGTCAAATATGAGTAAATGAAGATGACGACAGTTTTTAATGGGAATGTCATATCGACGGCATCAGATCAGAGAGGCGTATCCGCCAAAATTTTTATCTTCAATTTTTATGTCGTATTGATTTCTGGTATTGACCTGCGTGTTGTTACAAACGGGCGAATGTTTTGTAAGGCCAGATTAATGCCTTACAAAACATACACCCGTATGTAACAACACGCAAGTCGATACTAGAAATCAATACGACCTAATAAATTGAAGATCACACATTTGGCGGATACGCCCCTCTGATCTGATGCCCTCGATATGTTGTGTAGCATGTCTTTGTCTAATCATCTGCCAAAGATGAACGATGAGCAAGACCTGGAACCTTATTCTAGAATTAATAATGTCCGGTGTTGTTTCCAATTTTACATTATTTATATAAAATGGCAAGTTTGGTCAATTATGAGTACATGAAGATGACGACAGTTTTTAATGGGAATGTCATATGTTGTGTAGCATGTCTTTGCCTAATCGAAGGGGAGGACCCCCTCGAAAGCCAAGAAGACCACCAAGGTGCCGACCAAGAAGCCGAAAGCGCCCAAGCCCAAGAAGGCTCCAGCTGCCGCCAAGAAGGCCGCCTCCAAGAAGAAGTGAAGCGCGAGGGCCGTTTGACGACGCGGCTCGCCGCCTCTTCTGAAAGCAGCGAAAGAAGAAGGCAGGTCGCTCGAGGTGCCGCCGTGGCGACATACAAAGTCCATTGATTTGGGTCAAGAATTGAAAGAAACGAAGAATTGAAAACACTGTTTGAATGTGTTTTTTTGTATTGGTGTGTTCAGCAAATTTGTTGGCCGTAATAATAGCTACAACTTTACCGAAGACAGTAAAGCGATATTCAAAACAGTTTAGGACCTATAAACATGCAAATATCTGGTCTATGTCGACGAACCCGACTGAAATCAGCAAAATTCAAAGACGGATTTCCTTTAAACTAGAGCCAATCCAGCCAAATCCCGGTGGATCTGAACTCAGTATATTTATAAGAAAGTCACTCACTAGTTGTCCCGTTTGTCTCTATTTTCGAGTATCAATTTCAAGAACAGTGATTATTATCGATCACCTTGTTTAAACGTTGTGGGGGAAATTCCACCAGAGTTTCGCAGGTCATCCTCTGAACCTTTCCCATACAGTTTGAGCGTGCTGAAAAACTTGTCCTGATGTTCGAATGCGGTGAATCCCTTCGATATTGTTCCATTCTCGCACAACTGTAGCTCATAAATTCTCGATCGGATCTGGCGATTTCGGTGGAAAATCTACTTCCTCAATCCATGGTCTCCTTTCGAACCATTGTTTGGCCAATCAAGATTTATGAACTGCACTGTTATCGTCAACAAACACTATTTCTTCTCGTTCGGGATATAAGTATTCCATGGAAGTCATGCGGTAAGTTGTTCGCACCAACTCACCCATTCCAGCGGAAGACATATTGGCGTTGAGGTAAAACATATTCACGCCTATATTTTGTGTTATTAGGGTTCCAAAATGGCACGCGCGTTCCCATGTTGGTTTTAAATACTTTCTCGTCCGAGAATATCATTAACCTCCAATCTGTTTCTAAGTTTTGTTGAACAAAAGTCATCCTCTTCTCCACGTATTCTTTTATCATATTATAACTGTTACAGGAGCTCGTCAACAATGGATTCCATCAAGATGTAGATATGTCATAATTGTGCGAGAGCTGCATTGGAATTGTAATTCATCTCGAACACTTCGAGTTGATCGAAATGGATTACTTGTTATATGTTCCATCAAATCTTCTCGCTGTTGATCCGACAAACCCTGGACTTCTTCCCTAAATCTTCTAATCCATTTATAAACCTGTGATCTCTGAAATAACATTTTTAATGTAGTACGAGGTAGTTTACTCTTGAAGACTAATGATTTTATTCGTTCTCAGTATTTTCAAAGATTTGTAAAAAGCATATAGCATTGTCTTTCCTTTTTCTTTTGAAGAAAAGAGTGCAAAAGTTAAAGAGAAGCATTACTTGTTCTATTTTCTTAAGTAGTCAAAAAATAAATGAAAACTACAATTAGCATTTCTACGTTTTTAATATTTTTATTTTTATCTACTTTATCTTTTATCTAGAAACTACCTAGATCACCCAAATTACGAGAGCGAAATTGTATAACGCATCGCGAATCACGCTGCCATCACTCGGCGACACGTGTTCGACTGGAGTAACTTAACTGATAAGAATACTAGCAGGTAAGATTGAATGATTCAGTAGCCTGAGTAGCGCCCCTTTTTAATTGTAAATAAGATGAGTAGCAAAATCAGAAACGAAAATAAACATCTGTTGCCCCTATCCATATAGTCATATCGTACGTCACTGACATTTTTAACAGTGTTGCTTGAGATCTGACCTTATATTTTATGTGTTTAGTAGATGGTGATCACACGGTGACCTAGATTCTTCATTTGTTTGTTTGGGTATAGTTGTTATAACTATACAGGGTGCGGAGAAAATCCCGGAACGGTCAAATATCTTGAGACATGCTCATAAGATTAAAAAACAAAAACAGGTCTTAAATATTTTTCAAAAAGCTATCCAATGATACCACACTAGATCCTCCACCCCCCATTCCCAGGAGTTGGGAGGGGATCCTTGAAATCTTAAATAGGAACCCCCATTTTTATTGCAGATTCGGATTCTCCATTAAAAAGTAAGTTAGTTTTATCTGACAAATTTTTATCGATTTTCGATAGATGGTGCTGTAATAGTAAAAATACGATTTTTCGTACTTATCAGAAAATGGTGAGAGGCGAGGGGACTCACCCAAAACAAGCACCCCGTTGGTGACTGATGAGGCGACTCACTCGAAACAAGCTAAATAATGAAAAAAGAAATGTTTTGGACATTATGTATTTTTTTATTAACTTGCTACTTATCGAAAATCAAAAACAAGTTTTTAATTGAAAACTTTTTATGTCGTATTGATTTCTGGTATCGACCTGCGTGTTGTTACAAACGGGCGAATGTTTTGTAAGGCCAGATTAATGCCTTACAAAACATACACCCGTATGTAACAACACGCAAGTCGATACCAGAAATCAATACGACCTAATAAATTGAAGATCACACATTTGGCGGATACGCCCCTCTGATCTGATGCCCTCGATATGTTGTGTAGCATGTCTTTGCCTAATCATCTGCCAAAGATGAACGATGAGCAAGACCTGGAACCTTATTCTAGAATTAATAATGTCCAGTGTTGTTTACAATTTTACATTATTTATATACAATGGAAAGTTTGGTCAAATATGAATACAAGAAGATGACGACAGTTTTTAATGGGAATGTCATATGTTGTGTAGCATGTCTTTGTCTAACCATCTGTCAAGTGTGAATGATGAGCAAGACCTGGAACTTTATTCTAGAATTAATAATGTCCGGTGTTGTTTCCAATTTTACATTATTTATATAAAATGGCAAGTTTGGTCAAATATGAATACATGAAGATGACGACAGTTTTTAATGGGACTGTCATATGTTGTGTAGCATGTCTTTGTCTAATCATCTGCCAAAGATGAACGATGAGCAAGACCTGGAACCTTATTCTAGAATTAATAATGTCCGGTGTTGTTTCCAATTTTACATTATTTATATAAAATGGCAAGTTTGGTCGAATATGAGTACATGAATATGACGACAGTTTTTAATGGGAATGTCATATGTTGTGTAGCATGTCCTTGTCTAATCATCTGTCAAATGTGAATGATGAGCAAGACCTGGAACCTTATTCTAGAATTAATAATGTCCGGTGTTGTTTCCAATTTTATATTATTTATATAAAATGGCAACTTTAGTCAAATATGAGTACATGAAGATGACGACAGTTTTTAATGGGAATGTCATATGTTGTGTAGCATGTCTTTGTCTAACCATCCGCCAAAGGTGAACGATGAGCAAGACCTGGAACCTTATTCTAGAATTAATAATGTCCGGTGTTGTTTCCAATTTTACATTATTTATAAAATGGCAACTTTGGTCAAATATGAGTAAATGAAGATGACGACAGTTTTTAATGGGAATGTCATATCGACGGCATCAGATCAGAGGGGCGTATCCGCCAAAATTTTTATCTTCAATTTTTATGTCGTATTGATTTCTGGTATTGACCTGCGTGTTGTTACAAACGGGCGAATGTTTTGTAAGGCCAGATTAATGCCTTACAAAACATACACCCGTATGTAACAACACGCAAGTCGATACTAGAAATCAATACGACCTAATAAATTGAAGATCACACATTTGGCGGATACGCCCCTCTGATCTGATGCCCTCGATATGTTGTGTAGCATGTCTTTGTCTAATCATCTGCCAAAGATGAACGATGAGCAAGACCTGGAACCTTATTCTAGAATTAATAATGTCCGGTGTTGTTTCCAATTTTACATTATTTATATAAAATGGCAAGTTTGGTCGAATATGAGTACATGAATATGACGACAGTTTTTAATGGGAATGTCATATGTTGTGTAGCATGTCCTTGTCTAATCATCTGTCAAATGTGAATGATGAGCAAGACCTGGAACCTTATTCTAGAATTAATAATGTCCGGTGTTGTTTCCAATTTTATATTATTTATATAAAATGGCAACTTTAGTCAAATATGAGTACATGAAGATGACGACAGTTTTTAATGGGAATGTCATATGTTGTGTAGCATGTCTTTGTCTAACCATCCGCCAAAGGTGAACGATGAGCAAGACCTGGAACCTTATTCTAGAATTAATAATGTCCGGTGTTGTTTCCAATTTTACATTATTTATAAAATGGCAACTTTGGTCAAATATGAGTAAATGAAGATGACGACAGTTTTTAATGGGAATGTCATATCGACGGCATCAGATCAGAGAGGCGTATCCGCCAAAATTTTTATCTTCAATTTTTATGTCGTATTGATTTCTGGTATTGACCTGCGTGTTGTTACAAACGGGCGAATGTTTTGTAAGGCCAGATTAATGCCTTACAAAACATACACCCGTATGTAACAACACGCAAGTCGATACTAGAAATCAATACGACCTAATAAATTGAAGATCACACATTTGGCGGATACGCCCCTCTGATCTGATGCCCTCGATATGTTGTGTAGCATGTCTTTGTCTAATCATCTGCCAAAGATGAACGATGAGCAAGACCTGGAACCTTATTCTAGAATTAATAATGTCCGGTGTTGTTTCCAATTTTACATTATTTATATAAAATGGCAAGTTTGGTCAATTATGAGTACATGAAGATGACGACAGTTTTTAATGGGAATGTCATATGTTGTGTAGCATGTCTTTGCCTAATCGAAGGGGAGGACCCCCTCGAAAGCCAAGAAGACCACCAAGGTGCCGACCAAGAAGCCGAAAGCGCCCAAGCCCAAGAAGGCTCCAGCTGCCGCCAAGAAGGCCGCCTCCAAGAAGAAGTGAAGCGCGAGGGCCGTTTGACGACGCGGCTCGCCGCCTCTTCTGAAAGCAGCGAAAGAAGAAGGCAGGTCGCTCGAGGTGCCGCCGTGGCGACATACAAAGTCCATTGATTTGGGTCAAGAATTGAAAGAAACGAAGAATTGAAAACACTGTTTGAATGTGTTTTTTTGTATTGGTGTGTTCAGCAAATTTGTTGGCCGTAATAATAGCTACAACTTTACCGAAGACAGTAAAGCGATATTCAAAACAGTTTAGGACCTATAAACATGCAAATATCTGGTCTATGTCGACGAACCCGACTGAAATCAGCAAAATTCAAAGACGGATTTCCTTTAAACTAGAGCCAATCCAGCCAAATCCCGGTGGATCTGAACTCAGTATATTTATAAGAAAGTCACTCACTAGTTGTCCCGTTTGTCTCTATTTTCGAGTATCAATTTCAAGAACAGTGATTATTATCGATCACCTTGTTTAAACGTTGTGGGGGAAATTCCACCAGAGTTTCGCAGGTCATCCTCTGAACCTTTCCCATACAGTTTGAGCGTGCTGAAAAACTTGTCCTGATGTTCGAATGCGGTGAATCCCTTCGATATTGTTCCATTCTCGCACAACTGTAGCTCATAAATTCTCGATCGGATCTGGCGATTTCGGTGGAAAATCTACTTCCTCAATCCATGGTCTCCTTTCGAACCATTGTTTGGCCAATCAAGATTTATGAACTGCACTGTTATCGTCAACAAACACTATTTCTTCTCGTTCGGGATATAAGTATTCCATGGAAGTCATGCGGTAAGTTGTTCGCACCAACTCACCCATTCCAGCGGAAGACATATTGGCGTTGAGGTAAAACATATTCACGCCTATATTTTGTGTTATTAGGGTTCCAAAATGGCACGCGCGTTCCCATGTTGGTTTTAAATACTTTCTCGTCCGAGAATATCATTAACCTCCAATCTGTTTCTAAGTTTTGTTGAACAAAAGTCATCCTCTTCTCCACGTATTCTTTTATCATATTATAACTGTTACAGGAGCTCGTCAACAATGGATTCCATCAAGATGTAGATATGTCATAATTGTGCGAGAGCTGCATTGGAATTGTAATTCATCTCGAACACTTCGAGTTGATCGAAATGGATTACTTGTTATATGTTCCATCAAATCTTCTCGCTGTTGATCCGACAAACCCTGGACTTCTTCCCTAAATCTTCTAATCCATTTATAAACCTGTGATCTCTGAAATAACATTTTTAATGTAGTACGAGGTAGTTTACTCTTGAAGACTAATGATTTTATTCGTTCTCAGTATTTTCAAAGATTTGTAAAAAGCATATAGCATTGTCTTTCCTTTTTCTTTTGAAGAAAAGAGTGCAAAAGTTAAAGAGAAGCATTACTTGTTCTATTTTCTTAAGTAGTCAAAAAATAAATGAAAACTACAATTAGCATTTCTACGTTTTTAATATTTTTATTTTTATCTACTTTATCTTTTATCTAGAAACTACCTAGATCACCCAAATTACGAGAGCGAAATTGTATAACGCATCGCGAATCACGCTGCCATCACTCGGCGACACGTGTTCGACTGGAGTAACTTAACTGATAAGAATACTAGCAGGTAAGATTGAATGATTCAGTAGCCTGAGTAGCGCCCCTTTTTAATTGTAAATAAGATGAGTAGCAAAATCAGAAACGAAAATAAACATCTGTTGCCCCTATCCATATAGTCATATCGTACGTCACTGACATTTTTAACAGTGTTGCTTGAGATCTGACCTTATATTTTATGTGTTTAGTAGATGGTGATCACACGGTGACCTAGATTCTTCATTTGTTTGTTTGGGTATAGTTGTTATAACTATACAGGGTGCGGAGAAAATCCCGGAACGGTCAAATATCTTGAGACATGCTCATAAGATTAAAAAACAAAAACAGGTCTTAAATATTTTTCAAAAAGCTATCCAATGATACCACACTAGATCCTCCACCCCCCATTCCCAGGAGTTGGGAGGGGATCCTTGAAATCTTAAATAGGAACCCCCATTTTTATTGCAGATTCGGATTCTCCATTAAAAAGTAAGTTAGTTTTATCTGACAAATTTTTATCGATTTTCGATAGATGGTGCTGTAATAGTAAAAATACGATTTTTCGTACTTATCAGAAAATGGTGAGAGGCGAGGGGACTCACCCAAAACAAGCACCCCGTTGGTGACTGATGAGGCGACTCACTCGAAACAAGCTAAATAATGAAAAAAGAAATGTTTTGGACATTATGTATTTTTTTATTAACTTGCTACTTATCGAAAATCAAAAACAAGTTTTTAATTGAAAACTAACTTACTTTTTAATGGAGAATCCGAATCTGTAATAAAAAATGGGGGTTTCTTTTTAAGATTTCAAAGTTGCCACCCTCCCCCCCACTGGGGGTGGTAGTGGGCGGGTCGAGTGTGGTATCATTCTCTAGCTTTTGAAAAATATTTAAGACGTGTTGTTTGCGTTTTTAATCTTACGTGCATGTCTCGAGACATTTGAGCGTTCCGGAGCTTTCTACGCACCCTGTATATGTGTAAAGTAGTAGATTTGATACATACATACTTTTTTATGTGTTGTGTTTTCTATTTATAATTTTTTGTTGCTATTGTGTTAGGAAAATATTTTTTTAGTAAAATAGATTACATTAATTTGGTAGCTTTCAAATACAATATTTCTTAAATTTGGATTCAAAATCTTTAATATATTTAATATTCAATACCTTTTTACAGGTAACCTGTAACATTTTTGCTTTATGTTTATAACAGTTTTAGAAGATTTGCCAGTATTTTAAATACTCTATATGCGTTTTTTATATATTGCTATTGCTATTTGTTTTTGTATTATACTAATTGATATAAATGATGTGAATATATAACTTATAAATTGGACAGTAGTTCTGTTTTCATATACGTACCACTACATACATTTTTTCAATAAATTTTATTCATTAGGGTTAATTTTTTTAGGGCTTTTAAACTAAAATGAAGCTGAATGTGCAGAAAACTAATTTCGTAAAGTATTCGCAGTTGATAATATTCCTAAAATAAAATTAATAAAATTGATAAGAGAAGTGACAAATCAAAGAAAACTTTTAATAGTTTTTTTATTTCGTTTCAAAATTATAGTTAAAAGTTTCTTAAAAGAAATTACAAATGCTTATGAGAATTGAATGATAGCACACGTTTATCAATGTTCACCATCTCTACTTAATAGTCAAAAATACGAGGGTGGTCCCAGAAGTACCCGACCTGACCAAGAGGTGGCGGTAGTTGTTTGAAAATATCACTGTATTGGAAAGTACGCAGTCTATAAAGCATATGTTTTAAGTTTGAAAGCGCCACGTTGTTCAGTATTTGTTTGGCAGTCATCAATAGTGAACGTTGTCAGTGAATTTGTGAAAATGGAGAAAATTGGTCATCGTTATGTGATACAACACTTTTATTTGAAAGGCCTCAGCCCAACCAATATAAAAGCTGAACTGGATTCTACTCTGGGTGAGTCTGCTCCTTCGTTTACAACAGTTAAATTTTGGGTAGCTGAGTTTAAACTAGGCCGTACGAGCTGCCAAGACCAAATGAGATGACGACTCCAGAAATGGCGAAGAAAATCCACAAAGCGGTACTTGATGATCGTCGACTGAAAAGTGCGCGAGCTAGCAGACATTACGGGCATTTCAAAAAGTTCGGTACATCGCATATTATCTGAAAATTTGGACATGAGAAAGCTGTGTGCAAGATGGGTGCCGCGTTTGCTCACACTCGAGCAAAAACAGTGTCGTGAAAATGTTTCAATTGAGTGTTTAGCGAAGTTTCACAGCAACAAAGAAGAATTTTTGCGCCGTTTCGTAACAATGGATGAAACATGGGTCCATCATTTCACACCCGAGACAAAAGAACGATGGACTCAAAAGGGAGAACCGGCTCCAAAGAAGGCGAAGACCGTTTCATCTGCAGGCAAGGTTATGGCGTCGATTTTTTGGGATGCGCATGGAATAATTTTTATTGACTATCTCGAAAAAGGAAAAACTATCAACGGCCAGTATTATGCAAACTTATTGCAACGTTTGAGCGAAGAAATCAAGCAAAAACGGCCGCATTTGGCTAAAACGAAAGTGTTGTTTCATCACGACAACGCGCCAGCTCACAAATCCGTTATTGCAATGGCCAAAATTAATCAATTAAAGTTTGAATTGCTACCTCATGCACCATATTCGCCAGATTTTAGCCCCCTCGGATTATTTTCTGTTCCCAAACTTGAAAAAATGGCTCAGTGGTCAAAGATTTTCCAACGATGAAGAAGTGATGTCAGCAGTTAATGGCTATTTTGAGGAGCAAGACAGTTCTTATTATAAAAAGGGTATCGAACTTTTTGAATACCGCTGGGAAAAGTGTATAGAGCTGAAAGGAGATTATGTTGAAAAATAAATAAATCTTTTTCCAAAATTTTTGTGTTTTCTTTGTTGGGTCGGGTACTTCTGGGACTACCCTCGTATATATAAGATAGAGTAGTGAACGATAACCTCTTATTATTGTTTAGTGTATTGCTTTGTTCTTTTCCAGGTTCTACGGAAACGTTAGTTTTGATTGGGAATCCCCTATACATTTTATGCACTTTTGGAAATTCGTTTTGATAGATAGGGCATACACTAAAAATGTATTTAAATGAATAGCACTTTTTATCTATATTATTCTATTCAGGCTTTTAACTTATCTTATTAATAAAACAATATATTAATAATATGTATTATAAAAACTAAAATAACAATAGAAGGGTGATAATCAAGCCATTCTATACTAATTTTTTGCTGTTATATACATATAAATATACCTTCCTTCGTTATTTACCAAACTTTACTCCCATGTTGGTTCCATGACTAGCCTTTAAATTTGTGTAAACGAGTAACATACATATATATACTAAAAATTATGAAAGAGTTAGCAGAAGTTATTACAAATTTTGGATTGGCACCTAGAATTATAAGAGGAAAAACAGAATTTGAAATATTTAAAAATTATATAAATGATATACCAGAGTAAGTACAATACTTTCACATACTTACGTACACCAAATATTGGAACTTTTGGAATATTGGGACATTTTGGTAAATGGTAATATAGTCTTTCAATAACCAGATAGATTAACACTTCACAAGATCGTATTTTCTTTCAAAATCTTATTTAAAGGTTATTTTTGAGAGTTTTCCAAAATTGTGCAGCTGCGTTGGCAAATTATTATCTTTCTCTGTTGTGTACTCTGATTTTTGTTTCAGGAAGAATTTAGTATCTTGCATAAACGCTCTCTTTAGCGAAAATAAACTAAAAGGAAAAAGCATTGCTGAAGCTGAATACGTCGAAATCGTGGTAATGTATGTTTCAACGAGAAAAAGTTTAACCGGTCACTTCATTGGTATACAAAACGTCTGTGTTATGCAGCATACAATGGCGAAGAATATGCTCTAGCACTCGCAAATCGTTCTGCAGCGTTTTATGAAATGAAGGACTATGAGGTAAAGACATATGCATTACTATACATTAATATACGTCTAACATCCTAATTATTATATTTACAGAGTTGCATCGAGGATATCAATTTATGTTTGCAAGCAAAACATTCAAATGAATTAAAAACGAAAATTCTCATCCGAAAAGCAAAATGTTTTAAAGAATTGGGCAAAAAGGCTGATATGAGAAAAATTTACTACAAGCTCTTGATATTACTGACGATCTACCAGAATCTATTGCAGATGCAGTAACTACATCAAAACTACTTATATACTCGTACTAATTACAAACTAACTACTATATCTATTTTTTTTGCTATAGAAAAATATAAACTGATAATTTCTGATTTGATAACATCCAAAGTACTGAAAACATCTAGTGCTGATAACGATAAGACATTCAATCTACCTACAGTGGAAAAAAATCCATCGTTCCTCAATGCATCTAATGCAGTTAATTTTCAGTAAGTATAGTAACGAGAATATATCCAAGTTTGGAATTTATAATGGGTTCATACAGTAGTTCTGGTTTTTAACACATTTCGTGTTCGAGGGGTACACGTTTTCTGTGCATCCGCAATACATCCTATATAGTCAAAAACGGGCAATTAATTTTATCATCATTTTGTGTGTGTGGTGCTCAGTAGGTTTCGATAACTGAGGAGACGGCTTTTACTATTAAAGAAAATGGATTTACTATCAAAAAAATTCTTTAAATGATAATTATTTCGCAACCGGTTCTAACAACAACAGCCGCGAAAACGAATTTCGGTTGTACTGATTGTAATGCATTTGTCCTGTTTTTATTTTGTCCGTAAAGCTAGTTTATGTCCGTTATTAATTACATCGAATTTTAAAATATAAAAACTATTATTAAATTCGAGCTTTTTATTTTAATCAGAATTGCATTTTATATCAATTAAGATTTTCAAATAATATTTTTAAAATAAATACGTTCCCAGCCAGCACACTGACGTCATAATGTCGCCGTTTTTTCGGCAGTAACGAAGTCAAATTGTTGTAAAACTGACATCATTATACATACAACCCAAAGACGTCATTAAAACGTTTTATACTAGGACTAAGACAGGAATTATAAATAAATAGTTGAATATTGGAAATAACATTTATTATATACTACAGTCAAAACATCTCTATATTGTGACCACATGCCTAATATGACTAGTATTCCTTGGGCCCTGCTAAAATAATATATTTTTAATGAAACTTGTACGTATTGTATTGTACGTCCAAAAGACGTCGTTTTAAAGATGTCTACGTACGTCCCATTATATGACGTTTTATGGACATCATTTATTAGTCAAATGACGTCGTCGACCAATAATGACTTAAAAAATAACGTCATTATAACCTCAGTGTGCTGGCTGGATACGGACTTTTGCCTTGTCAGAAAATAACAGGTGGTGAGCGCAATCGGAACTATTCGAATTTTAATTATCATTAAAGATTCAAATTTTATTTTCCATCATATAATAAAACGCATATGTTATTTTACTTTTATCTGCCTGCCTATCTAACCCAATGGGTGGTGATTCCTGTTACACTACCCCACTCCTAGAAATATTGTGTCACATGAGAATTTGTTTGCATCTAGCTTATGTATTATAAAGTCTGAGTGGCTGTATTAAATTATCACACTAGAATGAAATAGAACTAATTTAGTAGCTGTTTAAACATCTCGTTATCTATTTTCATTGGGCAAGTAATGTTAAATAGGTGGTAAAGGTGCGACTTTAGGAAAAGAATTATCCGATCCGATCCATACCTGGAATTTATTGATTTATATATATAAGTTTATCTTTTTTCGATTTTCCGATATCCAACTTATAGAAGTTTATATCACAATATCTGAATTGTATCCCGTATCCAAATTTGGCTGTTTGATTTTATGCGCATTCAAATTAGTAATGTGTATCTATTCCATTTGTACTATTGGTTTCGTACTAATCTAGGACAGCAAGGCTAATATGATGCTATGTTTCATATAAAAAATTTTTTTGCTGTCATACATCGTTACACGGTAAATACTTCCAGCAAATTTTCCTTATAAAGTTTGTTTTTCAAACGAATAGTTTTCGAGAAAATGAATTTTAAAGTTTTATTAAATTTCGAGTCCGGGCCTGTAACACTTGTTGTACAAATTTAATTTAAAAATGTGATACCCTTTTAGATGTACCTGCCTTTTAAAAACTATTTTATGTCACATAAAAAAGCTCATTTATGGTTGGCTGCATGGTTTAACGTAAATAATGTGGTCGGAAGTTATTATACTGAGTACATAAATACTTTTTAGAAATATGACCTGATCTAAAAACCTTAACTATGCATTTGTGTTTATATTAAAACAGATGTGGCAAAAACATGGCATTTTTTACACTTTTTTATTTTTATTTTTTACATTTAACGGTAATTAGTCAGTACATATTGTTATGTTAGTTTTCCAATTCGTCTTTTAATTCTTACAGTAGTCTCATATTTTCAACGATTTGAAGGTAGATTAGAAATGTAAGATTTAAGGAACTTTTATACAAATCCAGATGACAATAATTTCTGAAAACTGATAATTCGATAAACAGATCAGGGTACATTTGAAAGGGATGCGGTACTTTCCCTTCTGCGAATTCTTAATACGTATTTTGTTTAATATTTTAAATATAACTAAAGTTCTTTTTAATGTGGTAGACTTTCAAAAAATCGTATTGCAACCAATTTGAGTTTGTCACTTATTATTTATTGTTAAGAAAATAATATAAAGATTTATGCGTTTAGTGAAACCTGAAGTGTTTTTTTACATCTAACTAAGTATCTTCTGAATGAATTGATTATTACGTCACGTTATTAATTATTACGCTGTTTTAATCGATGTAAATGGTTGTATTATACCATTACCATACCAGTGTTATTTTTAAAATGAACGATCTTGTACGGTTTTAGTAGTTTAGTCGCAGCTATGCAAATGAATAATTTCGGGATAAGGACATGTCATGTTTAAGTAAATAATAATGAATACAATAATCTTTATTTAAATCTGACGATTAATAAAGTTTCAATATTAAACGGAATTATGGTTAAATTATGGAATATTAATTTATTTTAACACTATTCAAAATAAATTCCTTTCCACCAATTTGAATTTTAAATAAATAATACTCTAACTAATAATTGAAACAATTTTAAAATTTTATTAACTAATATATACTCGTATATAAATCCATGTTAAACGAATATGTCGGAGAGAATAAACATTTTGAATTTTAATCATATTTAGTTTCGATGGCCTTTTTGCCGATTTAATTTGCCCCGAATTCGTAATCTGCGACCCCAAAAAGCTATAAGTACCTAACTTTATTCAATTATAATAAAAATTTGATGAAATTATTTAATTATTAATTAGCCCCTTATGGAAAAAATAATAATTTGTTAATAACATTAGCATTAATGGCATTAGCGGACAAATCCAACATTTAGACTTTGAAATATAATCGATTACCAACAATTTAAAAAAAATCATTACAATCGGTACCCAAAAGATGAATTCCGAGGTATTTTTCTCTAGGAATCCGACTATACCAGATGAAAACGGGTAAAACTGAGAAATTAGTTTTCGATTTAACGTCTACTTCGAATAAACAAGATTTCATCCAATACCCCTCATCCACTTCAATCCCTTATTTTTACATACGTATTATGAAGTGGTGGATTTAAGAAGGGGGGGCGGTGAATTCATATCATCTACTATAGTAATAACTATTATTAATAGTGATAGTTTTTACCAGGTTTCTTCAAATTTGTATCTTTAGAAGACATTTTAGATTTTTGTTTAGTACATCATTAAGGGACTTCTCCCAAGTTTTTATAAGTTTTGTTTCTGGCAATTTTTAAATTATTTAGATAGGTATTTAATATTTATTAACATATATCTATAAGTTATGCATCTATTTTTCATTGTAAATTGCAACCGACTGAAAACATTATGAAGGTCCTTTACCTTTTCAGACTGAAATCATGTTTAAGAGGTAAAATAGCTCCTATGTGAAACGCATGCACGATGGTATACAAAATTCGACTTCCAATTTTTACATACTCAAACTAAACTGTTGATATTATTTTCGCCCGCAATAAGATACTGTTACGTTCTTTTTAAAATAATAACAAAAGTGCTGGTTAAATCGTCTATTAATAAGAAACATTTATTTACAAACACTAATGAATACACTATAAATTAACGCTATGATTATAAACCATTAAAACTATTATTTACAGACTATGAATTTCTAATACAACATTTATCTTTACATTCACTATTTATTTCGTGATACACAGTTAATGACTTGCTGTTGACTCCCTCTCTTTTATCCGCGAATCCGCTTTTATACCCTCATATAATCGCACCAGAAGTCGCTGGAACCTTCTATGTATTCTAGAAAGCGCTAGATAAACCGCGTCTGGTTTACATGCTTGTGCGATGCGTCATTCTCTCGAATGCGGTAGAACACTCCATTTGTTGCTCGAAAAGAGGTTCTTTCTTTTTCTCTCTTGTTACACTGCCCCCCTCTTCAAGTCTGTTCTGTCCCAGAACAGGTTTTATGCTCTGGTTCCTGTAGAACGGGTCATGACGATATCGACAGTCTTCACCTCGACTACACGTTCCATTACGGTAGAAGTAACAGTCTACACTCTTCGTTGGCCTTAATGCGGGTTGTGGGTCAAAACTGCAGACGAAGATCTTGACGTCCGTACCTCTAAAGACAACTTCCAGCATGTTTCTAACGATTCTCCAATCCAGCTGGTCCCGCCCACAGCCGAGTTTGGGAACTGCCAATTTGTTAATACCCCTGGTAAGCAACTCGATCCTCAAATTCCATAATGCCCTCCACAAGTCGGCGTAACTCGGTTTCTGGTAGTAAAACTGCTTGGTTACCAAGTAGTAAATGGATCGGTCATGATCAGGCAAGCGTAAGGATTTACCAACAGAGGGATTTTGTTCTCGAAGTTCATTCAGCCGTGTTAAACATCTTTATTGCAATGACGAGTGTCGTGTTGCAGCATGGGAAGAGTTTCATCAGTGGGAATGCTTTGGAGTTCGTGCAGGCATATTTTCGTTAAATAATCATGGATATTTAGCTTTCCGTATAATTTTAAAAGCAATATTTTCTGGTTCCGGCATACCAAACAACTCCGTAAATGAGGGACTGAAAAAATATGGGGAGAAAGAGAACAACTATCCTTTTGTGTACAATCTACACAAAAACATTAACAAAATCGATAATAACCTAATGACATATTATGTTGCAGTTAGTATGAACAGATATCACTATTCATAAGATAATTAAATTTTAAATATATTTCGCAGACTGCAGCTATTTTGACACATTACTTGAAAGCAAAAACAACTTTTTTTAACAGCATGAAGAAATATTCCCATTATATAAATAAAAATGATAAAGAATTAATGAAAATAGTAGGCAGTTTACTTATTCGCCATTCTGCACAGCTACACTGTAACCTTATCCCAAAGCATATTATCGATGTTGCGGAGGCTCCTGTAAAAACAATGGTTGCGATGACTATGTGTCCATCTGTAGCCATAATGAAACACTCGTGCTTACCAAATACTGCCTATTAGTAAGTACTCTGTAGTCAATTTTAAAATCATGAGTATTATAATATTTCTCTTCTTTCGGTTGCACCTTAAAGAGGTATATCTCAGAATCGTTTTGTATTAATGCTAATAATAAATTTGATACACCAGGTGGTCACGAAACTGGGACTGCAATAAGTAACTAATGTAGAAAATATATTGTAGCAGTTTTGTAGGTGATACCATAGTTGTAAAAGCAACCGAAGATATAAAAGCAAATAAAGAAATTTATCGCTCATATTCAAGTGCTTTCAAGACTGAAACTAATATAGTGTTAACCCATGCGACTAAAGAAATAAGAACACAGTTGTTAAAAACAATTTTGTTTTTGGACTGCGATTGTAAACTTTGCAATGATCCGAAGATGAGTTCAGTAAGTACTAAGTTTATTAATACTGGTTTATTTAATAAGCTAAATATAACTGACAATATTACTGACTGATCAACGTTATTCGTTATAGAATGCATTAAATGCATATTTATGCACTGATTGTGGAGGACCTGCGATCAAGCTGGAAGGTAAAAGCTCCTTCCTGTATGATATGAATTTAATATATCAATGTTTGGATTGTCATATTACATTTTTACTACCAAATGAAATTACAGTAAAAGCACGTATAGCCAGATATTCATTGATGAGATGTAAGTACCCACTAATTTGTAACGTTAGTAATACCTCTATATTTTCTTATGGTGCCAGTGGTAGTACTACCCAGCTAGCACACTGAGGTCATAATGTCGCAGTTTTTTCGGCAGTAGCGACGTCAAATTACGCATTAAAATGACGTCAAATTGTCGTAAGACTGGCAGCATTATGTCACAGACCAAGGACGTCAATATAAGACGTCATTAAAACGTAGCTCAACGACGTAATTAAAACGTTGTTCAATGACGCCATTAAAACGTTCTATACTAGGACTAGGACAGAAATTATAAATAACTAGTTGAATATTGGAAATAATATTTGTTATAAACTATTTCATACATATAGAATTAAACAAAAGTAAACATTTACTAACTGAAAGCTGCTAAAACAATATGCAGAATAATTGACGATACTAAAATAATGTTAGTAAGTACTAAGAAACCATTGCATTAGTATTAATTTATTAACAAGAGTAATCTCACAAAATCGTCGAACAGGTAAAATTGTACAGGTTATGTAGTAACCTGTTTCGGTAACAGGTTCGGAACAAGTAATTATTAATACTCACCCCTTGTGACAAAACACACAGTTATTATGCAGTAGTTGCACCTACATATACACTATAAATGTAGGTACATCTACAACTTGAATAATAAGTAGAAACGTTACTAATTAAACAGCAAACGGTACTCCGGCATGTTGTCAGGTGCGGTTCAGTAAAAGAAATAAAGTGAAACAGTATTGCAGATTTGTCTCTCGTACATTAGTGGACCTGACAATACAAAAACAGTGTCATTGAATATTGAAAACAGTAAAATAATATGTTCTATTTACATTCTGCAAATGTAAAAATAAAAAATATTTTATGGAATATATTACTCTTTGGTTACCTAGATAGATCATATTAATATTAGAAGTTTTAAAACGATCTTATTGTACGTCTAAAAGACGTCATTTTGAAGACGTCTACGTACGTCCCATAACATGACGTCTTATGGACATCATTTATTAGTCATACGACGTCGCCGACCAATAATCGCTTAAAAATAACGTCATTATAACGTCAGTGTGCTGAATGGGTTGTATCCAGGTAGCAGTAAATCAACTCCCTATTTCACTACGACTGTTGTAACTGATATTCCTTTTCTAAGTAAATCTTCTTTAGAACATCCTTCTTATCCTTACCATCACCATTTATAAAAATCGGTGCACGTGCAACCTCATGGTCGCACCGATTGGAAAGAGAGGAGAACTATGAGCTATGTGCAGCAGCCCCCAAGAAAGGGTTTTGTCACGATTGGATCATATAACTACATAAAAATGTACTCTTAGAAACCAGATTGTTTCTTAAAGTGTTTAATAGAACTGTTTCTTCAATCACCTTATGCACTTATGTCGCACTATTTAAAGCATGATTAATATTCGATCGGCCGCGGATATTAATACTGAAATTAAAAGATTAGCTACACATCAAATATCTGAAATGGAGATGATTGAGAGTAAATATTAAATTTTTTAATTTTCATTTTCTTTTACCACAAATATATTAAAAAATTTAAAATATATTAAAACATTTTAGCGTCCTTACTTAGGTCTAATAAAGTCGCTAGTTTAAAAAAGCGATTCTTAATATGCTGCCCGTGTATTTTAGTAGAAACAATGTATGCTACTATATCTATTATTCCTGTACCGTTTTGTAACAATCCACTCCATTTCTTTCATTTCAGTTATGGTTTCCGGTAATTTAGCAGAGTTAAATAGGAGCCTAGAAATCAGCAAAACTATATTTGTTTCGTCACATTCCTGGTTTTTCGTATTGTATGCTACAATGGCTGTTTTCTATCTACAGACAGGTAATATCATTGTTTTTATAATAATAACTGTTGTTGTTACTTGTTAACTTAATTGAAGAAATTAGAATTTGAAGAATAAATTAGAGTTTGTGATATTTCTATATTTAAAGCTCCAAACGAAGAAATTTTAAATATTTCATGTAAAGCTTTCAAAATGTAAAGACGCATAGCAAGTTTCATCATTCTTACACAGTAAAAGATTTGTATAAAATTCGTTATAACTAGTCAAAGTCACACGCTTCTCTTTTCAAGAACACTGTCAAGTGTATATCGGTGCCAATTCGTTTTATTTACTCTAACTAGAATAACATGAACACTAAAACATATTTTATCAATTTAGATCACTCTTCAACGGATTTTCTTCGCTAAAAAAAATTCAAATTAGAGTGGATTTTGTTATACTTTTAAAGTATAATATATCAGATTGAGTATTCAATCTATATAGAGTTAATTAATAATATAGAGAGAAAATAGATTTCAGTAGTGAAGAATTATTTTTCTTATAAGTAACATAAAAAAAGCATTTTTACTCTAATATCTTTACCCAGTATTCTAAAACTTTACTAGTATTCTATTGTTACCAGGGCTGATTTTTCTACCGAGTCTTTCTTGCAATAGACTACAGGTATAAATTATAATAATATACATAAATGTTACTGGATGCAATTCATATTTTACATTCGGCCTCTAGAGGTGTTTAATCGATTTTTCGACTTGAGAAGGGGTAGATATTAAGATGTGATGTGAACACATGTAATTGTTGTCGACGAAAATAAATAATATGATATACCATTACAAAAATTGTCTTAACGAAATTTTGCTCGGATTATCCTACTGATACCTCTTATTCCTGTATCCGTTATGTGCAGTTGGTTTTCTAAAGAAAAAATTTTTCTAGAAGGACAGTTGAAGCTTCTAAAATGTCTATTTGCGTTTGTTATTACCAAAATGTAGGAATTTAATTAGTGATGGACTCGAGCCGAGTCGAGCCGAACTTTCCTAGAAAGCTCGACTCGACTCGAAAACAAATGTTCAAGCTCGACTCGAAATAATCTGTTTCAACTCGACTCGAAACTCGGCTCGAAACAGAGTCAAGTTTCGAGTCGAGTCGAGCCGGCTCGTTTTGGAATCATAGTTATTTTCCAAATTTATATAGCAGTCGCGAAAACTTTTTTTCTCCTCTTAGTCAGAAAACAAGCCGCTTGCGGCGACTAACTGTCGTGACTGTCAAAGTCTGCCATATTGAACATAAAAATCAAAGCGTTTACTGTCTCCAGCCTTACTTTGTGGAACTCCATAATCATGAAATATAATATAAATACAAAGATTAGTTAAAGTTTCACAAGTTTTGTTAATATCTTAACCTAGGTTAAGATATTTATTAATAAAACTTGTGAAACTTTAACTAATCTTTGTATTTATATTATATTTCATAAAAATTAAAATCTCCATAAACAAGAAAAAGATTTTCGCCAGTCTTGGTGGATTAGTGGTTTGCATGTTTGCTTCATAATGCAAATATCGCAGGTTCGATCCCCGGTCAAGCTGGTAATTTTTCATAGCGGAGAAAAATTTAAAACATGCCTTCTTTTCGGATAGGAAGTAAAACTGTAGGTCCCGTGTCAATGCGATGTTTGGCATGATAAAGACCCCTACTGGGGGTGGAATTCCCTCAGATTCGGCTAAATTCTAGTAGGGTCGGCCAAATGATCATAGTAATCAGTGCCATGAGGTACGAAGGATGCTCCGCCGTGCTGATTCCTCGCCCAAAAATAAACAAACAAACAACAAACAAGAAAAAGATTAATGTTTGCACTGATTCACCACTAAGTCTATACGTTAAAACAAATCGTTGTTAACAACTTTCAAGAAATCTGTAGACTGGCTACAAATATTTACTACATATCTTTTTAAACTTTTTTCGGTTCTATTATAGTCCAGTCAAACTGTACGAAAAAAAGGCTTAACTTGGGAAATGGAAGTACATAGGATTTTTTATTTCCAGCATGCAGGGGAGGTCTAGAAAAGCTTAACTTGAAGTTTTCGACCTCAAATTCATATGAGCTTTTTCCGCCATTTTGAAAAGATGGGGTGGTGTTGTTTTGAAATTATCTCTGTAACCGTAGGTCCGACAAAGAATTTGTATAAAGCATTTATGTCGACAATACGATTGTCTACAACTTTTTCGCGTAATATACAAAATGAAAAAGTTGTGAGGGAAAAACATTGAAAATTGAGGGAGTGGAAATTGTTGCTTAATTTTGTAGATGGTATAACTATTTCATTATTAGTGGAGCAAAAAAAATATTTATTCGTTTTTTGTAGAGCATTTCATGACGAACAATTTTTCCTAATGACTTTTTTTTATTCCGTTTATTGGTATAGGTCAAGTCAACGCTCGAAGGGAGGTTAGTGTACGTGAACTGCTTGGTACGCGTCGCGTACTATCACACATTGTGCATCGTAATCCTTTGTGCAGGGGAACAATTATTGTCTCACAGTTTGCCTAATTTACATTATCTTACGTTTATAGTACATGTAATTAATAATTCTTAATCGCGTCTTCATCGACAGCTTGGTCATATTTAGTGGCGTTTTCGCAGGTTTGCCCACTGCAATGTAGACAAATAGTAGCACTTATCGCCTGCTTTTCTGCAACCGCAAGCTGCTTCACATTTCCTTTTGCATCTGCAGAAGATGAGTTGTAAAATTTTCCATGGCACGGGTTTGGCGGCGCTTGTGATAGGTTCAAGACCTCGATGAGTTCTTCGCCAATCCTATTCCTCTGGATCCTTTTCCAATCCTAACCACGATTGAACCTGATGGTAAGTTCGGAAAATATGCTGTCGCGCAGAGCTTCGGTGGGTGGTATTGCTAATAAATTAAATGTCGTCTTTGCCGCCCTCATCCTATACTTGTGTTGTGCGAGTTCAGTGATCAAGTATAGGGGACCTACAGCTTAAGGTGGACTCCGAACCACCCCAAGTACATAGTACTTGGATTTTTTATTAATTTCAGGGAAATTTCCTGGGCAAAGTATACCTCGGTGGTTTGCCATTGCCTCCCGAGGGAGAAGCGATTTTTAAAAATGCGGTGATATATACGATATATCTACGGTTACAGAGATAATTTCAAAACAACACTTCATCCCTTCTTTTCAAAATGGCGGAAAAAGCTCATATGAATTTGAGGTCGAACACTTCAAGTTAAGCTTTTCTAGACCTCCCCTGCATGCTGGAAATAAAAAATCCCATGTACTTCCATTTTCCATTTCAAATGTTTAGTTTGACTGGACTATTACGCTTTTAACCAAAAATGTGAATTCTTAGCAAATTTTAGGTAGTTTTCTTGCGATTATGTATTTAAGGTGCCTAAATAAACAATAAATGTGTCAGTAAGTAGCCGGTGATAGTAAACAGGTTTCAAAGAAAGGATTAAGGGATGATTAATTGCGGCTCCTTTTCATTACCCATCCGGTTTAAAACCAAATTTTTGGAAAATCCAGAAATAAGTAGGTAAACCTTTTTAGATAAAGTGTTTAATTGATTTGTTGTTGAAGAAGATTCTGGAATCGGGTTTGTTTCTTTGATCTTTTCCGTGTACCTGTATTTACACCAAGGTGTCATTCAAAATTTTAAACAATTTTACCATAAACAAATTGTAGAGCAAATGGACAACAATTAACAGCTTAAAACAATAAATGTTCTCGATGCTGTGTGTTTGATACGTTTGTCATGAAGTCAGATTAAACCAGAAACAATTAAGAATTGTTTTAAGGTAGAAAGTCACCCAAATCTAAAGTCAAGCTAGCTGCTGTATATGAATAAAATCAACAAATTTTAATTCACATATGAACATTATAGAAAATTAAAAAATTATTTATTTGTTGTTTAGCACACCAAACTTGTCATTTTAAATCAGAAAACAAATTAATAATGATAACATCGTTGTTCGCTTTACTAACGTAGTATACATTGATGCGTAAGATTTGGCAACGCAATGTACGATCAGTATTTGACGTAAAACCAAAGTGAGGTTAGAGTTTGGTAAAAATTATTGACTGTTGCACGTTAAATAGTTTTATGCGGTGTTATGAATATGATTGTGACCAAAAATTATTTTTTGATGACATCATAAAAGAACAAGTGTGTGGTATAGCTTCAATTTGATCGATTCGCTGCCCTTCTTGCCAAGTTGTCAAATACGTTCACAGATCAGAAACATACTCCCCCAATGATGATTCTACAAAACGTCATGTTTTGAATATAAAACTTGCAGCAGGTAAAAGATTCTTAATACTATTTCCTATTATGATTATAATTTTTTGTGTATAACATTACTTAATCAAAAATTGATCTTCAACGATGATCGATGCCGGTATTGGGGCAAGTCAAATCAACGCGATTTTCACATCACTTGACATGTCTACTGAGAGCAAAACAACGTTGAAGCAAGCAGGGGATATTATAGAGAAGTCAAGTAGCGAGAAAAAGTTGCGAGAAAGCTTTGCTTCAAGAGCGGGAACTAACAATAAAAAGGCCGTTGTAAGTTTATCACTGTTTTTCAATATTGCAGTACATAACTTCGATCCTTTTTATCCACATATAAACGGTTACTAATGAACTTCATATTTACTCACTTATTAATCAAAAATTAGACTGATTTGTCCACTCAAAGTGTCTCTTTAATATAGAGCACGCACTCAGTAGTCCGCGACCACATCGCCGAACCACGTCTGGGATCACGTACAAGTAATGAGAAAAATCAATGTTAATACAATTTTCATTTTATTTCATTCAATTTTATTTATTATATTTGATTTCATCTATTTAATTTATTTACGTATATCATTATTTTCAAGTAATATAAAAAAATACCAACATAAATTCATCTAACATATCAAATTTGAATTTCCGCGCGAAGCAACGTTGCCAGATCATATAATAGGGTTTTGCATGTGCAGGGACTTCAGTCATCAGTTTCCGGTTACAGCTGGAATACAAGTTTATAATTGAAATATCTCAATAACTAAGAGGTAAACTGCAGTTTTTTTAACGTCAATATAAAATACAATTTCTAAACTATTGTTACATAGTTTTTCATATACATGGTGAGTTGTTTAAATATAAAACTTGCAAGTTGTTCTTGGGCATACTGTGTAAACCCATATACATCAATGTATTTGACTGCAACTTTGTTAATCGTTTTCTCGGTATATACGTGGTGAAATGCCGTTTTAAGGGTATCAATCGAAAGAGCAACATTGAATTTACCAAATATACTTAAATTATGTAATTCTTGAGTTGTAAGGTTTGGGTGACTTTCTACCTTAAGAAATCGGGTTTTTACACATAATTTAAGGAAAATCATTTGGAAGAATGTTTTTCTGATGAGGAGCTTGCAAAGTGGAATACAATAAACTCTGAGATTTCCTTCAATGAATACATAGAAATAGACAATAACGCTGTTATTTGCGGTATACTTGACGAAAATGATATCGTTTCAGAAGTTAAAACAACTAACAAAAACTCATTGTCTGAAGATGAATTAGAAGATGAAGTCAGAATCCCACCATCAAATAATGAAGAAAACAATGCAATCCTTATATTGCAACTCTTCGGGCCTCTGTCCGCTTTAGTAATTATTCTAATTAATAGAAAAAATAATTAGTTGGTTTGTGCATATAATCACACTGTATATGTATAATGTATATGTAGTTTTTAAAGTTTTATATGGAATCACTGAGATGGTGCACTGCGTATTGTAATAAATTCACGCAGGTGTTCAGATAAAACATTTGAAGAAAATTTAAATAGGATTTTTCAGAATAGTAAAAATATTCTTATAGTGCACATCGTGCTTCGTTTTTAGTTATTTCTCATATAGTGTTTTTGCTATTCTCCAATTAATTTCAAAGCAGCAGAAGTTCAAATTATATTTTAGACTCAACCTCATGAAATGGTGATGAGAGTCTAACATTATTTTAAGGTGGTTTCCTTTCTCTCTATCCTATTTTCCCGCCGCCAACTACATAAGAAGAGAGAATCACCGTTTTATGGGTAAGTACTCAAAATTTTATGATTTGATCTTTTGTGCACAATATATAGTCCGCTCATTATCAAAAGAAAAAAAATTCAAATAATACTTATTTTATCAATATAAATTCCACCTATGGATTTCAAATAGTAATCATACAGAAAACATTTGGTCACTTCTCACCGCATTTTTGGTTAACACCAGCTGGTGAGTTTATGTTGATAAAAACTGGTTTTATAGATTTTGTTATTACCTAGAAAAATTAGAAAAATCATACATTTTATGTAGTAGATTAAATAGCAATTTTACATTTTATGTCTGATAAAATATTGATAAATAGTGTGCATTTATACGCAAGTAATATACAGTGTGTCCATCTCAAGTGTTATTTAGTGGTTATTTGCGCACACTAAATTTAATATGGATGTAGATTAAATTTCTTTGTTGTTACATTAGCTTACTATTTAGAATCTGCATTTTACTAGTTATATGTTGTTCAGTGTTGTTACAACACTTCAATTATTGATTTCGCTGTTAGGTTTTATATTTCATATAAATATAGGTTATATAACGTTGAATTAATCATGTCGGTTGCACCGGAAGAGAAACTAGCTGCGTCAATTTCAAAAGACGAAAAACGATTAGCAGTTCTTGAGGCTAGAAAGGAAACATTGTTTACGCGTTTGCAGCGGATTTATGACGTTAGTAGCGAAAAAAAGTTAGCACACTTCAAAATTCGTTGTCAGACGCTGGAACAAACTCAAGAAGAATTTTCAAATATCTTAGATGCTATTAATGAACTTCAACTTACAATTGATCCCAACGCGATTCCAGATTTTGCTGCATTAAACAGCTTTGATGAAGTTTATTGTCATATACGGGCTGTATCAGAACAGGTTTTGCAGAACAGAAACAGATCCTTCATCTAGAGAACGTCCCGAAAATAGTTTGAAACGTACCCCAAAGTTACCTGAACTCACCCTGCCAATATTTTCCGCGATTTTAAAGAATGGCCAATTTTTTATGAATGCTTTAAGAGCTTAGTGCATGACAACCCTGATTTAACAGATGTAGATAGAATTAATTTCTTAATTAGTAAGTTATCAGGGCCCGCAAGAAATGTGTGTCAAGGCCTTCCTCCAATAGGTAGCAATTATAGCATTATTTGGAATGCTCTTATAGAAAAATATCGAGATAAAAGAAAACTCGCAAATTCTTATCTAGCTAAAATTTTTGAATTTAAAACATTAGTATCGGAATCAGCCGCTGCTTTAAATCACTTTATAGATAATTTTCATTCATCTATAGCCGCACTTAGAAAACTAGGAATTGTTGACTTATTAGATTATATCTTGGCGTATATAGCTTTGTCCAAATTAGATTCAACTTCTCGAAAAAGTTTCGAGACAACTCGTAAAAGTTTAACCTTACCAACTTATACGGAAATTATAGACTTCGTGAAATTACAAGCTCAAGCTCTTGGTAGTTTAGGCTCTAAGAATTTTAGTAGTAGTAAATCTTCTAGTAGTAATCAGTCAAAACAGAAGACTGTACAATCCTTTGTGGTCAGTAATACAAGTGATAATTTAAAGAAATGTCCAGCATGTTTGTGACTTTTAGATCATTCACTTTTTCGATGCCCCAAACTTCTAACACTTACTCCAAACGAACGCTATGTTATGGTGCGCTCAAATCATTATTGTTTGAATTGTCTAGCATCACATAAAATAATAAATTGTAAATCTAAAACTAATTGCAATAAGTGCAACGGTAGACATCATACGTTGCTACATTTTCAAAAATCATCTTCGGTGACTAGTGGTAACAATAGTTTGCTTAATAGTGGCCCAAATACTAGTGGTAACATGGATAGCCCAGTGGTGAATAATGTTACAAGTTTATGTTCAACTTCTTCAACATTAGTTTCTAACACGACAGTTTTGCTTTCAACCGTTGTGGTTGATGTAGTGGATAGTGAAGGTAGAGTAAATCAACTCCGTTTGTTAGTAGATTCAGCGAGCCAAGCTAATCTTATTACTATGAAATGTTGTAGAAAATTCAAATTCCAAGTTCAAAATTATCATTTGTCAGTTTGTGGTTTAGGTAACATATCAAGTTCCGTACAAGGTCGTACCAGTATAGTTATTTCTTCTACAGTAGATCCTCTTATAACATACTCGATTGGCTTATTGGTTATTGACAAACTCTCGAATAAACTGCCAAATGTGGAAATTAATCTACATTCTTTGCAATTTCTAGAGAATTTGCCCCTAGCAGACAAAACCTTCCATACCCCTGGAGATATAGATGGAATACTAGGAGCTGGAATCTACGCTATTATTGCAGGTAGCAAGAAAGTCATGGGTCCTCTAGGCTTTCCAACGGTTTTAGAAACATCATTGGGATATATTGTCTTAGGAAAAGTTCCAACGGAACAATCATCCGAAGACACTCAAGCTCTTTGTTCTTTTGTTGAGTGTTCTCTAGAGACCCTGTTTCAGACATCTTGGGAATTAGAAGAAATATATACCCCTATCATTAATCCTGACAATGAAAAATGTGAGACCATCTTCAAGGCTACAACTACACGACATTCTGATGGTAGATATACGGTAGCACTACCTTTTAAGACCGATGCTTCCCATTTGGGTGACTCATATAGTACAGCTCATAGACGATTTCTTTCTTTGAAAAAAAAATTGAAAACCTCTCCTATTTTACAGCAAAAATACAATGAAGCTATGTTAGACTATATTTCGCAGAATCATATTTCCAAACTTTCTAACAATGAGCCTTTATATCCTGGTTATTATATACCACATCATGCGGTATCAAAATTAGACTCCACTTCTACACAACTTAGAATAGTGTTCGATGCGAGTTGTAAAACAGACTCTTCCTATTCTTTAAACGATATCCTGTACGTAGGGCCCAAGTTGCAGGTTGATATTTTCATTATGCTTTTAAAATTTAGAATATTTCCGATAGCTATGACCACCGACATACGTCAAATGTACAGGCAAATCAATATTTGCGAATCTCACAAATGTTATCAGCGTTTGCTGTGGCGATTTTCTCAGGAAGAATCACTTTCTGTCTATCAGATAAATACAGTAGCATTTGCTATTTCCAGTTCTCCCTATTTGGCATTGAGAACTGTTCATCAACTAGCTTTCGATGAGTCTGAATCATTTCCTCTTGCAACCCAGTCGATTGTAGAAGACATGTACGTCGTTGACTACTGTACTTCAGTATCTAGTTTAGATTACGCCGTAGGTAATGTTCTGAGATGATTAACTTATGTAGAGTAGGAGGATTCGAACTAGTTAAATGGTATAGTAATTCAGAAGAACTATTAGATCAGATTCCCGCGGAAAACAAATCACCGAGAATAATTTCGTTTGATGATGGATTGAAGGTATTAGGACTTCAGTGGAATCCAATGTCGGATACACTTTTTTATAAAGTTAATTTGTTAGACGCTAGTATTTGTAGCAAACAAATAATTCTTTCAACAATAGCTAGACTATTTGACCCTCTAGGTATAGTTGCTCCAATAATACTGACTGCAAAATTGATAATTCAAAGTCTCTGGACGTTGAACTTGGATTAGTACGACAGTCCCCCCTCTTATATAGTAGAAAAGTGGAATGCATTTGTATATGAATTACCACAGATATCAAATTTAAAAATACCTCGTCATATAGGCATTGTTTCTGATAGTTTGAATTATTTGATTGGATTTTCAGATGCTTCTCAAAGCGCATACGGCGCTGTAGTTTATTTACGAACTGTCGCTAATGGCAAAGTAACTGTCAGTCTATTATGTTCAAAGTCCAAAGTGGCTGCATTGAAAACAGTGTCCATACCTCGTTTAAAGCTTTGTGCGGCACACTTGCTTGCAAAGCTCATTGATGTAGTTTATAGTCAATATGAATCTAGAATTCATATCCATAGGATATTAGCCTTATCTGACTCTACAGTCGCCCTCCAGTGGATTCATTCTTCCCTTCACCGATGGAAGACTTTCGTCTCCCATCGCGTGTAACAAATCTCTTACTTGCGCGCTCCCTTTTAAAACACACAATATACCCTCAACCGTTACATGATCACTACCTTCTGGTAAACAAATGTCCCGTTATAGGGCGTTTAGTCAGAAGTAGCCAGCAGTACTCTCTGAAGAGTTGCCAATACTATATAATTATTTATTTGACTTTTGAAATGTACAAAAAAATTATTAATAAATTGTTTTGTTATCTGATTACTCTTTTTTATTTAGGTTATGACTTTAGTTATATTGGTTATTATGATGAATATAAACGGAAATCCACAACTAGTGAGGTAGAGACATGAAACTCTTGCAGGGCGTGGTTCATAGATTCTTTAAGCAGGAAGTATCATATCCAATAGTCATCAGTTTACACAACACTTACCTTTGATTTAGCAAGTACAAAATCTTATTTAAATCATTGATACAAATAAATAGAATTAAGTCTCAGAGAAGTTAAACATTTATATTCAGGTTCAAGAACTACTCACAAATTACTACACAGTTTGTTCATAGTGACATAAAAATCTTAAAGGTACCTCAGCCGGCTGTAACAAGCTAAATTAATAATAACACCCCTTTACTATTGGTTTTTGAAAATGGTTTCTATTTTAGTAATATCTTAATTCAATAGTAGAGCTGTGTTATAAAGTTTAATAATAATTCTTGTTTTTTTTTTCTTTAAAATTTATATAAATTATATCGTTTTAAATGATAATTGAATTTTTTATGGTTATAATTTTATAGGTATTTTATCCAAAATCACTACAAAATATAGGACCTTATGTCCTAACAGGTACTTTATTTAACCAAAACAAGTCACTGTAATTGCCACTTACTTGAAACGTAACCACCAATAGATGATATGTTATTATAACAACAAGATTATTTCTTACTGATGGCGATTTGATTAGTTCCCAGCAGCTATTATAATGAATAACTCTTTCTTGAAATCATTACAACGAATAATAAACTTTCCTTGAATCTTCAAAACGTTATAACAAGAACGAATTGTAACCTTCCTAAATGAAAGATCTGCCAATTTTCCCTCCTGGAAAGTTGTTTTAACAACTTTATGAATTATATGCAAACTCCCAAGTATATTTGCTTGGATTAAACAGTAAAACATTTATATATTGATTATCAGGAGTTATCAACCAATTAATAACTTTTTTTTTAATTAAATTAAATTGAAAAAACTTTGAATTATTATTCATAGCAACCAAAAAAAAACAAAACAAACGAGAGTACACAGGTTACTCCATTTTCTTTTTAGACATTTTCTTATAAATAAAACTTTTGAAATACCCAAAACCATGCCAACCTGTCTTTCTTCTTACTTTTGCATCTTTATCCGTAGGTTTTCTTTTAGGCGGTAAATGTATAATTACTGGTGTAAGCTTTGCTAAAGCGTACTCTCCTTCCTCACCACTAGCCACAGCAACAAAGATTGCCTTAGAATAAGTTTGATCATACCTAGATAAATTAGTCCATCTCGGGAATTCTTCAAGAGCATGATTGCACCCCCTAAGCTGCCTTTGCTTGACCACTGCTGTAAACATGACTATTACCACATAATTTCTAGGAGTAGGTTTGATATAAACACGAAATGTAATACCATTAAGTTTAAACACCGCTTTTTTCTTGGCTATTACTTTGAACTGTTGGACCCTTTCAGCCGTCGAGAGACCCTGTCTTCTTTCTTGACCGTTAACATGATATCCAAGGAATATCGAGCACAACGAAAATAAATAACACACCAACGAATTCATGATAATTTTTTAACACACTGGTATTTATTTAACAACCACCAGCATAAACAACACTCAGTCGATGCAACTGGCATTTAGTCATTTTGCAGTTATACCAACACACATTTTTTCATGGTTACCAATCTATTTTTTCCGCCAGTGGCGTAGATGATAACACTGTCGCGTCAGCGGCGTCGGCGGTACTGTCACACGCGTAGCAAAAATTCACGAGCTTTTACCTTTAGGAAAATGGTTTCACGTTAGTAGTGAAATGAATCCAGCGGATTTAGTTTCAAAAGGACAAACTCCTACACAACTCGTTGGCAATTCTGTTTGGTTCTCTGGACCAGACTGGTTGAAATTAGATATGGAAAACTGGCAAGTTCAGTCTTTCTCGCAATTAGATAGTACTACTTGTCTTGAATAGAAAGTAGCTTCCTTGCTTGCAGTCGAAGACGCTGAGCCTAATTCATTTCACACATTGATAGAAAAATGTTCTAGTTGGCTTAAGTTACTTCGAACTACAGTATACATACTTAGATTTTGTAGAATTCTGAAAACTCGATTACATATAGTTGCTTCTGATTTACAAAAGGCTGAGCACACTTTGATAGCATTAGTTCAGAAACCCCATTTTTCAGACACTTTCCGCTTATTAGCGAAAAACAAAGAATGTTCTCAAAATTTGCGGAAACTTAGACCCTTTCTAGATGGAAATCTGTTACGCGTAGGTGGCAGACTATCTAATTCCGATTTAGAATTTCGTCGACAACATCCTTTACTGCTGGATCATTTAGTGGAACTTTTGGTAGATTACACCCACATTAAAAATCTTCATACAGGCACTAGCCTTGTCTTGGCCTTGTTTAGACAACATCATTGGATTTTAGGAGCCAGAGAGTTAGTCAGAAAGCGGATTCAGTCTTGTAATGTTTGTTTTAAGTTCCGCCCAAAACCAACATTTCCTCTTATGGCTGATCTGCCAGCTTGTCGAGTGAGAGAAGCCAAACCATTTCTTCATACTGGTACAGGTTATGGTGGTCCTATACGCATTTCGATTAGTCGTCACAGAGGGACAAAGACACAGAAGGCGTATATATGTACTTTTGTATGCCTGGTAACAAAAGCTCTTCATCTAGAACTAGTGTCCGATCTTACTACTAACTCATTTATGATGGCACTGAAACGATTTTTAGGTCGACGCGGACCATGTTCAGCACTGTATTCGGACTGTGGAACTAATTATATAGGAGCGAAATCTTCCTTAGATGATCTTTATACATTAGTTACTTCCAATGAATATTTAGATCGTTTTCATAGTGAAATTTCAGAAAGGAAAATCGAGTGGAATTTTAATCCACCTTCCAGCCCGCATTTTGGGGGTATATGGGAGGCCAATATAAAAGCCGTTAAAACACACATATATAAAGTTGTTGGTACCCAAACTCTTACCTTTGAAGAATTACAAACCCTTTTGTGTTCTGTAGAAGCAATCTTAAATTCTCGCCCACTTTG
This sequence comes from Agrypnus murinus, assembly GCA_929113105.1. Lineage (NCBI taxonomy): Eukaryota > Metazoa > Arthropoda > Insecta > Coleoptera > Elateridae > Agrypnus > Agrypnus murinus. The sequence goes on from OV816027.1 coordinate 71,770,977, forward strand.
TATTTTAAGCAACGACCCGAGTGAACCCCAAGCACTGACACCCGCACATTTTCTTAACTTGACGCCTCTGAAGTTCTTGCCTGTTCAAGATTTTCATGAGGTCCCGATTAACCGTCTAGATAGGTATCAATTGATAGATCAGATGATCCAGACATTCTGGCGCCGTTGGCACTTAGAGTATCTCTCCTCTCTACAGGTGACAGAAAAATGGGATACTAAATCCCCAAATATAGTTCCAGGCAAGGTTGTTATCATCAAACAAGACAATGCGCAACCTTTGCAGTGGCCCCTTGGTATTGAAGAGGGAGTCTTTCCGGCCGCTGATGGTACGGTTAGAGTAGTGTCCGTGCACACTAGACACGGAATTTGGAAGAGACCAGTAGTTAAGGTATGTCCTCTTCCTACCCAATAATTTTTCTTATTTTATTTTATTTTTTCTAGATCAGATGATTTTCCCTGATCAAAATTTATTTATGTTCTGGTATAGTTTCTTTCAATTGATACGTTTGTCATGAAGTCAGATTAAACCAGAAACAATTAAGAATTGTTTTAAGAAATCGGGTTTTTACACATAATTTAAGGAAAATCATTTGGAAGAATGTTTTTCTGATGAGGAGCTTGCAAAGTGGAATACAATAAACTCTGAGATTTCCTTCAATGAATACATAGAAATAGACAATAACGCTGTTATTTGCGGTATACTTGACGAAAATGATATCGTTTCAGAAGTTAAAACAACTAACAAAAACTCATTGTCTGAAGATGAATTAGAAGATGAAGTCAGAATCCCACCATCAAATAATGAAGAAAACAATGCAATCCTTATATTGCAACTCTTCGGGCCTCTGTCCGCTTTAGTAATTATTCTAATTAATAGAAAAAATAATTAGTTGGTTTGTGCATATAATCACACTGTATATGTATAATGTATATGTAGTTTTTAAAGTTTTATATGGAATCACTGAGATGGCGCACTGCGTATTGTAATAAATTCACGCAGGTGTTCAGATAAAACATTTGAAGAAAATTTAAATAGGATTTTTCAGAATAGTAAAAATATTCTTATAGTGCACATCGTGCTTCGTTTTTAGTTATTTCTCATATAGTGTTTTTGCTATTCTCCAATTAATTTCAGAGCAGCAGAAGTTCAAATTATATTTTAGACTCAACCTCATGAAATGGTGATGAGAGTCTAACATTATTTTAAGGTGGTTTCCTTTCTCTCTATCCTATTTTCCCGCCGCCAACTACATAAGAAGAGAGAATCGCCGTTTTATGGGTAAGTACTCAAAATTTTATGATTTGATCTTTTGTGCACAATATATCATTATCAAAAGAAAAAAATTCAAATAATACTTATTTTATCAATATAAATTCCACCTATGGATTTCAAATAGTAATCATACAGAAAACAGCAACAATATTTTGAAAATTAAGAGTCCACTGAAAGTGGTGTTTGATTATATTAATCAATTAAAAGTCATCATTAATCTTAATAAAAAACAAAACAAACTAAAATTACTAATTTTTTTAATATAAGTTAATAAAATCAAGCAAGCAGCAACTCTTGTTACTTCGGCTGTTAAAAACTTATAAAGTGGCGTGCAGGAGTTTTACTTTTTAACATTTTGTTTGTCATTGATGAATACATTACACCCTAATAACGAGATAAAATACTTATATATTAATTAAAAATTTCATTATGTTTTAAGTGTTATAGTGTAATGAAGCCATTTAAAGAAAAGTAATTGCACAAGGTCATAGTTATAATCCGTTAAAGTACAAAATAGAGGAAATACTGTAAACTGTACAATTTTCTCGAGCCGGTTCGAAAAACTCGACTCGACTCGGGCTCGACATACGTGAAGCTCGTCTCGACTCGAATAAAGAATTGTCGAACTCGACTCAAAACTCGGCTAGAAATCGAGTCGAGTTTCGAGTCGAGTCGAGCTTGGCTCGGGCTCGAGTCCATCACTAAATTTAATATTATTTCGGAGATGTTAAATAGGGTAAAGGTAAAATAATTGTGATTTAAAATACGAAGATTAAATAATTGAATTCTCTATTACTATTAATCAAGGAACTATCTAACAAAGGAATACATTCTTGTGGAGGTATTTTATAGAACATACTAGATACGTCAAAGCTAACAGTTTTCAATGTTGTGGAAGATGTATATTTTGCAGCTTATTTACTAATTCTAATGAATTTCTAACAGAGTATCTCGATTTGTAACCTATCGTATTAATAACATGATTCAGTCTCTTAGACAATATAGTTTATATATCGAAACAATTGTCAGGGAGAATAAGATAAATTTGTGAAACCTTTTATAATATTTTTCATTTATTTCATGATTATAGGGTTTCACCAAATACGTCTCGATACAGTAAACAGCAATATCTTGTCATTTATTTTGTTGATACAATCTTGTGTATAAGCACTATTTATACTCCAATCTAGAGATTTTAAACATTCCAACGTATCATAATCTTAGTTGTGATACTTAATTTTGCACCTAGATCATAGTAGATGCAAGTAGATCATAGTCAAAATAAGTAATAACGAAATTTGCAGGCAACATGAAGGGGTTTCTTGAAATGGCCAAAGAACAAGTAATATTTTGTAAAAAAACGTATATTTACCCTGGAGTTGATATAGTTCTACAAATACTTTCGTTGTGTATGACTAGAATCAGGGAACTTGCAAAATACAGACCACATCTGCAATTGGAAGATATCCGGCAAGTATACCCTTTATCTAAATTATTATTCTATAGCTCTACTTGTGAGATTCATACATTTCTATTCTATATGTTTAGAGTGTAATTATTGTTTTATCATTTCAGAGCATCTAACAATATCTTAAAAGAGCTCTTGGAAGAAGCTAAAGAGACTTTAGATTTGTATTACCCTTTAATTATTCCGGAGGTGAACAAGATGTTAAAATCTGTCCAGGAAGTTGATTATTGATATGTGCAATGTATGGAGTAGATCTTTAAAACACTCCGAAATTCCAATATGTCTTTTATGCTATGTTATTTTTTAATAATAAACTAAACAGATTTATTAATAATTTAGAATTGTTTATAAATATATATTTCAAATTAAAGTATTAGCATTGCTTTGTTATATTTATTTCTGTTCACTGATTTAGTGATATATTACTAAAAACAGCGGTATTCACGATCGCTAATTGACTTTAACAGGATGTTAAATACCATGGATATAATTGTTTCAACAAGCGTATTATAACGTTCTTTTTAAAATATAACGAAAATGCTGTTTAATCGTCTATTAAGAAAAGAAATATTATTTACATACACTAATTTAATCTTAACTAATTATTTACCACTATAATTATAAACTGCTAACGAACTTAAATGCTAGATACTTATTTGAGGACTATTTGTTTATTATTACAACATTTGTAAACATTTATTTATTCACTAATACTTGACTATTAATTACACAAAGCACATTTATTCAATTCACCGGTTGAACACTAATTGATTCTCTTCTATCCGCGACAACGATTTATATCTCCCATATAAACGTTCTAGAAAACGTTGGAACATACTCGTGTATTATACCTCGTCTAGCCACTAGCTGATGTGTCATATATCTCGAACACTGTAGATGGGTCGGCAATCTTCTAGTATGTTCTTCGCGGCGTATAGGGGGTTTTTCCATTCGTTACACTCTCCCTCTCTTCAAGTCTGTTTTGTCCCAGAACAGGTTTTATTCTCTGGTTCCTGTAGAAAGGGTCGTGACGGTATCGACAGTCTTCACCTCGACTACATGTTCCATTACGGTAGAAATAACAGTCTACACTCTTTGTTGGCCTTGATGCGGGCTGGGAATCAAAGCTACAGACTAAGATCTTCACATTCGTATCTCTAAAAATAACTTCCAGCAGGTTTCGAACGATTCCCCAATCCAACTGGTCCCGCCCACAGCCGAGTTTTGGAACTGTCAATTTGTGCTCCTGGTAAGCAACTCAGTCCTCAAATACCATAACGCCCTCCTCAGGTCCGCGTAACCGGGCGTAAACACTCCTGTGGCGGACATTATTACAGGTATTGTATAAACATGTTCCAACTGCCACTGTTGTCTAACTTGAATAGCTAAGTCAGCGTATTTTCTCATTTTTTCAGCGTAAATAAGCTGTTTGGATGTTGAATGTGTTAGGGATAGAAATATATATATCAGATACACTACTCTGCTGTTCATGTCGACCACAATGATGTCTGGTCTCTTATAATAATAATAATAATAATAATATTGTCTTTATTATTTAGTTCCTTTTTTTATATATACACAAATACAGAAATAAAAATATATTATTGATTTTATTTTACATATAGTTAAAGAAAAACCTTTTCATAGGCGAAGTTCAGCTTAACGACAAGGTCATGTTGCTGCTCTTCCACTTAACCTACAACTTAATTATTTAATAAAAAATATAATTATACAAAGCAAGTATACCGGCATGGAGCCTACTGTAAATACGGTTATAGAGAAAAAGAAAACAAAGAAACAGATACAATCCGCTATAGATTACGAACAAATTGCAAATTCACGTATATTGTTCATCAACCAGCAATTCATATATCGTTTTTTTAAAACGATAACTACTTAGTGATAAGACTGTGTGGGTATATATTTTATTGTAACATTTAACGATACAGTACGAAAATGACCTTTGGAAAAACTGTTTGCGGTAGATGGGGACAGTTAAAAGACCTCTGTGGCGTAAGTTTAGATTATGGATCTCTGTACGATATGCTAATTTCCTGTGTAAATACGGTGGACATTTATACAATAAAACTTTGCGATAGAGACAAGCAGCATGCAGATATCTACGGTTCTCCATACTTAACCATCCAATCTCTCTACGTTTGTGGGACACTCTTTCAAACTTACGTATCCCGAAAATAAGTCGCAAACAAGAGTTTTGCAATTTTTGTATTCTAGTTTTATCTATTGAGTCTAGACACGGACCATACACTACATCACAATAGTCGAATTGTGATAGTACCAGTGTATTACATAAACATGTCTTTATATGCGCACTTAGTATATGCCTGTTGTTATATAATAATTTTAAATTAATGTAAGCACGCTGGAGACACTTGTTAACATGATTTTTAAATCGTAGATCCTGATCTATATGAAGGCCAAGATTTTTTACACACTCTTGAAATTTTAATTGTAATAAGAGTATAGCATTAGATTTGACGGCATTTAATTGAAGGCAATGTTTTTTTGATATTAGGTATAGTTCATTCAAATCACGATTTAGTCTAGCACAAACAATATCTTTCTCTTGAGGTGTAAATGAAATGTAAACTTGAGTGTCGTCAGCGTAGGTATGGTAATGACTGTATTTAAGATGTTCTGTAAAAGTTGAAGTATAAATAATAAATAAAATTGGCCCCAATATCGAACCTTGCGGAACACCATTTACGACGTTAACAAATGACGATGTGTTGTTATGTAGAATGACTCTTTGAACCCTGTCATTTAGATAGCTTTTAAAGAACTTTATTGCTGAATCAGCTAATCCTATATAATGGAGAACTGATAAGAGGATATTATGATTTATTGTGTCAAACGCTTTAGAAAAATCCAATAAAACAAGTATTGTGAGCTTATCCTGATCTGCAGCTTTGATAATCTCATCTGTTAAATCTAAGAGACCAGTACTACAGCTATAACCTGGTCTAAATCCGGATTGTTTATCAGGTAATATTTTACATTTCTGCAGGTGAGCACGAATCTGGTTTTCAACGGCTTTTTCCAAGACTTTTGACAGGGTGGGTAGTATACTTATAGGACGTAGATCTTTAAAGGATGTAGGTGTTATCAGTTTCAGGTAGGTGTTATCAGCAAATATCCATATGCTTTAAATTTTTCCAAAATGGCTTTGTGTTATTAGCTTGAAATGTATTGTCAAGGTATCTTTTCTTTTCCTTCCTTATAGCTGTAGTAGTAAAGTTTCGCAACTGTTTGTAATTTTGAAAATGTGCTAAATCTTTTGAAATTTTATATCGGTTTAAAGCTTGATCACGCAAAGACATTAACATTTTAATATTATCGGTCAGCCATGGAGCATAAACTTTACTAAACCGTGATGTTTTTAATGGAGCATGTATGTCAAGTAATATGTTTAGATTTGAATTTAAAAACTCAAGTTTATCCTCAATGTTGTCTAAGTCGTAAATGTTGTTCCAAGGTATAGATCTGAGATGGTCATAGTAGTGACCATAGTTAAAATTTTTATAATCACGGTATGTGCTTATGACGGGAGTGGGTTTGATGCAACTGGAGATTACTTCAGAATATGTCAAATCATGATCTGAAATATTATGCAGACTATCAACACCCACTTCTTTAACCAACTCCGGAACATTAGTTATAATAAGATCCAATAAAGAAAGTCCACGAGTTGGTTCAGAAATCAATTGTTTCAAGCCCAGGCCGTCAAGAAAGGATTTCATATGCAAAGCACCAGCACTATCACACTTCAACAAATCTACATTGAAATCCCCCATACATAGAATATAATCATGCTGAGGGAGCATAAGTGACACAGTATTCTCAAATGCATTGAGAAAATTTAGTAAATTAGTCTTTGGAGGCTTATAAGTGACACCAAGTAAAAGTTTAATTTTTTTTAAGTCTACAGTGATCCATAATTGTTCTATGTCTTGTTCAACTAATACAGTTTTAAATTTAATATTAGTTTTTAGATACATACCTACGCCACCTCCGCGTGTTAATCGGTCCATTCGTATGAAATTGTACCCATCTATAGCTATTACTTCATTCGTAATTTCTGGTCGAAGCCAAGACTCTGAAACTGCTATAATATCGAAATTGTGACTTAAAACATAATGACTGAATGAGTTAAACTTGCTGGTTAAAGAGCAAACGTTGAGATGTGCTATTCTCATAATCCTGAGATTAAAAGACTGATTAATAAAAGCAACAAGATTAATTTAAATAACAATGATAATCGTAATATTATGATAAGGTATATGTAATGTTTACAAAGTTATTTGCTTTAAGAAGATAGGAGAAAAACAAGATTGTTACTTACGAAAGGCGGCGTTTAAAACATTTTCGATCCTTACAATTTGTTTATTTATTTAATTTTTTATCTATTTATTTTCCTTCTCTTCCTTTACCTATTTAAAGCAGGCATCCTGCACGTAAGAAATTAAAGACAATCTGAAAAAAAAAAGAATAAATCTGGAGATAAACTAAAAACAAAATTTCTTTTACTCTAAACGGTAAACAATAACTGAAAGGGGTGCATGTGCCTTTAGCAATGTGCTTACATACTATAGCTAATAAACATTTTAAGAACAGAATGCAAATTATATTTGAATCATAACTAAATATATCTATCTTATTTTTATTTTTTCGAGTTCCTCTTTATTTGAAATTACGTTTCTTTTATTATTGTTATTAACAATAATTCGCCCGTCTGATGACCATACATTTGTACCTCCGAATTGTTTAGCGGCATCTTGAAGAAGCTGCAACCTGGTTTTCGTAAGATCCTCTCGTATGATAATACCAGTTCCTTTTAACAATTTTTTATTATCAAAAACAGATTTTCGTTTCTGATAACTGATAAATTTCACTATTATTGGTCTGCATTTATTATTTGTTGCCAGCGATGTTTTATCTGGAATTCCAATCCTATGCGTGCGGTCGAGGTCATCATTTCGAATATTTAATTTTAATTTATTATTGAACACGTCCAAAACTTTTTCATCGGTGTTTTCAGTTTTTTCTTCAGCAATGCCGAAGATACGAATGCAGTTTCTTCTACTGTACTGCTCCTGCTGATCGAGATTATATTTATGTCTAGTAATCGCATGCTTCAAATTATTATTTTCTTCCTTCAATTCGACGTTTTTATTTTTTAACGTGAATATATCGGTTCTTAATTGCTCCATTTCTTGAGTGATTTCGTTTAATAAGGCTTTTGATAAAGCACTAGCAATGCTCTGTACAAATTCCTCATTATTTATAAACAAATCCTTGATGTGTTTCGTACATAAGGTTTGTATATCATCCACTTGGGTTTTTGTGAGCGGCATGATTTAATAAATAATAAAAGGGTATACGGAGAGATAAATAATAATGATATTAAATGTAGTATATAATATAGCGATGAAGAAATATGAAACTCTTGAGTTTAAGCACACGCGTTCGCACAATTCACGTCTACTCACATCGAAGGCCCATGCCGGGAATCAAATCTTATCTGCAAATCTTATGTGCAACGGTCTGATCGATGATTATACTCTTATCCCAATACAATTTAGCTATATTGTTTTCCAGTACTACAGTTGGTGTATATTTATAGTAGGGGATACTTTCTTGTATTAGAGTGTATTTTATTGCTAATTATCGTGTGACATTTTAGCAACATTGTGATGCCTCGCCTTATAATCGTTTTGTGCTAACATTTGGCAGACGGATATTATATGTTGAATGTTTTCCTGTGCCAAATTACACCTTCTGCATGAATCATTCGCTATACCGTCCTTTATTATAAATTTTCTGTAATTTCTGGTGTTGATTACTTGGTCCTGAATGGTAATTATAAATCCTTCTGTTTCAGGAAAAAGTTGTGCGCGTGTTAGCCAATCATTGGAAGCGCTGCCAATAACGAATGGCTGATTCAGCTCATGAGCGTGCCTGCCATGGAGTGGCTTTTGTTCCCACGCTGAACGCTTTGTACTTGATAGTTCCTGTGGTTGTAGCTAAAACAGAACGGTCGTTTTCAAAACTAAAATTGATCAAGATTTACTTACGAAGCACTCTGGGAGAGGAAAGGCTCAGCAATCTAACTTTGCTTTCAATTGAAAATGATAGAGCTCAACAAATTAACTTTGATAAAGTAATCAACGACTTTACTTAACGTTACAGAACTTAATGTAATCCTGTTTTTAGTTAAAACTCAACCTGTGTAGACTTGAGATATTGTAACTTCGTAAGTTTTATATGCATGCTTGCATGTCATATAACAGGTTGTACTCCATCTGGTGCAGAAGTTTTTACATTGCGATAGGCGCCATCTATCGGACCTAACGACTACCACTAAATAATAATAACCGGGGCCGCTGCAGTATAAAGCTAACACGCCTTAGCCAACTGGTTAACAAGCTTCTACAGATTTATATTAAACTGAATGTGACAAGTAAATATGTGTTTTGTCTGTTATAAATGCTCGTTCTGCTATTGTCACAAATGGAATTATTTTAAATGAAATCCCTTTTGTAACATTTCAACTTGCATTCATTTCGTATCAAGAGTAGTGCCATAGCCACCTACACTCCGCCACGTGCGGCACACAATCTGCATTGCCTTGAGAATAATTTATACAGTTTGAATCTCATTAGAATAAAATTGAATCTCATTAGACTAAATTATTCAGTCTGCAGAATAATTTATACAATTCGTATCTCATTAGAATAATTTATACAATTTGTATCTTATTAAGTATTCATGTGTTCTTCGTATTCCACTTAATATATTCAATTAATTCAGTAACGTTTCCGCCTTCAGCAATATATAAACCCGCTTGTTCTTGCTTCAAATCAGTCCGGGCCAGGACTCACCAGAAGCCTCATCAAGAACAAGCGGGTAAGTGCCTTTTGATTAATTATGCTTAGTGCCTAATTTGAGTGGGCGGCGCTTAATCGCCCACTCTATGCTGAATTATGGGAAGTTGTGTCCAGGCTTCCCGGCTTAGTTACCAGGAGGTTATCTCCTACATGCTTAGTCTGTAGATCTAGTGCTGTAACAGGGTTGGTCCCAACCTTCCCTGTATTGTAGTAGTTTAGGAGGACATATACGTCCTCACAATATGTCAACATGTAAACCTTTTGTACTCTGCTTATTGTCAACATGTAAACCTTTTGTACTCTGTTTATTGTCAACATGTAAACCTTTTGTACTCTGTTTATTGTCTTAGTATATAGTGTTTTTACAACCTGTGTTTAATTTCTCTCTACCTCTGACTACGTTCCCCAGTCACGTAAACCCCACGTGACACTATCTTAACAAAAAAAAACACCAAATAGCAACGCAATTAAAAAAGGCTTACTAAATGAAAGTGGTGTAGTGGTAAACGGGAAGATAACGTGGGGGCTCTATACTTGTTTGTTACCCCAGGGCCCCCAAACGTGTAGCTACGGCCCTGAACGTCTCGCAAGTGATTCCTGCACCACCAAGTATATTTTAATTAGGTTAAGTTTGCGACATTACTTTGCTATCAGCAACACATGTTTTTGCCATCAGCAATTGGTGCTGGCTTGCCATCAGCGGCTAACGCCCTTCAGTTCCTTGATTAGCATTACTTAATTATTAACATAAGTTTTTATTGTCTTAGCATGTAAGGAATTTCTTGAAAAAATGCAAACCATCCTCCAGTTTTTGTAGCTAGCATATATTATATAACCGTATGCAAGTACATACAAATATGACAGTAATACATGCTATTTTTTCTTGAGGAATGCATTGAATGCCCTTCTAAGTTATCCTTTTTAATATACATACATTCAACCTTTTTTTACGGGGAGTATTATCTAGTTATCTTGCTATTTACATGATTATCAATGATCACCATAATAATCATTACATGCATAACTTCTATCAGGAAGGCATAAATCATAGAATTGCCATAGCAACAATATAAACAACAGTAATTAAATAAAGATTTCATTAATCCAAATGCTTTTAATTATCCCAGATATTATTATTACAAGGATATAACTTCTCAAAATAGTGTAGTTAATGATAATCTAACCGCTAGTACGCTATAGTACATGCAGCTGAAAAACCGTCACGTCACTTTCTGTCTGCGCCCGGCCGATGACGTCATCAGCTGATAAGGACTATTGATAAGAGTTCAAACAGGATATTTGATGCGTTTTCAATAATTTATAAACTTATGTTTAAGACTAATATATATTGAGAAGATTAAGATCGAAATTTAACTATTGTAAAATTGATAAAGACGTTGATTTACCGGATCATGCAGATTTTTTTATAATGCAACTCGCACTCAAAAGTTTTGATAAAGAGACTGTATGTATTTACATTTGAGTTACATACTCGCAATGAGACTTACCAACTTTCGCTACGCTTGAAACATTTATTAAACAACAAAGCAGAGATATTATCTCGTTCACACAACACAACAATCAAACATTAAATGCTAATAATCTAAACCTCTGTTACTGTGTTATTATAAAACAACTAATTTAAATGCTGTGAGGTATTCCTACGCATCCTTACACATTTTCTTATTATTCAAAATAACGTAATAACAATCCTGTAAAGGTTTCCATCTTTTGCAAACATGATTGGCAATCTCTTCATCGGTGTAGCTTCAGCTCCTTAGCTGCAGATCATAGATTAAATAACATATGTCAAGACTAAAAACGAAACTTGTTTAAAAAATTGTTTAATTCAAATTTTAATATACAATATTTCGTTTTTATTTTTAGTTAGTTAATGTTAAAAGGAGCAATAAAAATATTACAAGCAATAAAAGCAGTCAGATAAAACAAAATATATTAAAAATGCATTTATTAATGAAAATTTTAGAATTAACATACACAATTCCTTGCGTGGTAAATTTTAACCATAAAGAACATTTATAACCAGATGTATTACGATGGCTTTCTGCCACTATGCATGGACATGTGTCGGTTTAAGTAAGTCTTTAAAGAACACTTATAATCACATATATTGCATTCAAATGGCTTTTCACCACTATGAGTGGACATGCGTCGCTTAAGATGATCTTTTCGCAAACTTTTATGACCACATGTGTAACATTGAAATGGCTTTTCACCACTATGAGTGGACATGTGTCGTTTAAGGCGACTCATTTGCAAGCATTTATAATCACATATATGACATTCAAATGGCTTTTCACCACTATGAGTAAACATGTGTTGTTTAAGCTGATGTTTATGTGAATATGTATGATTACATATATTACATTCAAATGCCTTTTCACCACTATGAGTACGTATTGTGATGATTTTCCTCATTATTTGAAAATCATGAGTTTCTAATTTGGTTACCCATGTAAAAACGTTCAGCGTTGATTTTCATTGTTAACCATAAATTTAATTTTTAAAATGATTAATTATTAAAACGATTCAGGTTTGGGTTAATTTTATTCATTGAATACATGCATATGTTAAAACAATTTTATCAGGAATACTACTTTGGGGTTTATAGGATTATCACTTTCAGTTAAATCTGAAAAAGAAAATGTATCAGTGATAAACGTTTAAAAGACATTGCAAATATTATCAACAACAATACAGAAATAGTCTTGACGACCATAAACAGTTAGTCGGTAATACAATTGATAAATAGACAATAATAAAATTACCGAGCTACAGAAATAATGAGCAAGGTTAAGCTATTTAAAATAAAAAATATAAACTATTAAAATACATGTAAAATAATTGCATAAAAAACAATATATAGGGTTTCTAGGGGTTTTTCGGAGAGATAATAATAACATAAAAAGAAAGGAGGGTTGTAAAATTTTTATTAATAAAATAAAATAATAAATGTAAAGTTGTACAAAGAAGACAATAAATAAAATATTCAAGAAGTTATCCTGAGTTAACAGCATTTCATTACTTGTAATAATAATAATCAAGTTAAGAAAAGAAAAGAGTTTCAGAAGAAGAAAGAAAAATATTATAAGTACTAAATATGCAGTTTCATCAAAGAAACCAGTAGCAAAAGAAAAGGAAGTTGACATCACCCAGTTCAATTTAGACAGGTACACAGTTGGTAAAGCATTGGAACCATTAGCAGCCGAAACAAAGTTCTTGAAGGGCGTAGGACCAGGTAACATACCACTGGAAAAGAAATTGATGTGTATTACAAGATAAGTTTTGTGGAAGTGAAAACGAAAGTATTAAGGTATATAGAATTCCTCAGTATTAAAGCTACATTGAGGAAGTAAAATAAAATCAAAATTAAAGATTGCATATACTTACCAGAAAATTGAAAAGTTAATTTGTAAAACCGTTAGTGATCATCCCATAACCTAAAAGAAAAATATATATAGTTTAAAGATAATTACTAAAGTAATAAATATAGATTAAAACTTACCTAATCAAAGTCGTCATTTGGGTTTTCATATGTGAGGTTAAATACCGGGGTGAATTTAGCAGCCGCTGTCTAGCAGCCGGAGTTGATTGTGAACCAGCCTTGCTTCCAACTTCCGTTAATCGTAGACTGGACGTGCGTTATAACAGCAAATATATTATTAATTTCTACAAACGAAACTAACGAGAGAAACTAACGGTATTTTGCGTACTATTTGGGCTTCACAATGTAAATGATTTTTAATAGGTACACAATTAAAAATACAGGCTATTGTCGACATGTTCATATACTACTTGCTTTGAATAAAATAATGTTAAATCTGTTGCGTATATCAAATACTTACGTGTACATCATACTGAATTCTGTTTTATCACGACCAGTTGCGACTCGATTCAAATAGAGGTATACAGCCTCATTCCTTCATATTATTCTTATCAGATTATTCCAGTTAACTTGGCTTAATAGCTACGTATGTATCATAGCAGGGAAAATGCAATATCTCAACGTTAATAGTATGTATAAGTAACTCCTAAATACGATATTTACACATTTCTTCGACCAAAGTTTTAAGAGCGAGTTCACCATCCTTACAGCAAACATAGTTTACACCCAGGACACTAACAATCTATTAGCTTTTGACCTCCAGTTAAACACCGGGAAAAAATTAAATTCGGAATCTGCTAATAAATACGATATCTAAGTTATATACATTTTCTGTCTAAGTTTTGGGTGTGAGTTCACCAAATTCACAGCAAACACAGACCGCCCCCAGTACATCATTAATCCATAAAGAACAGCTTTTGGCCTCCCGTCCAACACCGGGAAAAAATTAAATTCGGAATCTGCTAATAAATACGATATCTAAGTTATATACATTTTCTGTCTAAGTTTTGGATGTGAGTTCACCAAATTCACAGCAAACAAAGACCGCCCCCAGTACATCAATAATCCATAAAGAACAGCTTTTGGCCTCCCGTCAAACACCGGGAAAAAAATAAATTCGGAATCTGCTAATAAATACGAGATCTAAGTTATATACATTTTCTGTCTAAGTTTTTGGTGTGAGTTCACCAAATTCACAGCAAGCAAAGACCGCCCCCAGTACATCAATAATCCATAAAGAACAGCTTTTGGCCTCCCGTCAAACACCGGGAAAAAATTAAATTCGGAATCTGCTAATAAATACGATATCTAAGTTATATATATATTTCCTGTCTAAGTTTTGGGTGTGAGTTCACCAAATTCACAGCAAACACAGACCGCCCCCAGTACATCAATAATCCAAAAGAACAGCTTTTGGCCTCCCGTCAAACACCGGGAAAAAAATTAAATTCGGAATCTGCTAATAAATACGAGATCTAAGTTATATATATTTTCTGTCTAAGTTTTGGGTGTGAGTTCACCAAATTCACAGCAAATACAGACCGCCCCAAGTACATCATTAATCCATAAAGAACAGCTTTTGGCCTCCCGTCCAACACCGGGAAAAAAATTAAATTAGGAATCTGCTAATAAATACGATATCTAAGTTATATACATTTTCTGTCTAAGTTTTTGGTGTGAGTTCACCAAATTCACAGCAAACAAATACCGACCCCAGTACATCAATAATCCATAAAGAACAGCTTTTGGCCTCCCGTCAAACACCGGGAAAAAATTAAACTCGGAATCTGCTAATAAATACGAGATCTAAGTTATATACATTTTCTGTCTAATTTTTAGTGTGAGTTCACCAAATTCACAGCAAACAAAGACCGCCCCCAGTACATCAATAATCCATAAAGAACAGCTTTTGGCCTCCCGTCAAACACCGGGGAAAGAATTAAATTCGGAATCTGCTAATAAATACGAGATATAAGTTATATACATTTTCTGCCTAATTTTTGGTGTGAGTTCACCAAATCCACAGCAAACAAAGACCGCTCCCAGTACATCAATAATCCATTAAGAACAGCTTTTGGCCTACCGTCAAACACCGGGGAAAGAATTAAATTAGGAATCTGCTAATAAATACGACATCGAAGTTATATACATTTTCTGTCTAAGTTTTTGGTGTGAGTTCACCAAATTCACAGCAAACACAGACCGCCCCCAGTACATCAATAATCCATAAAGAACAGCTTTTGGCCTCCCGTCAAACACCGGGAAAAAATTAAATTCGAAATCTGCTAATAAGTACGAGATCTAAGTTATATACATTTTCTGTCTAAGTTTTTGGTGTGACTTCACCAAATTCACATCAAACAAATACCGCCCCCAGTACACCAATAATCCAAAAGAACAGCTTTTGGCCTCCCGTCAAACACCGGGAAAAAATTAAATTCGGAATCTGCTAATAAATACGAGATCTAAGTTATATACATTTTCTGTCTAATTTTTGGTGTGAGTTCACCAAATTTACAACAAACAAAGACCGCTCCCAGTACATCAATAATCCATAAAGAACAGCTTTTGGCCTCCCGTCAAACACCGGGGAAAGAATTAAATTCGGAATCTGCTAATAAATACGAGATCTAAGTTATATACATTTTCTGTCTAAGTTTTTGGTGTGAGTTCGCCAAATTCACAGCAAACACAGACCGCCCACAGTACATCAATAATCCATAAAGAACAGCTTTTGTCCTCCCGTCAAACACCGGGGAAAGAATTAAATTCGGAATCTGATAATAAATACGACATCTAAGATATATACATTTTCTGTCTAAGTTTTGGGTGCGAATTTACCAAATTCACAGCAAACACAGACCGCCCCCAGTACATCAATAATCCATAAAGAACAGCTTTTGGCCTTTCGTCAAACACCGGGAAAAAAATTAAATTCGGAATCTGCTAATAAATACGATATCTAAGTTATATACATTTCATGTCTAAGTTTTGGGTGTGAGTTCACCAAATTCACAGCAAACACAGACCGCCCCCAGTACATCAATAATCCATAAAGAACAGCTTTTGGCCTCCCGTCAAACACCGGGAAAAAATTAAATTCCAAATCTGCTAATAAATACGAGATCTAAGTTATATACATTTTCTGTCTAATTTTTGGTGTGAGTTCACCAAATTTACAACAAACAAAGACCGCTCCCAGTACATCAATAATCCATAAAGAACAGCTTTTGGCCTCCCGTCAAACACCGGGGAAAGAATTAAATTCGGAATCTGCTAATAAATACGACATCTAAGATATATACATTTTCTGTCTAAGTTTTGGGTGTGAGTTCACCAAATTCACAGCAAACACAGACCGCCCCCAGTATATCAATAATCCATAAAGAACAGCTTTTGGCCTCCCGTCAAACACCGGGAAAAGAATTAAATTCGGAATCTGCTAATAAATACGATATCTAAGTTATATACATTTTCTGTCTAAGTTTTGGGTGTGAGTTCACCAAATTCACAGCAAACACAGACCGCCCCCAGTACATCAATAATCCATAAAGAACAGCTTTTGGCCTCCCGTCAAACACCGGGAAAAAAATTAAATTCGTAATCTGCTAATAAATACGATATCTAAGTTATATACTTTTCCTGTCTAAGTTTTGGGTGTGAGTTCACCAAATTCACAGCAAACAAAGACCGCCCCCTGCACATCAATAATCCATAAAGAACAGCTTTTGACCTCCCGTCAAACACCGGGAAAATAATTAAATTCGGAATCTGCTAATAAATACGATATCTAAGTTATATACATTTTCTGTCTAAGTTTTGGGTGTGAGTTCACCAAATTCACAGCAAACACAGACCGCCCCCAGTACATCAATAATCCATAAAGAACAGCTTTTGGCCTCCCGTCAAACACCGGGAAAAAATTAAATTCCAAATCTGCTAATAAATACGAGATCTAAGTTATATACATTTTCTGTCTAAGTTTTTGGCGTGAGTTCACCAAATTCACAGCAAACAAAGAACGCCCCCAGTACATCAATAATCTGCTAATAAATACGAGATCTAAGTTATATACATTTTTTGTCTAATTTTTAGTGTGAGTTCACCAAATTCACAGCAAACAAAGACCGCCCCTAGTACATCAATAATCCATAAAGAACAGCTTTTGGCCTCCCGTCAAACACCGGGAAAAAATTAAATTCGGAATCTGCTAATAAATACGAGATCTAAGTTATATACATTTTCTGTCTAATTTTTGGTGTGAGTTCACCAAATTTACAACAAACAAAGACCGCTCCCAGTACATCAATAATCCATAAAGAACAGCTTTTGGCCTCCCGTCAAACACCGGGGAAAGGATTAAATTCGGAATCTGCTAATAAATACGACATCTAAGATATATACATTTTCTATCTAAGTTTTGGGTGTGAGTTCTCCAAATTCACAGCAAACACAGACCGCCCCCAGTATATCAATAATCCATAAAGAACAGCTTTTGGCCTCCCGTTAAACACCGGGAAAAAATTAAATTCGAAATCTGCTAATAAATACGAGATCTAAGTTATATACATTTTCTGTCTAAGTTTTTGGTGTGAGTTCACCAAATTCACAGCAAACACAGACCGCCCCCAGTACATCAATAATCCATAAAGAACAGCTTTTGGCCTCCCGTCAAACACCGGGGAAAGAATTAAATTCGGAATCTGCTAATAAATACGACATCTAAGATATATACATTTTCTGTCTAAGTTTTGGGTGCGAGTTTACCAAATTTACAGCAAACACAGACCGCCCCCAGTTCATCAATAATCCATAAAGAACAGCTTTTGGCCTTTCGTCAAACACCGGGAAAAAAATTAAATTCGGAATCTGCTAATAAATACGATATCTAAGTTATATACATTTCATGTCTAAGTTTTGCGTGCGAGTTCACCAAATTCACAGCAAACACAGACCGCCCCCAGTACATCAATAATCCATAAAGAAGAGCTTTTGTCCTCCCGTCAAACACCGGGGAAAGAATTAAATTCGGAATCTGATAATAAATACGACATCTATGATATATACATTTTCTGTCTAAGTTTTGGGTGCGAGTTTACCAAATTCACAGCAAACACAGACCGCCCCCAGTACATCAATAATCCATAAAGAACAGCTTTTGGCCTTTCGTCAAACACCGGGAAAAAAATTAAATTCGGAATCTGCTAATAAATACGATATCTAAGTTATATACATTTCATGTCTAAGTTTTGGGTGTGAGTTCACCAAATTCACAGCAAACACAGACCGCCCCCAGTACATCAATAATCCATAAAGAACAGCTTTTGGACTCCCGTCAAACACCGGGGAAAGAATTAAATTCGGAATCTGATAATAAATACGACATCTAAGATATATACATTTTCTGTCTAAGTTTTGGGTGCGAGTTTACCAAATTCACAGCAAACACAGACCGCCCCCAGTACATCAATAATCCATAAAGAACAGCTTTTGGCCTTTCGTCAAACACCGGGAAAAAAATTAAATTCGGAATCTGCTAATAAATACGATATCTAAGTTATATACTTTTCCTGTCTAAGTTTTGGGTGTGAGTTCACCAAATTCACAGCAAACAAAGACCGCCCCCTGTACATCAATAATCCATAAAGAACAGCTTTTGGCCTCCCGTCAAACACCGGGTAAAAAATTAAATTCGGAATCTGCTAATAAATACGATATCTAAGTTATATACATTTTCTGTCTAAGTTTTGGGTGTGAGTTCACCAAATTCACAGCAAACACAGACCGCCCCCAGTACATCAATAATCCATAAAGAACAGCTTTTGGCCTCCCGTCAAACACCGGGAAAAAATTAAATTCCAAATCTGCTAATAAATACGAGATCTAAGTTTTATACATTTTTTGTCTAATTTTTAGTGTGAGTTCACCAAATTCACAGCAAACAAAGACCGCCCCCAGTACATCAATAATCCATCAAGAACAGCTTTTGGCCTCCCGTCAAACACCAGGGAAAGAATTAAATTCGGAATCTGCAAATAAATACGAGATCTAAGTTATATACATTTTCTGTCTAAGTTTTTGGTGTGAGTTCACCAAATTCACAGCAAACACAGACCGCCCCAAATACATCATTAATCCATAAAGAACAGCTTTTGGCCTCCCGTCAAACACCGGGAAAAAATTAAATTCTAAATCTGCTAATAAATACGATATCTATGTTATATTGGTACATTTCCTGTCTAAGTTTTGGGTGTGAGTTCACCAAATTCACAGCAAACACAGACCGCCCCAAGTACATCAATAATCCATAAATAACAGCTTTTGGCCTCCCGTCAAACACCGGGAAAGAATTAAATTCATCTGCTAATAAAATTAAATTTACAATTCGTTTATATGAACAACAAAAACTTTAACATTGTAAATGTGTACATGTTCGATTCAATGAACAGAATAACCGAAATATCTGACTTACTTTGCTGAATTTGCATGACTGAGTAATCAATCTATCAGTTATAATGTTTGTATACCAGACAGTTTTGTTAACTTATAAAATGTATTTAAGTTAATAAATTAATAAAGCCATTTTAGAGAGTACATTCAATTGAGTGAATATCTCTTTTGTATGAATGAGAGACTGCTGTATTTGGAAATATGTAGCTGGTACATGGTTCTAGTAAGATTTAATTACAGCTAGGGCAAATATAATGTCGCCCTTTAGGACGGCTTGTCAGTCCGAGGCAAGTATAATGGTAGAAGTCACGGCTTAGTCCCTCACAGAATATCATATCCTCATTCGGTTTACGACAGACGTTGTTGGCACAAGTAGACTCGGTAGCTTTAAATATTACTTGTTTTAATTATTGAGAAATAATCTATAGTTGATTTGAAAGTTGGCGGAAACTTATCTATTGTATACGGAACTTCTTGGCGGTGAATACGTTTTCTTCTTAAAGATGTCTGTAAAGATTCTGGCAATGTAAAGTTCACGTTGAGTTTTCAAGTCTAATTATTATTTTCGTGAAAGTTATCCCATTTGGTCCTCCATATTTTAAAAAATATTAATTTTAAATACCATATATGGGGTATTACTGAACTCAGAAAAAAATATACTTTTAACTATTAGCAAAAAAATTAGGGAGTTGCATTTGAAAAAAAAAGTTGATGACGTCAAAGGTCCCACAGTAGTAAGTTAAAAAATTAAAATTAAAATTGGTCCATAAAATTGATGTGTCCGAGCTTTTCTTCCAAAAATTGTTCAGGAAGAAGAATAACACCTAAATACAAATTTCGCTTTCTTGATGTTTTTCGACGAGAATTGTCGCATTTCTCAAAATTGCCTTTAAATCTCAAGCTGCATTTCATACAGAAAGAAAAATCGCTGGCGTTTATTATGCTAGAAATACGAATTAACAATGAACTAGCCAACCATTACAACTTCAGTTTTAGTCTTAATGCATGAAAAATGATATTACTAGCTTTAGATCTCAAACTGTACTCACTGGGAGGCCAAAAGCTGTTCTTTATGGGTTATTGATGTCCTGGGGCGTCTTTGTTTGCTGTGAATTTGGTGAACTCACACCCAAAACTTAGACAGAAAATGTATATAACTTAGATGTCGTATTTATTAGCAGATTCCGAATTTAATTCTTTCCCCGGTGTTTGACGGGAGGCCAAAAGCTGTTCTTTATAGATTATTGATGTACTAGGGGCGGTCTTCTTTTGCTGTGAATTTGGTGAACTCACACCAAAAACTTAGACAGAAAATGTATATAACTTAGATCTCGTATTTATTAGCAGATTCCGTATTTAATTTTTTCCCCGGTGTTGGACGGGAGGCCAAAAGCTGTTCGTTATGGATTATTGATGTACTGGGGGCTGTCTGTGTTTGCTGTGAATTTGGTGAACTCACACCCAAAACTTAGACAGAAAATGTATATAACTTAGATCTCGTATTTATTAGCAGATTTCGAATTTAATTTTTTCCCGGTGTTTGACGGGAGGCCAAAAGCTGTTCTTTATGGATTATTGATGTACTTGGGGCGGTCTTTGTTTGCTGTGAATTTGGTGAACTCACACCCAAAACTTAGGCAGAAAATGTATATAACTTAGATATCGTATTTATTAGCAGATTCCAAATTTAAGTTTTTTCCCGGTGTTGGACGGGAGGCCAAAAGCTGTTCTTTATGGATTATTGATGTACTGGGGCGGTATTTGTTTGCTGCTAACTTGGTGAACTCACACCAAAAACTTAGACAGAAAATGTATATAACTTAGATCTCGTATTTATTAGCAGATTTCGAATTTAATTTTTTCCCGGTGTTTAACGGGAGGCCAAAAGCTGTTCTTTATGGATTATTGATGTACTGGGGGCGGTCTTTGTTTGCTGTGAATTTGGTGAACTCACACAAAAAATTAGACAGAAAATGTATATAACTTAGATCACGTATTTATTAGCAGATTCCGAATTTAATTTTTTCCCGGTGTTTGACGGGAGGCCAAAAGCTGTTCTTTATGGATTATTGATGTACTGGGGGCGGTATTTGTTTGCTGTGAATTTGGTAAACTCACACCAAAAACTTAGACAGAAAATGTATATAACTTAGATATCGTATTTATTAGCAGATTCCGAATTTAATTTTTTTCCCGGTGTTGGACGGGAGGCCAAAAGCTGTTCTTTATGGATTAATGATGTACTTGGGGCGGTCTGTGTTTGCTGTGAATTTGGTGAACTCACACCCAAAACTTAGACAGAAAATGTATATAACTTAGATATCGTATTTATTAGCAGATTCCGAATTTAATTTTTTCCCGGTGTTGGACGGGAGGCCAAAAGCTGTTCTTTATGGATTATTGATGTACTGGGGGCGGTCTTTGCTTGCTGTGAATTTGGTGAACTCACACCAAAAACTTAGACAGAAAATGTATATAACTTAGATCTCGTATTTATTAGCAGATTCCGAATTTAATTTTTTTCCCGGTGTTGGACGGGAGACCAAAAGCTGTTCTTTATGGATTATTGATGTACTGGGGCGGTATTTGTTTGCTGCGAACTTGGTGAACTTACACCAAAAACTTAGACAGAAAATGTATATAACTTAGATCTCGTATTTATTAGCAGATTTCGAATTTAATTTTTTCCCGGTGTTTAACGGGAGGCCAAAAGCTGTTCTTTATGGATTATTGATGTACTGGGGGCGGTCTGTGTTTGCTGTGAATTTGGTGAACTCACACCCAAAACTTAGACAGAAAATGTATATAACTTAGATGTCGTATTTATTAGCAGATTCCGAATTTAACTCTTTCCCCGGTGTTTGACTGGAGGCCAAAAGCTGTTCTTTATGGATTATTGATGTACTGGGGGCGGTCTTTGTTTGCTGTGAATTTGGTGAACTCACACAAGAAATTAGACAGAAAATGTATATAACTTAGATATCATATTTATTAGCAGATTCCGAATTTAATTTTTTTTCCCGGTGTTGGACGGGAGGCCAAAAGCTGTTCTTTATGGATTAATGATGTACTTGGGGCGGTCTATGTTTGCTGTGAATTTGGTGAACTCACACCCAAAACTTAGACAGAAAATGTATATAACTTAGATGTCGTATTTATTAGCAGATTCCGAATTTAATTCTTTCCCCGGTGTTTGACGGGAGGCCAAAAGCTGTTCTTTATGGATTATTGATGTACTGGGGGCGGTCTTCTTTAGCTGTTAA
Organism: Agrypnus murinus; assembly: GCA_929113105.1. Lineage (NCBI taxonomy): Eukaryota > Metazoa > Arthropoda > Insecta > Coleoptera > Elateridae > Agrypnus > Agrypnus murinus. The sequence continues at coordinate 71,793,745 of OV816027.1, forward strand.
TTTGGTGAACTCACACCAAAAACTTAGACAGAAAATGTATATAACTTAGTTCTCGTATTTATTAGCAGATTCCGAATTTAATTTTTTTTCCCGTTGTTTGACGGGAGGCCAAAAGCTGTTCTTTATGGATTATTAATGTACTGGGGGCGGTCTTTGCTTGCTGTGAATTTGGTGAACTCACACCAAAAACTTAGACAGAAAATGTATATAACTTAGATCTCGTATTTATTAGCAGATTCCGAATTTAATTTTTTTCCCGTTGTTTGACGGGAGGCCAAAAGCTGTTATTTATGGATTATTGATGTACTGGGGGCGGTCTTTGTTTGCTGTGAATTTGGTGAACTCACACCCAAAACTTAGACAGAAAATGTATATAACTTAGATATCGTATTTATTAGCAGATTCCGAATTTAATTTTTTCCGGTGTTTAACTGGAGGTCAAAAGCTAATAGATTGTTAGTGTCCTGGGTGTAAACTATGTTTGCTGTAAGGATGGTGAACTCGCTCTTAAAACTTTGGTCGAAGAAATGTGTAAATATCGTAGTTAGGAGTTACTTATACATAGTATTAACGTTAAGATATTGCATTTACCCTGCTATGATACATACGTAGCTATTAAGCCAAGTTAACTGGAATAATCTGATAAGAATAATATGAAGGAATGAGGCTGTATACCTATTATTGTAATCGAGTCGCAACTGGTCGTGATAAAACAGAATTCAGTATGATGTACACGTAAGCATTTGATATACGCTACAGATTTAACATTATTTTATTCAAAGCAAGTAGTATATGAACATGTCGACAATAGCCTGTATTTTTAATCGTGTACCTATTAACAATCATTTACATTGTGAAGCCCAAATAGTACGCAAAATACCGTTAGTTTCTCTCGTTAGTTTTGTTTGTAGAAATTAATAATATATTTGCTGTTATAACGCACGTCCAGTCTACGATTAACGGAAGTTGGGAGCAGGGCTAGTTGACAATCAACTCCTGCTGCTAGACGGCGGCTGCTAGATTCACCCCGGTAGGTTAAATATTATTTTTTAAACAACTGTCAAAGTCGACAGTACATAATGAATAAAAGGTTTCCCATTTATTAAATTTCCACATTGCATATTCTAGTAATATCATTATATAAATCCCGAAAATGCAAATCACTGAATTTTTAAAAGGAACCCATAAAGGAGTTCAGTATTGGTTTCATAATTAAAACAGAGTATAATAACATCGACCCTGAGATAAACATATTTAAAATTCTTTTATTGTGTGATTGTAGTTAAAATAAAATCATGTTTAAAATTAAACATTAAAATTCTACAACACAGCATAGTATGTGTACTTTGAGATTGCCCTTTTGCAAAAATCTATAACCACATATATGACATTCAAATGGCTTTTCACCATTATGAGTGAACATGTGTTGTTCAAGGAGCTTTTCCGCGAACTTTTATAATCGCATATATGGCATCCAAACGGCTTTTCTGCACTCTGAATAAACATGTGATGTTTAAGATAATTATTTTGTGAACATCTAAAATCACATATATTACAAGCAAATGGTTTTTCGTAACTGTGACTGGGCATGTGTAGTTGCAGATTGCTCTTTTGTGAAGTTTTATAACCACATATACAGCACTCAAATGGTTTCTATACTGCGTTTACCCAACAGATATAGTAATGAAAAACCAGAGACATTCAGATGCAACTTGAAACTTGAATATCCATTGGTTGAAATAAATGGGGCGGTACTCGATAGAAGTCTCATTTACACATACAAACACAAACGGCAAACGCATGCGTTTACGTCAGTTTTTCCAACTGTGTAACATATTAGGTACATTACAAGTCTTTATTAAGACTCGCACCATTCAATACACGAACGGTTGTCAATAAGTAAGTAAGAATTATATGAAAAGTTAATAATAATAATGAGTTGGTTAATTTGTAGAATTTTCCTTACTGCAAAATTATTAAAAATGGATGATGAAAACGTCAACAATATTCAGTTGTCACCACCAAAAAAACGCCAAAAAAGCACTTTTCTGTAGAGGTCAAACAAATAATTATGAACGCTTTTAAAGTGTGTGAAGAGCAGCATCCTCAATGGGAAAAACACGAAAAAGTGGAAAATGTTGCTAGATTGATAGGTCATGTTTTAATTTACCTTCCAATCCCACTGCTTATTTACTATAATTTTATGAATTGGTCTGGCCAGTGTTTACAACATACTTCGTGACATACATAACTGGCTGCAGAAAAAACTATCCCCTACGAAGACAGTATGGTGAGAGCTGAATTGTTATCTTAAGTAAAACAGCATGCACCTAAACACAGTGCTAACGTAATCGACGAATTAACACAGAAAAGCAACAGAACTGTTCGCTGCCACCTTACCATGCGACGTATATATAGTATGTTTGTATGTAATTTCTTTGTTTTATTGTAAAAAATATTTATTATATATTATAATATGTGTAAACACATAGCACTCGCGAGCTTTTCATGGCTTTTTTATTAAATTAATAAAACGCAATTTTTTAAAATGTATGGTTATTATTTATACTAGTATAAATTTCTCTAAGTGACATTATTTATAACGAATTAACAATTCATATACAAAAATGTTCTATTGTAAATTTAACTTTCACATAAAACCAATCAGAACAATCAGTGCTGCCTTGATTTTTTTTTTAACTATATCTGTTCAGTGTCCAGAGTATAGTAACTATGACTGCGCATGTGTCGTTTTAGCTTGCCCTTTTGTGTACATTTATAATCACATATATGACATTCAAATGGCTTTTCACCACTATGAATAAACATGTGTTGTTTAAGATAACGCTAATGTAAATATTTATGATTACATATATTACATTCAAATGGTTTTTCCCCACTATGAGTGCGCATGTGTGCTTTCAGATTGCCCTTTAAGAAAAATGTATAACCACATGTATGACATTCAAATGGCTTTTCACCACTATGAGTAAACATGTGTCGTTTAAGATAACTCTTTTGTGAACATCTATAATCACATATATATCATACAAATGGTTTTTCACCACTGTGACTGTGCATGTGTAGTTTCAGACTTCCTCTTTGTGAACATTTATAACCACATATACAACATTCAAATGGCTTTTCACCTGCAGATTTAGAAAGTGAGGTAACCATATTGATGTGCCTGTGAGGTTCTGAAATGTTGATGTCATCGAATGGCTTCTCTTCCTTCTTAACATATATTTCACTAATCAGCTCCTGATTGATGGTAATGGTTTTTATATCCATTTCAGTTTTGATTGCCGTTATCTCCTCATTGTCCATCATGTAAATATTGTTAAGATTATTGACACCTGCAACAATTAAAAAGTAAATTTACATTATTAAATTCTTTCTTGACTGTTTGAACATTCCATTTTTAATATTAATGGTTTTTTTGTAGTCATAAATTCTTTTATTATATACCTACACTTTGATTGCCACTACTTGACAAACTTCCTCAGTAAATTTAGTTAGTGTTTAAAGAGCAAATACTTTCACAGTTACACACGACATTGCATTCCGTTACTACATTATATAACTAGGACTTCTCTAAAATGAGAAAGAATAAAAACAGATATGTGTTGATAGAAGCAAACGAATTGTTTACCACATTAAACTAGTAATTACCTATAGGTATCTATTGCTTATATTGTTGGTTATCCCACAATTAATCTTGTACAGAGTACAGGAGAATCACGTTGTTTTCCATAGCATGGTAGATATCTGTAAACGTGCAATCAGTCGGTATCTGCACTTAAGAAACGTGTTTTCTTCTAAATAAGAGCTTATTATTTTACAATTCAAATATCTTCTGTTAACTGTTTTATTAGTGTTATTATATTATTGAGAGATGTGAATATTTACGCTTATATGAATATTTATGATTATATATATTACATTAAAATGGTTTTTCCCCACTATGAGTGCGCATGTGTGCTTTCAGATTGCCCTTTAACAAAAATTTATAACCACATAAATGACATTTAAATGGCTTTTCACCACTATGAGTAAACATGTGTAGTTTAAGATAACTCTTTTGTGAACATCTATAATCACATATATTACATACGAATGGTTTTTCACCACTGTGACTGCTCATGTGTAGTTTCAGACTGCCCTTTTGTCAACATTTATAACCACATATACAACATTCAAATGGCTTTTCACCTGTAGATTTAGAAAGTGTGCTATCCATATTCATGTGCCTATGAGGTTTTGAAATATTGATGTCATCGAATGGTTTTTCTTCCTTCTTAACGTATATTTCACTAATCACCTCATGTTTGATGGTAATGGTTTTTATATCCATGTCGGTTTTGATTGTCGTTATCTCCTCATTGTCCATCATGTAAATATTGTAAAGATTATTGACACCTGCAACAATTAAAAAGTAAATTTACATTATTATTACATTATTAGATTTTTCTTGACTGTTTAAATATTCCATTTTTAATAATTAATGGGTTTTTTTGAAGTCAATTAAATTCTTTTATTATATGCCTTTGATTGCCATTTGACAAACTTCCTCAGTAATTTTAGTTAGTGTTAGTGTAAAGAGCAAATAGTTTTCCCCAGTTACACACGACATTGCATTCCGTTACTAAATTATGTAACTAGAACTTCTCTAAAATGAAAAAGAATAAAAACAGTGATGTGTTGATAGAAGTAAACTACTTGTTTACCACATTAAACTAGTAATTACCGATGAGATTAATTATTCGATATACCGACCCTTCTGAACCCAGGTAAACCAATTATACTGAGTTGTAGAGAATAACATAGAGAACAATAATCCGAAAAAACATCGCGCCGGTCGCCGGTAATTAATAAGAAAAACAATGTTAAAGTGGCTATTTTGAGGTTAGAATGTTATGATGTTAGGTTACAGTTAGTAAAAAAATTGTTTGTATTTACGTGAAAATGGCTTAAAAATGGTGTTCGTGTCATCTGATAAGAATATTTTATAATGTTTACCTGTTTTTATGACGTTTTTCGGACGAAAACCCGTAGCGCTTGGTATTTCCGTATGTATGCATGTACGATAGGGGTCGGTATATCGAATAATTACCCCGATGAGTATATATTGCTTATATTGTTTTGTTTGTTATCCCACAATTAAGCTTGTAGAGAGCACACGAGAATCACGACTGTTTTCTATAGCATTCATGGTGGATACCTGTAAACGTGCAATCAGACGGTTATTGCACTTAGTGAAAACACCGGAGTGATATAGCAGCTGCAGACTAGCAGACGTAGTTGATTGTGAACCAACCTTGTTCCTAACTTCCATTAGCCGTATACTGGACGTGCGTTATAGCAGGAAGTCTATTATTCAAGGGGGTGTAGTGCAAAAAATAAATTCTAGAATAAAAAAATCTAAGAACAACAGTGAAAACCGCACATTTTTAAGATAACTAATAACCGAGATAGAGCCGCTAGAAGTTTGTCAGAGTTTGTTCGTGACGTCACACCGACACGGAGCCGTGAAACCTCAATAGTATTACATGCATTTTAGTTGCAGGCGCTCTTCGCGTTAATCATATTTCTTTAACAATGGCGTTTAGGTTTGAACCAAAATATACACAGGCTCAATTAAGGCAAATAAAGGAATAAAAAAAAGAGAAGATGAAAATCAGTCGAATATTACAAGATTACACAATCTAAATTGGTGCAAATGCAATAACTGTGTGCTTATGTCAACTGTAAGGGGATGCATTTGCTGCAAGGAAAATGCTCTTGAAAATGGAGTAAGTGAAGAAAATGTGCATTATTTTTCACGGATCATTTGTAAATGTAGTTTTACACTCAGATAGTTTAAAAATATGATAAGGCACAGCTTACTTTTAAATTGCAAAACGGAAGAAGAAAGACACCGATACTATAATGTTGCGGCATTTTAGCTTGTCGCAATTTTGTCTGTTGCAACCAAATCTTAACAAACGTTTTTCTTTTGGTTAATTGGTTTAGTTGGATATCAGTTGCACGATTTATTTTCATATTTGTTTTTTATCACGTCATTTATCACTGAAAATGTTCCTAATTTTAATAATAAAAATGCGGAAACAAAAATACGATTTTCGATGACAAGCGATTTCGACAAAAAACGGTTTTTTTGTTACTGCACTTTTCTTGTTAAAATTCGGAACATTTTTTTAAAGAAAATAACGTCTATATACGAAAAGTGCGTGTAATTTAACGAAAAAAATTTGATGCTATCTTCATTAATAAAGAAGCATAGTTCACTATTTTCTCATATAAATCTTAAATAAAACACTTTTTTGTCCTAAAATTAATAGGATAACAACCGTAAGGCTTCTTTCTAACCCCTACAAATATATCTCATAGATATCTCATAGATATATGAAATAAATATCAAATAAATCTCATAGATATATGAGATATACTTGCTGAGAAAAAAAAATTTAACTTTCAATGAACTTATCCCTAAAAATGGGTACCTTTTATTATGTATCGTCTGATAAAAATAAAAGTATATCAGGTAGAAATATGATATTTTACTGTTGCATGTAAAAATAAATTTACTATTTTGTCGTTTTTAAAATATTTAATTTGGTTCAGTGATTCTGGAGCAATAAGGTATCGAAGTCAGAGGACTATAGAAAAAAATGGATAGTAGTCGAGGCAGTCGTTTCGTCGGTGTGATGTCACACACTAAACTCCCTACACTTTAGAAGCCGATATCTACGAAACTACTATCACTAGAAAAGTGCGGTTTTCATTTTCATTCTTAGAATTTTTTATTCTAGATGATATTAAAAAATAATTTTTTGCGCTACACCCCCTTTAATTTCTACAAAGCCAGTGATGTCAGAATCAAGCCGCTGTTGTTCCTTCCCCTGATCAGCTGTAGCTCATACCACACTCTCGACGGATTATCTTCGGCCGCACTCGACCGACAGCGACAACGTTCGTTAAAGTAGTTGACTATTTGGCGGGAGGCCAAAACCTGTTCTCAATGAATTGTTAGTGTCCTGGGTGTAGACTATGTTTGCTAGAAGTATGGTGAACTCACTCTTAAAACTTTGGTCGAAGATAGCTGCGTAAATATCATAGTTAGGAGTTACGTATACTATTAACGTTGAAATATTGCATTTTCCCTGCTATGATACTTACTATGGTGTGATATACACTTTTAATAAAACAAAATAATAGTACAACTGTATATCACTACAATATTTTTTTTAAATAATAATTTTGCCCCGTCACTAGCTCAAATCTTAGTCTCAGTAAAGCAATCGACAAATATCTCTTTAATCTGAAATAAATCAACCTTACCTTACCAAATTTTGGTATCAATGGGTCCACCTGTAATGATGACACCAGGGCTGGGAAAATTGTAACAAGCTGCAAAACAAATTATTTCCACACAAGGAAGAAAATGAACAAGAAACAAAATTCAAAAATATAAATGGAAACACAATTTTATTTCAACACAAATAATTAACACATAAATAAAAAAATAAACAGAAAACAAAAACTACAAATCAGCCTTTTATTATTGTTGGGGATTTCTACGTATTTTTTTATATATATTATCTCTAAACTACAAATCAACAAGATTAAATAAAAATTAAACTTTTGTATTCTAATAATATCAATTTAGCAACTTCATTTAGATTTCTTTTTAATAAAATGTTTGTCCGAAATTATTTCTTTTACTGCCCAGTATAATGAAAATTAAAATCACTTACTATTTTGCCGCACATTCGATACTTCCTTTAACCGATCCCGGGAAAAAACATACTGCTATAATATCCACAACCAACCTCTTGACTGGTAGCAGAGATATAAAAATGCAAGTTTGCAGAAAATTAAATCTTCTTAAATTGCTTTCCAAATTAAAAAAACTTTATATGTTGTGATGTTATCCAAATCAATTATATAATTTATAATCTTGATTGATATAAATGCAAATTATATTATCTATGATTTTAAATTTATTTAAATTTTCAAGGTTTTCAAAAATTAATTACTTAAAATTAGTAATTGTTTAATGCAGTGATAACTGATATTCTAACTAATTTAGTAATGAAGTTTATGAAAATGCAAGAATCTCCTCAATTGACGACATATGCGTCTTCCCTATTATTTTGTCATCTTGGCAAGTTGAAACGCCAGAGAGCTTATTAGACAGCTAATATTTTATTTATATACAATATATTTTTTACCTTCTTCCTTTACCATGCCAAAACCATTTAGTCAGCAATCGAAAAACTTGATGGCCTTTTTAATTAATTATTTTCGGAAAGAGCGTGATAATTCTGGATCTTTATTACGTTTAACTTCAGTACCGGAAGTGAGTCTTAAAATAGAATATTTTTAAATATACAATTCGTTTTATGATCTGTTTCTAAAAAGTAATATTTGTAAAGGGTAACTAGGCTTTGGGTATCGGCAAAAGTGCAGTTTGCAAGGTATCTGCAACTATTAAAAGCGGTAACCTTCTTAGTGATCCAAAGATCCTGCTAGAAATAGAAAAATGAGAATTACTGACTTAGACAACAACCAAAGATTCGCATTACGAGATGCAATATATGACATGTTTGACAAAATTGGCATTTTTAAATTATCTAATGCTTCCAGGTCGACTCAGCCTGTGAAAATGAATACCTGGGAAATCATTTCCCGGGGTAATAATAGGCGGTCGGTGCGTAGAGCTAGCCACTTTGCCACCCTTGAGTGCTGTACGGCTCGAGAGATAGCGGCCTGCTCTACTATGATCCCAATGGGCCTTCGTGGCCTGCGAAAGGGGACTATTATTATTATTATTATTATAATTTTCAATTACTTTAGGAATGTAAAAATATGAGTATAATTATTTTTATTTTAAAGGACCCTATTCAAATGTACTAAGAGAATTTTACCAATAAATTCCTGAAAATGTTTAAAATACCCCAACAATAGAAAAATTATCAACCTGCAATAGTAAATCTTTCTTTTCCCATTTCATTGAGAGATATGCTATCACTATTTTTATACCTTCAAGAGATTGTTTTTAATAATAAGAATCCTTTTGTAATCTTTGTAAGGTGGTTATCACCTAATCTAGGAGCACCTCTGGTGAGGGAGGTACTACCTGAAATAACAATTTATTCAAAGTATATAATTGCTACCATCTCCTAAGCGGCTATTAATAATAATTCTTGATTCCTCTTTTCCAAGTTTTTGAGGTTAGATTAATTAGCGTCATATATTTATTCTTTCTAATTCATTTACAACTGGATTAAATAAATTACTTTCCATTTTAACGTACTCTGATATAATTAATATAATAATTCCACATATAAAATTTCTTTTATAATTATAAAAATAAACACGAACGTTGGCTAACGTCGACTAATCTGCCACCGTTCGTGAAAGGTTCATCTTCGAAGGGTGCGCAGTCCACTAACGAGCGCATAACGGTGGTTGTTTGCTTACAGAATAGCTTTAGAGCGAAAAACCTTTCAAACAACGATAACCGCTCGTGAACGGTTCGCTCAATGCTTACAGAATAGACCCCTATGTTATGGATTTCAAGGAAATTGCAGGTAATATTAGCGGTACATAACAAAGTAGGTACCCTAAGGGGTCTATTCTGTAAGCATTGAGCGAACCGTTCACGAGCGGTTATCGTTGTTTGAAAGGTTTTTCGCTCTAAAGTTATTCTGTAAGCAAACAACCACCGTTCTGCATTCGTTAGTGAACAGCGCACCCTTCGAAGATGAACCTTTCACGAACGGTGGCAGATTAGTCGACGTTAGCCAACGTTTGTGTTTATTTTTATAATTAAAAAAGAAATTTTATATGTGAAATTATTGTATTTTTCTAATTTGCGTTTGTAATACGTTTATTAACGTCTATCAGTAGGAGTCGTTTATGGCTATCTATAAAAGTACACTGTACTTTAATGAATTATAGGGATATTTAGTTTTTAAGGGTTGGATGGGTAATGCGTGGAATGTGACAACTTCAAACTGCAAGTATCTGTCAAAATTGTCAACCTCCGATAAATTTTTAATTAATATCGTTGAATTGGTTCGCTGAGTTTGTTGATTGTTACTTGCATGAAATTTCACTTGAAGTTATGGTCTATTTTTACTTGGAAAGAAGGTTACGTTTTGGATATTCCTAATTAGTAACATAAACAAGTCTCGTACCTACATCAAATCTGCTTGGACAAATCAGTAAGTCCAATTCATGTTTGTAATTTTATGGTACTATAAACAAGACACGTATCATCGATTTAATCATCTTTGCTTTTTTTCGCGAATTTCGGGCGGAGTGCAAATTAAGTTGTCTTCGATCATATTTTATTTATTTGTAACACTAATAAAGTAACAAAATTGCAGTTTGATAATTTTTCTATTGTTGTGGTATTTTAAACATTTTCAGGAATTTATTTGTAAAATTTTCTTAGTGCATTTGAATAGGGTCATTTAAAGTAAAAATAAAAAATTAGTAAAAAGTATTTACAGTATCTGTTAAACTTGCCGAAGATATCGAAATAAACTTGTATGTAATTAATTTAGTGTTTCTTTTGTGTTTTTTCACTTTTGGGTATGCAATTAAATTTAGTAAGTTTAGTTAAAACTTATATTTCGATCCGTTTTGGATCTTCGTCAGGGTTACATTAACTTTAACATGCAACCACTTTAAAGTTGTCAATTAATATATTACGTTTAAACTAAACTAACTTTAATTGCATACCCAAAAGTGAAACAACATATTAAATAAATAATTAATAAATAAATATTAGTTGTAATTAATTTATTTCATAAAAACCAATTCAAACCAAGAACTAACTCATACTTTTACTATTATTAATAATATATAAATAGTACTATGTTCTCTTCAGGGGAGGTTTCTTTTTTAGGTGTTCTCTTACACCTAAAATGTCCGTTTACTTGCAATTCCTCCAAGAACAACGTATTGTTGCCTTGTGGCTTTTCTTATCCTCCATATAATCTTCTCAACTCTTTTGAAATCAATTCAAAACTGAGACATTTTTACAAAATTGGCGCGTTTTCCAGAAATAATAAATATGACATGCGCAATATATACTTAAAACGGTAAAACTGTATCTATATTAACGGCAAAGATGCATTGCCTTTTTAGAAAACGTTTGACTGTCGTTGAGAGTGCGCATAGCTCAACGGTTGATTTTACAGAATAACCTATCTGTCGATTCTCGTTGAAGTTGCCGCTGAGGAAGTCGCTAACGATCGCCGTTCACGAACGGCGCCATTCGCGAACGGTTAGTTACAGAATAGACCCCTTTAGGCTCGCTAAAACGAAATTCTTTGAAAATGATAAATTCAAATACAATAGCACTCTAGAATATTTGATGCTTTCGATATTTCTGTACAAAGAAAAGCACTATGGATTTAATATAAGTAATTAAAAAAATTTCTTGTTTTTAGACAAATTTTGACATGAAAGAAATTTAAGTAAAAAAGTACACTTAATTAGTTTGTATTATCTACTTTCCAGTAGATCTGTATTATCCATCAATATTCTAAATTGAGTAGTTTCAGTTTGTTTTTTAGCGCTATTAATGGTAACCAATTGATGCTTAAGTAAAAGAGAGTACCAAAGAGAGAGATAATTTGCTTACTTTTTAGCTGGCTCTGTGTTCGCTGAAGTGTAGAATATTAAAGTTACTATCATACTTGATATTCATATAAGATCAGGTAAACATGTGCAGGTAAATAACGCATGAAATAAGAAATCATTAACGCCATCTTTTTAATTACGCACGAAACGAGAAGAGTACAGGTAGATTTTCGTCGGCGGACAAAACACGACGCACGAAACAAGAATATGCCATTCAAAAGAACGCTAATAACAATCCTGTAAGGGTTTGCAAATTTCGCTAACATGATTGCCAACCTCTTTGTCGGTGTAGGGATTTCTTGAATTTAAACATCTCCGATAAAAACAACTTACGAATTTGACTTTCCAAGAAGCCAATTTTCAGGTGCAGATCTAAGATTAAATGACATATGTTACGATTGAAAACAAAACTTGTTTAAAAATTGTTTAACTCAAATTTTATTGTACAATAATATATATTTCATTTTTATTTTATATTACATACAACATATTTTCTTGTATACAACAATCATCCATTTTCAGTTAATGTTAAGAGAAGCAATAAAAGCAGTCAGATAAAACAAAATATATTAATAATGCATTTATTAATGAAAGCTTAGAATTAACATACACAATTCTTTGGTGGTAAATTTAAACAATTTACCATTTATTTGATATTAACTAGGTACTATATGATATTCATTTCTTTAAAGAACACTTGTAACCACATATATTACATTCAATTGGCTTTTCATCACTATGAGTGTACATATGTCGTTTAAGATGATCCTTTCGAAAACTTTTATAACCACATGTATGACATTCAAATGGCTTTTCACCACTATGAGTAAACATGTGTCGTTTCAGGTGACCCTTTTCCAAACAATTATAATCACATATATAACATTTAAATGGCTTTTCACCACTATGAGCAAACATGTGTTGCTTAAGCTGACGCTTGTGTGAATATTTATGATTACATATATTACATTCAAATGGTTTTTCACCACTATGTGTGTTTCTTTTATGTATGTGTATTTTTAGATTGCTCTTTTTCAAGAATCTACCACCACATATATAACATTCAAATGGTTTTTCACCATTATGAGTGAACATGTGTTGTTCAAGGAGATACTTCCGCGAACTTTTATAATCACATATATGGCATCCAAACGGCTTTTCCGCACTATGAGTATACATGTGATGTTTAAGATAATTTGAACATTTTGTGAACATCTAAAATCACATATATTGCATGCAAATGGTTATTACACCCAAATTGAAGAAAGGTTTATAAAGGCTAGCTCGAATAGTTTAGCATGAGGTTAACAACAGGGCGGTAATTTATGAAAAATGCTATATATACATTTATTATCGTGTCTCAGTATTCTTGTGTAATACTCAACAAGATATAAAAATTACCTTATGATTAGGTTCAGATTAAGTAGTTCAATACACCGAGTTCGTACCGTGTGTGATCATATACATTTACATACATTTATAGTGCTTAGTATTAACGACTTATATGATAATTATAGATAAAGATAGACACGAAATAAAATGTTTAACCCCTTGTATTGCTTTACATACATGCATAAAAAACAAGTAAATAATAGACTTCTGATAGCTATACCACCCAAATTAATTAATACATATTATTCATTAACTAATAAAATCAACTTCAGTGCCAATAATAACAGTAATTAAAATATCGTACATACATGTAGAAGTATGAAAAAAAATCAACAATTCTTCCAACTTGCTCTCTTTTGAGTGGCGGTTGCGGACTCTCTGCCCAAAAGATACCACTCCAACAAGAATAATAATATATCAAAAATAAATAAATCCTCTAACGAGGGTTTTGTTTACGAAAAGGTTTTTTCTTTTAAGTATCCCCTTTCAACGAAGTTGGTGAATTTAGATGTATTTCGAGAAGATACGTTTAAGCCACATGCATTTAGATCCTCCAACGAGAGAAGAAAATACCCAACTTTTCCGAAAAATAATTTCTCCAACAAAAGACTGTTAACCGGATATTTTCTATAGACTTCACCATATAAAATCCATCAATACGATGCGGGAGCAAAACCCAGAAAAATATGGCGGTCGTACATGGGATGTCACGTACCAAGCGAAGGATGTCTCTTAAGGAAAGCGTCTCGCGCAAAATGCAAATTGAGCCGATATATGAGAAATCTTCAATACCGACACCTCTATCAAAACGAATAATCGCAGAGTGTAAACACAACGTAGATTTTGGTAAAAATCCCAAAAAGAATTACTTTCTTATAAATTAATAGATCTTAGTTGATGAAACGACTTTCTCTAGGTAAGTAGCTATCAAACTATTAAGTCACATACTAATCATATATGATAAGTTCCAGTTGCTCTTTATCGCTTGTTTACTTTTAGAATAAGTATAAAAGATGGAAATATTTTGATATTTCAACCAAGAATAAAATTGTATGAAATACAGGGCGTCCCTTCAGACAAAATACTAATTAAGGTAAGTACGAAATAATTTCTAAATAAGATCATTCCCCTTTTCTTTATTTCAGGTCAGAATCAAGCTATCCAGATGTGGAAAAGCAATGTATCTAAAGATTTAATTAGACTGTATTTTATATCTTTTCAATAAATACTTAACCATTAGCATGTATTTATAATAAAATTGTTAAAGTGAAAATTTGAACTGTTACATGGTTTTTCGTAACTGTGACTGGACATGTGTAGTTTCAGACTGCTCTTTTGTGAACATCTATAACCACATATATGACTGCACATGTGTCGTTTCAGCTTGCCCTTTTGCGAACATTTGTAATCACATAGTAGACATTTAAATGGCTTTTCGCCACTATGAATAAACGTATGCTGTTTAAGATAACCCTTATGTGACTATTTATGATTACATATATTACATTTAAATTGCTTTTCACCGCTATGAGTAAACATGTGTCATTTAAGATAACTCTTTTGTGAACATCTATAATCACATATATTACACACAAATGGTTTTTCACCACTGTGACTGCGTATGTGTAGTTTTAGACTGCCCTTTTGCGAACATTTGTAATCACATAGTAGACATTTAAATGGCTTTTCGCCACTATGAATAAAGGTACGCTGTTTAAGATAACCCTTATGTGAATATTTATGATTACATATATTACATTTAAATTGCTTTTCACCACTATGAGTAAACATGTGTCATTTAAGATAACTCTTTTGTGAACATCTATAATCACATATATTACACACAAATGGTTTTTCACCACTGTGACTGCGTATGTGTAGTTTTAGACTGCCCTTTTGTGAACATTTATAACCACATATAAGACATTCAAATGGCTTTTCACCTGTAGATTTAAAAAGTGTGCTATCCATATTCAAGTGCTTGTGAGGTTTTGAAATGTTGATGTCATCGAATGGCTTCTCTTCCTTCTTAACGTATATTTCACTAATCATCTCATGTCTGCTAATAGTTTTTATGTCCATGTCGGTTTTGATGGTTGTTATCTCCTCATTGTCCATCATGTTAATATTGTGAAGATTATTGACACCTGCAACAATTAAAAGGTAAATTTACATTATTAAATTTTTTCTTGACTGTTTAAATATTCCATTTTTAACATTGATGTTTTTTTGTAGTCAATTAAATTCTTTTATTATATACCTATACTTTGATTACCACTTGGCAAACTTCCTCAGTAAATTTCGATAGTGTTTAAAGAGCAAATAGGGGAGAGTGCCCAACCGTGAGACAAGTTCTACAGTGAGAAATTTCATTTCCCCGACTTGTCACGTGACTGATTTACACACGCGTTGGTTAGCAAACGTCCACCTGACAAGCGGTTGTTTCACGCCAGTATAGAGAGCGCTGCGGACAACGATATATTAGTTACTACGATATATATGTCGCCGAACCGCAAGTGATTTTTACGTGTAAAAGTAAATTTTCGCCGCTGTATTATTTTGTGATTATACGACAAATATAAAGGTGTTTTCGATAACTGATTAAAACAAAAGTATGTTCGTTTATTTGGTTTGTAATTGTGTCTTATTTGTTTGATTATGTTTTTGTTTAATTGAGCTGTGTCACAAAATGGCTATTGAGGTTACATCTATTTGCTCGTAGGGTTACATGCCCAACAGTGGGACTAAATGCCGTGCCCAACAGTGAGACATGTCTCACTGTTGGGCAAGACATGTCTCACTGTTGGACAAAATCTGTTACACTGTTTTATGATCTACTATCATAGTTTCAACTGGCGTAGCCAGGAGAGAGAACACCCCAAATTCTAGTATATTTAATAAAACTGTGCTTTTAGAAGTCTATATTTTATATTTTTTTCTTGTCTTTCCCCACCCCCAGAACTTTTTTCTGGCTACGCCAGTGCATACTTCTATGATATTTTACGTAATATTTTGATTATTTTATTCAGACTTGAATGGAGTCAAAGAAGAGGAAAATTGGCAATTGTTCAGAGCAAACTATGAGGGAAGCAGTAAATCTTGTTATCGGAGGCGGAAGTTTAAGGAAAGTAGCTGCTTCAAAATGAATCGCATTTCAAACCTTAGCTAGGTACGTTAAAAAAGCTAACCAGGTAGAAGAAGTCACCGAAATAAGAATGTCTCCAAACTATCATGTGAATAAAATATTCAGTGATGCAGAGGAAGCCTCCCTGGAAAAATACATAATAGATTGTTCACGAATGTTTTATGGGCTGTCAGTTCCTGATTGTAGAAAAATTGCATATGAAATGGCCGTTGAAAACAAAAAGAAATTTCCAGCCAAATGGCACGACGATAAAATGGCAGGACTAAAATGGTTTCGAGGTTTTCGCGAACGGCATGATAGACTGTCCCTTAGAACACCGGAGGGATGCAGCTTATCGCGGGCAACGTCTTTCAATCGTCACAATGTGTCAGTTTTTTACGAGAATTTAAAAGCCATTTATTCAAGAAATTCCAGTTTTGCCGACGGAAGAAGAATATTTAATTTAGATGAGACGGCAACAAAGACTGTGACCGTTCAAAAGTCCCAAAAAGTATTAGCAGTTAAGGGCGTGAAGCAAGTGAACAAGGTAACAAGTGGGGAGAGGGGCACGCTTATTACCACTTGTTGCATAATCAGTGCTACAGGCCAATACTTACCCCCAGCAATGGTGTTCCCTAGAACTCACTTTAAAGATCACATGCTCCGCGGGGCCCCATCTGGTACTTTGGGGCTTGCGACTCCTAATGGATGGATGAATGCAGATTTATTATTACAAGTAATGAAACATTTTATTAAATACTCCATTTGAATAGCTCCAAAGAAATTCCATCGATTCTGATATATGACAATCATGAAAGTTATCTTAGTATTGCTGCCCTCAACTTAGCCAAGGATAATGGCATAACCATTTTGACAATTCCACCACACTCCACAAACAAAATGCAGCCATTGGATGTTGCCGTTTTTAAGGCCTTTTCAACAGCATATAATGCATCTGTCGACAGCTGGATGATGCAGCATCCAGGTAAACCGCTATCTATTTATGAGGTAGCTGAATGCGTTGGTATTGCACATGAAAAAGCATTAACCCCAAGTAATATCATAAATGCATTTTAAGAAGTGTGGAATATATCCCTTTGACGCAAATGTGTTTACCGATATAGATTTTATGCCAAGCGCTGTTACTGATCGCGTATGTCCGAAAGAAAATGAAGATAATGGAACTGACATCGTTTCACCTAGCACCTCCCTAATCACAGGTGCAATGTCCCAGGATGATGTCACCGAGATTGTTCCTACTAGCACCTCATCATTCGCGGGAGCCGTGTCGCAGAGTGATAAAAATATTTTAGAAGAGAAGCAGGGTGCAAATAAGGTTTTTAAAGGTCCTGAGAAATTTAGAGTTTTTCCTAAAGCAGAGGCTCGAAAGTCCAAAAATACACAAAGAAGAGGAAAAAGTATCATAGCTACGGATACTACTGAAAAGTATGCGATAGAAGAAAGGAGCATGGCACGAGCAAATAAGATCAATAAGAATAAGAGTACAAGCATCAAAGATTCAAAAAATAAAGAAGCAAGTGTTTGATGAAGATTCGGAAAGCTCAGAGGAAGAACCAATTCTAGACTCATCATCAGGAGACGAGAGTTTTGTTAGAATCGACCCAGATGGATACCAGGAACTACACAGAACTTCGATAGAAGATGATTTTGTACTCATAGAATTTGCTGGAAAAACAGAGAAAAGGAAGATTTATTTTATTGGAAAAGTGCTTAAAACATTTCAGTCCGGCCAAGAGTATGAAATCGCATTCTTGAGAAACCAGAAAGGACGAACGAACAAATTTGTATTTCCTGAAATTTCTGATGAATCTGTAGTTCCTGTAACAGATATTAAACTTATTATGCCGCCACCAATTCCCTGCGGACACACAAGCCGTCAGAAGGCTTCTTTTACTTTTGAAATAGATTTTAGTTTAGTAAATATTCAATAGATCTATATGTTGTCGTTTCTGTAGTCTATAAGTCTAATGTTACCCTTTTTTATCGGCAAATTCTGCTCAAATAAAACAAAAATAAATATTTTTCAAAAACAGCAATAAAAATGTTATTGTAGTTTTAAAAATACCTACTGTCTCACTGTTGGATAAAATATGTCCCACTGTTGGACACTCCTAACCAACACTGAGACAAATGCAGCTGTCAATATTTCTGAAAATTAAAAATGACAGTTTTTAAAATTTTTGAAAAATGAGCCAAAAATATTTGCACAAAGCTTATAGCATCATTTTAGTAAAAAAAAAAATATAATTTATCATAATTATAAGAAACCTACACTGACTAGAAAAAAAGTGTCTCACTGTTGGTCATCTGCCCCTACTTTCACCAGTTACACACGGCATTGCATTATATAACTAGAACTTCTCTAAAATGAAAAAGAATAAAAACAAAGATGTGTTGATAGAAGCAAACTAATTGTTTACCACATTAAACTAGTAATTACCTGTGAGCATACATTGCTTATATTGTTGGTTATCCCACAATTAAGCTTGTAGAGAGTACAGGAGAATCACGACTGTTTTCAGTAGCATTCATGGTGGGTATCTGTAAACGTGCAATCAATCGATTACTGCACCAAATACTGTATATGTATTTGACTGCACTTACGGTTGGAAAAAAAAACTCCGGAAAAATTGCCGTTGGCGTCGCTACTGGTAGAAAACATTAAAAATTCATTTAGTTCAGTTTCAGGCTTTTAAGATTATACTACAAAACCATAGGTGGCCCTCGCGTCGGAAAGTACAATGATTTGTAATAATAATAATAATTTTGTATAAATGTTACAGAATTCATATTCAATCGTCGGTATCGCCTTAATTTTAGAATAAATTACAAGACCGATCGCTATAATTTTTACATATTTAGTTTAAAATTTATGAAAAAAATACTATAGATATTATTATGTTTTGCATTACATAATTGATTTACAGATTCTTAAAGTTATCTTTGTAAACTAGTTATGGTAATGCATACGTTTAAATGTAAACCAATTTAAAAATTTTAATGAGTATTCGAAGATTAATAACCACTGATGTGAATTAAATTTAAAAGTAATACTAAAATACAGTAAAAACACGGCCTACTAGATTAATATAAGCTTCGCTTATATACGGCCGTCTCATTTCCAGTTTTTTCATTGTTGAAATTAGGATCCAAAAATTACAGATTCGTTCGTTAAGTAGCGCCCACTGACGGTCATCTTGCAACAAAGATGGTTTGTAGTCAGACTGCAGTCATTAATTTTTAGGTTATACATCATGTCAGTAATTGTCACTTCATATTGTGTAATAAATACTTCATTATTTATTAGTATTTGTACATACAGATTTGGATATAATGTACATAAATATGCTAAAAATATGTTACAGTAAGACCTAGGAAACCAAAATATGCTACATAGTATAATAAAATATAGAAAAGTATACAAAGTTAACGCAATGTTTACTAATGCCCCAATTCTTAGACTAAAAACACTTAATAACTACATGGTACATGATAGCCACAGTATAAGTAAGTACAATTTCATATTTCGCAAATTACAAATGCTCTTTTGGGTTTTGTAGCACTTGAATTACCACAGCATCACACAGCATATGATGTAAACACATAATGCTACGAACTGAAGCTATGATTAGAAGTATTATTCATGGAATGATGATTTCTCACTGCGGCAGTCATTACTAAAAATACATATTTTTTAGGCATAAGAGCTGATGAAATCTACTTGAGTTTTAAGACCAATCGTTTCAGTAAAATAAATATAAAACTGATAAAATTTGTCTCATAAGGCATTACCTTATATATAACTTGGTTTATATGATATAAGTCAAAAGCGATATTGGAGAAAGTATTTAGAAATTTTGAAGGGCGATTATTATTATTAAATAACGATTTTCGTGTCATGTCTTAACAGATTTTATAGTAAGAAGGTAGAGGAAGTGTTCCAGAAAGAAGATGGAGTTTGAAACTTTTCTGAACTAACTGAATGCATGATCTAAACGGTATAGAATCAAGTCAATACTATTAAACTTTTACACACATTAAAAACAGACGTATACAGGCTTTCGAGTTGTGGTGCTATAGAAAAATGCTAAGGCGAGATAGATTGAACGAATATTGAGCAATGAAATACTAGAAAAAGTACAAGAAGAAAGACAGTTAATGAAGAAGACCATGAGAAGCAGAAATAGATTAATATGGCATATTTTAAGACATTCGGGTATTATCTAAAAATAATAATAGAAAGCATGATCGAAGGAAAGAACACCCAAGCTAGACCTAGACTACGATTTATACTCCAAATAAAAGAAGGCTTAGGCTGCTCCAGCTATAGAGAATTGACTATAGAGAAAAGACTGACAGCATACCGAAAAATACCATAAAAATAGGTGTATTTGTAAAGTGGTTGTTAAAGTATGTTTTTTAGCTTTAATGTAACTTTTTTTAATAGTTTACCAATTTTATTTGGGGACTGGTAACCTTTTTTTTATAAAAGTAAAGACATCGAAAGAATAATAAATTAAAATAATAAATAAAATTTTAATGTAACGTTTTGTAATGTAATATAATGTACCTATTGTTTTTAATGCATAATGTAATAATATTTGATCGTTGTTAATAAATTTCTTATGTTAATATTCGAGTAAACATTCTTTAATCAGAGGCAGTTTGACACAGTTGACATAAAGTATAACCTAAAAATTAACGACTGAGCTCCGACTTCAAATATCTTTGTTGTAGAATTACCGCCAGTGGGCGCCATTTAACGTACGAATCTGTAATAATTTTCAACAATGAAAAAACTGGAAATGAGAAGGCCGTATATAAGCGAAGCTTATATGAATCTAGTAGGCAGTGGTAAAAACATGCTACAGCGCCATCCCTTTTAGAGTAACTGAACTATGGTCCACCAAAACTGCTTAAAAATGATAATAATGGTAACCGAAACTGTAACATGATTATTGTTGTTATAAATAAACTTTTATCAATTAAATTTGTTCATCTGTAAACTACTCGAGTACTTTCAAATTATTACAAAGAGATATTTATTTTTAAGAAAAAAAATATTTATACTTATTGTTACAGTTTTTATGTTTATTTAGTTATCTTCGAACAAATTTTAATAATTCATTTATTAAAATTTAGTTCATACTATGATCTACAAGATTTAATGTTGATACACAATCTATGATATATTCTTTCTTAAAATACTGTAAATAGGGAAGACGCACGTATCTTTTTTAATTTTTGTATTCGTTCATTTTGGTTAGAAAAATATTTCCAGATAAGCGAAATTTCTAAAAACCCTCAATTGATTTGAAAAAATTAAATTTAAAAATTCTCCTCATTTAAAACCGAATTTGGCCTTGAGCAACTTCCCTCAAAGCTATTTGATGTAAAAAAGTAGGTACCGCTGTGAATGTGAAGAAGCAATATTGACGATCTACTCAACGTTAGATAGCGCTGATGAAAACCAATAAACTGAATTTTCAATTAATATTACCAGAAATATTTAACACCACTTTAATTATGGCAGTTAATTACACAACAGCATAACGTACATTATTATATTAATTACTCGTTAATAAGTAGACGATATTTGAACTTGAAAATAAAAAAAATTTCAAACTGACGGGTAATACAGGACTCTTAACTGTTTCATTAGCACCAGCAGTGGGTCGTCTTTGGAACTGTAAGAGGTAACAAAGTTTCATCCATTAGAGGACACCAGTATTGCATTTTAAATTTATTTAAATTTTCAAGGTTTTCAAAAATTAATTACTTAAAATTGGTAATTGTTTAATGCATTTATAACTGATATTCTAACTAATTTAGTAATGACGTTTATGAAAATGCAAGAATCTCCTCAATTAACGACATATGCGTCTTCCCTATTCAGAGGCTCGGCATAGAGTATTTTTATACAGTCACTTCCCCTATTACTGTGAAAACACCGGTGTGATTAGCAGCCGGAGTTGATTGTGAACCAGCCTTGTTCCTAACTTCCATTAACCGTAGACTGGATGTGCGGAGGAGATCTGTTATTAATTTCTACAAACAAAACTAACGAAAAAATAACAGCATTTTGTGTACTATTTGGGCTTCAAAGTTTAAACGATTGTTAATAAACAATTAAATTATTATTAATTATTATAAGATTATTCCAGTTAACTTAGCTAAATAGCTACGTATGTATCATAGCAGGGAAAATGCAATATTTCAACGTCAATGAGAAAAGTAACTTCTAACTATGATATTTAATATGCACAGTTATCTTCGACCAATAGATACGATATCTGTACTATATACATTTTCTGTTGAAGTCTTGAGTGTGAGTTCACCAAATTTGCAGCAAACGCGGGCCATCACCAGGACATCAATAACCCACAGAGGACAGCTTTTGGCCCTCAAACAGCGGGAAACAAATTAAATTCGAAATCTGCTAATAAATACGATATCAGAGTTATATATGTTTTCTTCCAAAGTTTACTTAATGTACTGAGTTTGCTGTAAATTTAGTGAACTCACACTCAAAATTTGACAGAAAACGTTTCCCAAGTAGCGATATCAAATTCGCGTTCCCGAAATTACATCTCCGTAATTTCAAGAAAAAAATGACACGTAAGAATGATGTAATTTTTACGTGCCATACAGATGAAATGTCCGTCTTTTCGCATTCTCTGTATATGCCAAAGTGTTGTACAAAGATGATCAAAAAAGGATGTATTTATTACGTGCCACCGGGCATGCCAGTGGCATGGGTTTTTCGTTTTGCAATTAATAGCAATGCACAGCAAAAATGCACCGCATATCTGTCCTTGAAGATTTAAACATGGATTCCAATAGTTCTTTGATGCTGAATGCAAATTGATTTACCATTACCAAACTGTCCAATTAATGATTCTTTAGATATAACGACTAAAAGTGGCTTTTTTAGCTAATACAAACGAATAGATCTCAGTAACACTATGATGTAAAAATTCAAATATAGCGAAAAATCAAGTATATGGTTTCTAACACAATTTATTAAATTTTAAACCTGATGCTGTTTAGTTGCACGGCGCCCGAACGCGCCGCGTATTGTTATGATTATAATTATTTTGAATGCCTAATACCGACTTATCTCTTGTTAATAAAAATAAAATAAATTCTTTACAGTATTTGTTACAAATCTTTTATAATTTTACTAACTTAA
Source organism: Agrypnus murinus (assembly GCA_929113105.1). Taxonomy (NCBI): domain Eukaryota; kingdom Metazoa; phylum Arthropoda; class Insecta; order Coleoptera; family Elateridae; genus Agrypnus; species Agrypnus murinus. The sequence goes on from OV816027.1 coordinate 71,817,135, forward strand.
GTATTATTTGAAAATATTAAATTTATAATGCAATGGCAATATGCAGCAACTTAACAGCTCTGACATTTCATATTGTAATGTTTTTCAAAATTAATGATTTCTGTTTTTCAACATTAATTTTCACTCTATTACATGATATCTATAAGATCGATAAGATTGTGCATTCTGATAAACAAATTAAGTGTTAAGTTTGATAAACAGTTAGGTGAACTAAATGAATTACAATTTTCAGATAAGATGCAAATATTAGCTCAAATTAATTTATTTAACAAAAACGTATTTACAATATTGAAATATTGATTTAAAGAATACTTAATTATTAATACTTTATTAATTAATTCAAAGAAGAAATTCTATCATTTATGCTTATATATTTTGCTGTATGTATTTGCCTTAGTTTATGTTGCGTAGACAATTAATGTTCACAAACATAATTTTGAAAATTGTAACAATTTTTATAACTTGTATAAACAATTTCTTCAAGATTTTCTTTTGTACAAATATATAATACGTTTCAAATTTTTAACAGGTATAGAACCGTTTCAAATTAATTCATGGTTAATTAAAAACCATTTATTATTAACCACCAACCTATTACGACCGAAGATAAACGCAAAAAGTCGAAAAAACATATTAGACCTTGTTTAATCGGAAAAGTCCTTACGGAAATCTATTCTGGGTCACCTGAAAACCCCAAAACCAAATTTTGGTTAAAATCCCAAAAATAAAATAATTTTAATTCAATTCTAATAATTTATTTGAAATAATTATTTTTTCAAGATTTTTTAACCAAAATTTAGATTAATGGTTTTCAGGTGCCAGAACAAAGTCACGTAACGCCTTTTACGATTAATCAAGGCCTCCTATGCTTTTTCGATTATTTGCGTTTATTTTTGATCGTAGTAGGCTGGTGGTTTGTAATAAATGGGATTTTTAATTACACACAAATCTCGTTTAAGAGGTGTTATAGCTAATATAAAGATTCGTTTATAAATTAAAAAATGCAGGGCTATAGAGCTGAAATTCCAAATAATTATTAGTCAAGATCTTTTAACCAAAATTTGGTTTTGGGGTTTTTAAGTGCCCCAGAACAAATGTCCGTAACGACTTTTCTGATTAAAGAAGGCCTAATATGTTTCCAACTTTTTACATTTATCTTCAATCGTAGTAGGCTGGTGGTTTATAATAAATAGAGTTTTTAATTGCCCACAAATTTATTTTAAGAGGTTCTATATATGATAAAAATTGAAATTGATTGGATTATAAATCACAAAAATACAGGGGTGTCAATCTGTAAAGTGAAACACACTGTACACACATATTTATATATTATAGATATTTTAATTAGTTAGCTTTAGAATTAATGCAAGCATAATTTTATTTTATTAATCATTACTTTATTCTAATTGAAATTTGTAAAATAGATAATAATAAAGGCTATAAAAATATTAAATGGGTATTTAACTTAAATATAAAAAGCTATAATAATATAAATATTTATACATTATATACAAAATCAATTATTAGAAAATAGTAAATCTGAAATCACAAAAGAAACGGAATATAACATGGGCAATCCCCAGCTCCTGCTCGCGTTGGTTCGGTAACATTCGATAGAAACCCCAGAAATCAAAATCCAATATCTTACAGTTTATTTTGCGTTATGCAAATTTTAGTTGGTGATATCTGCTTTGTAATTTTAATTTTAAGTGCAAGTACAGGTACAATTTGAGACGTGGTGAACAATAAAGAAGACATTGTATATTATGTATTGAAGAATAAGTTCAGCAGTTTGAGTTTTGTGGATAAAATCTTTATTCACAAATTAAAACCATGTCCGAATATAAAGAATTTAGTGGTATCTAATAATCGCGGCAAGAGTAGTGCTTTCAGTACAAATTGGTACAATAAATATAATTGGCAAACAAGAAGTGAAGCAACACATAAATTGTATTGTTGAGATTGCTTACTTTTTACCGAGAAACAAATTCAAAATTGTTGAAATTCTACAGAACTTCAATATGAATTTTTGAATACAAATATTCTGTTTAGGTCTTTAGAAAAATCGAATTATGCCAAACACATTTTGGAACAGAACCACCCAATGACACCTCAAAACATTACACACTCAAACATTAAATTCTTACATTTTTGCAACAACAAACACAAATTAGACATGTTAGAAGCTTTTGAAATATACAGACATAAACGCGCAGTACCTTTAATGAATGAACAAACTGAGCTTTAGTAATTCTCCTTTATTAGAAGTGTTAGATATTTAGTTTTTGTATGTATTGTTTCTAGTTACCTATTTTCTGTATGTATTTATCGTGTTTGTTTATCAATCTTATCTACCTTTGATAATGACATTTAATGTCGAAACAATATTGTCAGGTTAAGATATTAATAAAACTTGTGAAACTTTAACTAATCTTTGTATTTATATTATATTTCATGAAATGTTGAGCTTCATTCATTCTGTTTATTGCTGCGTTGCGCTGCGTTGGGTATGCGCATATAAATACATTTAATTATAAAATAAGCTTATTTATATTAAATTCAATATTTTTAATCTAGAAAGTACCTACTGATAGAATAAATTTATTAACATAGTAATAAAAAAATAATTGACAGTAAGATATTTAGTACTTATTTGGTTTCGTTTAGGTGAGGCTCAACCTCACTTAGAACTTTAGGTGCGAGCACGGTCTCTAACATGCGAGCGATTAGCGAACTTGTTATCCGAGCAAGCACATAGTTTGATGGTATACTTACTCGTAAATCTTTAATAAATAAGGCTTTTATTTACTGAAGTAGTACAACACAACACGTAACATATATAGAATGTTTTAAATAAATATGTTTATGCACAGATGCATTATAATTAGACTATTATTCCAAGACTCATCTAAACATAAACGTCTTTTTATGGCCCAAGGGCATCTTTATGGTCAGACGGGCAATAACGAAAAGTCAATTAAATGTCAGAAGTTTTTTGTAGAACTTGATTGGTTCTTAATACCGTGATATCAAAAATTATCTTGGTCAAGGGTGGTTATGGAATATAAAACGGCTGTCTTAGTTTGAGTTTTTGCATCTTTATTAGTCAATTATCATTATTATTAAGTCAAACTAAGACAACCGTTTTATATTCCATAACCACCCTTGACCAAGATAATTTTTGATATCACGGTATAATTTGTAAACTTATCACCAATGAAAATAAACTGAAATTAAATATTTTGGAATAGTAACTATAGTAACGAACTTCGTATAATCACATAAGTATACGCACAGCTGCTTGATGTACCTATGTACTCATTTAATTATATTTTTACACAATAATAGATTTGACATTAAAAACTTAATCTGTGCATAAAATAGTGTATGTATAGCGGGCATAACTTGCTTTTAGGGCCCTACAGCCTTTTCCTAGCCCACGGCTGACGCCTCGGGCTAGAAATAACGCTTCCGGCCATAAAAGCTTCATTATGCCCTTAACACATAAATAACTATTATTGCTATGGTATTGATGATAATGAGCCCGTAATAATTTTTATGGGCTTGATAACGGGCTAGCCCGTAAAAAGAATCTTTACCCATAGAAACAGAGCTCAATAAAGAGATGTTTACGAGTCAGTATACCATAAATAGATAAACATTGAACTATTAGCATTTAGGAGTTTACGAAAATTGGATAGTACGGTATCTACCGCGTTCCCAGCGGTAAACTGCTGATGCATAAGGTAGATGAAACCAGTAATGCATTTCCGAACGTTTACGGTACGTTTTTAATAACAACATAACCTACAAAACCATAGGTGTGTTTATTAAAATGTTTTTCGATAGTGCTTAAGTTTTCTTGTATACCACAAACAGAACATATCCCTGACACGTTATTCATATTCACTGTCGAGAATGAAAACGTACTAAAAAAACCTCCCACATCTATGAAACAACATGAATTTTAGGTTATGTTTAGCGGTAAATTTATATTTACCGACTATAAACCTCGATCCACGAATCATGGATCCGGTAGATGAAACGGATGTACACCGCCTAATTCCCGAACGCCAGTAGAGCACCAGTGATACAATTTCCGAACGGTTTCAGTACATCGGTATATATCCAATACAATTTTCGTAAACGCTTATCATACGTTGTGGCGAAACAGATTATAATAATATTATAAGAGCAATTTTAAACCAAAAAGGCAAAAAAGGTATGTTTTTATAACATAAGGTACGTATTACACATATGTATATTGTTTCGAAATGAAAAATTTCTAAAGTCTTTATAATGAAATGCAAGAGCCACATTAGAAACTGTAGATTTAAATTTGAATTTCCCGCCCGTTAATCTGTCAGTCTTATTTGCCGTTTAATAAGGTTTGAATACTCGCTAAGAAATCTACCGTTCATCGACCGCATTTATCTACATTTTTGATAATTAATACTTAATTACGGGGGACTCAACTGAGGAGACGAAACGAGTCAAATAAAGCGTCCCCGACCTTGAACGTTAATTCAAGTTTGAACGTTACTTCTAGATGGCGCTACGATTCTGGACAACGCTGACAGTGTTGACAGATTATGCGATTTATCGCAAATTTTATCGCAAATCTGGCTAATTTTTATGAAACATTGCGACCCATATGGCACTCCAGCGAACTGTCAACAATGGCCAGCGTGGTCTGAGCGTTGTCAAGGACCGAAGCGCCCTCTAACGAAAATTTTTTAAAATACAGGCCATTGGGTACGCAAATGTTTGGAACGCCCATTGCCGATTCGTCTCCTCAATTGAGTCCCCCGTATACTTAATGAAGGATCAAAATAACTATACTAAACGAAAACTAAATGTTTTATCTTCGTAAGTACAAATAATTGGAAAAACTTTCATTATCTTTTTCATAGATATTCTCAAATTTATTTTGTGGTATGGAAGCTTTCCATTTAACGACCTAGTAAATAACGACTTAGTCTAGCTTTATTAAATTTTTCCAACAAAGCAAATATTGGTACATATCTTTATTTCAGGTAGGAGTTGAAAGTGATTTAAATGTCTGTTAAAGTATTTATACTAGAAGAAAGCAAGAAGAAATTTATTTAATCACATCATCACGTCTTTTAGTGGTAAAAAGCTTTTTCATCGCACTCAGGAAGGAAGATTAAGCGTTAAATTTATTTGTACTCTACTAAAAGGACACTATTTCAAAGTTTAGATGTAAAACATGTTATCATAGATTTTCTTATAAGATAATTTCAGAATCGTGTACATCCCTGCTACTAAACAATCGTACGTACATGCAACTGTAAATGTTCAGCACACATAAATATGCAACAAGATAAGTTTACTAAAGGTGGTGCGACACCATTGGAATATATATTAATTGCATACTAAAGCTTACAAAAAGTAAGATTAGAAAAGTATATGACGATTTATACTGGTGAAACAGACGTTTTTTAGCGATCAAACTGTTTAGTGTGTTTCATTAAAATGTGGCATTCTATCCATGCAACAGTAACATCATACATGAAACTGCTTTAAACAGTTTTAAACTGCAGTGACTTGTGCCCTAACATTTTGTTTTTGACATTATTGGCAGTTGTTTGGTTGTAATAACAATAATTTGTGATGTAATATACCATTAAGCACAATAGTATCAAACATTCTTTATCATTTCTGACTTATCTGTTGCATAAGCAATTGAAGATAATTATCAAAATAATATATATCCTTTTTGTCAAAATTATACTTCTAATGCCCATTATTTTGTAATATAACAAGATTATTTACATATTACACACTTGCAGAAAAGTTTTGTTGATTTCCAAGTTGTAGGCTACGTATTACATTTACAATTTTTTGTATAAAGCCTATAAAACTGGTTTAAAATGATTCATTCTAGTGACTTTTTCAAATGATATTGCACTTAGTCAACTAGGTTTAAATACATGCATAAATATGATTCATCTGTAGAAAGAAGCTCATTTGAATGTAAGATACGTATGTAGCTATAAATGTTCATGAAAAGGACATCTATGGCAACATATGCTCACTCATAATGCTAAGAAACCATTTGGTGATGTAATATTTATAATCGTAAATTCCCACAAATGGCAAGTTTGCAAAAACTCCTCTCACATAGTGCTTGTAAACCTTTTAAATGTAATATATGTAATTATCAATGCACACATAAAGGAAATTTGCAAAGGCATATGCTCACACATAGTGGTGAGAAACCATTTGAATGTAATATATGTAATTATAAATGCACACTAAATGCAAATTTGCAATTACATATGCTGACTCATAGTGGTGAGAAACCTTTTAAATGTAATATATGTAATTATAAATGCACACATAAAGGAAATTTGCAAAGGCATATGTTCACACATAGTGGTGAGAAGCCATTTGAATGTAATATATGTAATTATAAATGCACACGTAAAGAAAGTTTGCAAAAGCATATGCTGACTCATAGTGGTAAGAAACCATTTGAATGTAATATATGTAATTATAAATGCACACATAAAGGAAATTTGCAAACGCATATGCTCACACATAGTGGTGAGAAACCATTTGAATGTAATATATGTAATTATAAGTGCACACGTAAAGAAAGTTTGCAAAAGCATATGCTGACTCATAGTGGTGAGAAACCATTTAAATGTAATATATGTAATTATAAATGCACACATAAAGGAAGTTTGCAAAGGCATATGTTCACACATAGTGGTGAGAAACCATTTGAATGTAATATATGTAATTATAAGTGCACACGTAAAGAAAGTTTGCAAATGCATATGCTGACTCATAGTGGTCACAAACCTTTTAAATGTAATATATGTAATTATAAATGCACACAAAAAGGAAGTTTGCAAACGCATATGCTGACTCATAGTGGTCAGAAACCTTTTAAATGTAATATATGTAATTATAAATGCACACAAAAAGGAAATTTGCAAATACATATGCTGACTCATAGTGGTGAGAAGCCATTTGAATGCAATATATGTAATTATAAATGCACACAAAAAGGAAATTTGCAAATGCATATGCTGATTCATAGTGGTGAGAAGCGATTTGAATGTAATATATGTAATTATAAATGCACACGTAAAGGAAGTTTGCAAACGCATATGCTGACTCATAGTGGTCAGAAACCTTTTAAATGTAATATATGTAATTATAAATGCACACGAAAAGGAAATTTTCAAATACATATGCTGACTCATAGTGGTGAGAAGCCATTTGCATGTAATATATGTAATTATAAATGCACACATAAAGGAAATTTGCAAAGGCATATGCTCACACATAGTGGTGAGAAGCTGTTTGAATGTATTATATGTAATTATAAATGTTCACAAAAGGTATGTTTGCAAAAACATATGCTGACTCACGGTGGTGAGAAATCAATAAATTAACGCAAGACAGTTATTAAGCGTTTGATTTCTTGTAAATCCCTTTTTAAATTAACATAATAAAAGGAACAGAAAGACATTTCATCAAAATTACCTTTTTAATGACAAAATTATACATAATAAAAATATTTTATAAGATATGCAACAAACGCATAATTATTAGTTTTGGAAGAAACTGTCGGTCTGGTGCCTGTTGGTCACCTGCCGTCGGCTAGCAGTATAGTGTGAATGAGTATCATCTTCTGTCGGTCCGGTGGCTGTTGGTAGCCTGCCGTATAGTGAGAATCAGCCTTTAAAGCTCTCTTCCTTCGCAATTTACCTATATATGTTTTACGAAAATGGATTAGATAGAAGATAGTGCTATGCAGTTGTAGGTGACAAAAAAAAAGAAAGTCTTGTTTAACTATTATATTGGTTATAGGCCTATTTTATTTTATATTTTAAAACCATAATTTTAAAAGTTTGCGTTGAAAAATAACATTGACAATTGAATTGTGACTGTTTATAAAAAATTACTCTTGAACGTTTTGAGTACATACGTATCAATTTTTAGCTTTACTAGATTGACTAAAATTAAATTATCTTTAAAAATTTAATATTTACGTGTCGAAATTTTAAATTTATCATGAGCGAATCCGATGATGGGAAAATGGAAGCTGCTCACATTACATCCCTTAATTTATTGTCATAAATCTCACATAAAAAATACAAATACGAGTATAAATTCTAGGTTAAATATGTTTTTTAGCTTTTGGTGTTTTTATTACTTTTTTTGTGGTCTTAGATAAAATATAGTGTGTATCACATGCAAAAATGCCAATTTCACACGAGTGTGAAATTGGAACTTTTCTGCACTTGTAACACAATATACTATTATGTTAAAAAACGTCGAGTACCTGAAGAAGATTTTACAGTACTTTTTACAATAAATAGTTTTCTATTTTCCTGACTTATAACATTTTTAGAATTTATTTTTGTTTAAATAAACATAATTAAAATATCAATATGCCGTGTTAGGTTAATGAGAACTTTGTAAATTTAAATTAAAATAAAATCTTGATAAAATATTGTCACGTGGGGTTTTCGTGACTGGTGGACGTAGTCAGAGGTAGAAACGAAAATAAACACAAGTCGTAAAAAACAACTACCTATATACTAACAACAATAAAGAGAGTACAAAGGTTACACACATAGGTTATACAGTGTGAGGACGTACATGTCTTCCTAAAACTAACACAATCATGAGGGTGGTCGGAACCACCCTGCTCCAAAGTCTACGAACTAGGCGTAGAAGTTGAACTCCTGGTGATCTACAATTAAGCGAGAGGGAGCTTGGTCACAACTTCCCCGTAACTTAAGCAGAGAGAGGTTTTTAGCGCAACTCCTCAACTAAGCAATAGAGGGTCAGGTATGCAGCATCCCTGGATGCCAGAATCTAGACCCTCTACTATTAATTAATGAAAGATCACTTGCCTGCTTGTTTCTTGATGAGGCTTCTTCTGAGTCTTGTCACAGACTGCCTTTTAAGCCAAACAAGCGGGATTATATACTGTTGAACGCTGAAGATATTAGCGTCGTAGTGAGAATCAGTAGGTTGGTATTCCACGTATTAAATTCAAGGAAGCTCATGCTTCCTAGTTGGAGACTTGTGGGTAGTTTGCATTCCAGCTGACAGTACATGGCACCAATCTGTGGGTTGAGCGGAAGTGTGCTGGTTTCTACTGAAGGAATGTGCAGCTGTTTATGAATTACGTAGGTTGCCCAGCAGAATATGCAGTTGAGATTAACATAGGAATGCCCCGTCGTGGGTGAAGCGGGAGCGCTTCTACGAAGGACCGCGCAGCTGGCTCCAAGTTGTTGGCGGTGAGACCGCAGCTGCTTGACTAATTTGGGCAACTGAGTGTGGCCTTGCACGATATATTGTACGAACGGAAGAGAAGTTGAGTTTTGTATATAATATTGAATTGTAAATATTTCCGTTTGTGACAATATATAAAATCAGTGAAAAAAGAGTGTAAGTCTAGAAATAGTTGATTGTAACTGTGCTTGTGTAATGTTAAAAAATTTGGTTATGCTCGCATCATAGTAGGTATTCCGGTCATTGAGTCCATCCCCTCTCTTTTTATGCAAATGACCCGCGATCTAATTAATATTCAAATGAGGCGTGATCTAATTAAATGCGCAAATTAAATGCACGAATTAAATTAACTGATGAAATTAAATTAAATTAATTCACGGTATCATTTGCATATCTCATCTCTCATTTACATAACTCATATCTCACATGCATTCACGAATTAAATTAATTCACGGTATCATTTGCATATCTCATCTTTCATTTACATATATCATTTCTCACATGCATGCGCGAATTAAATTAATTGATCAAATTAAATTAATTCACGGTATCATTTGCATATCTCATCTCTCATTTGTCATCTCACCTCTCTCCTCTCTCATTTGTCATCAGTCATGTCTCATTTCTCATCTCTCCTCTCTCTCATCTCTCCTCTCTCTCTCATCTCTCCTCTCTCTCTCATCTCTCCTCTCCCATCTCTCTCCCATCTCTCTCTCTCTCTCTCTCTCTCTCTCTCTCTCTCTCTCTCTCTCTCTCTCTCTCTCTCTCACACACACACACACACACACACTCATCTTTCTCTCTCAGAAATTTATTTCAAAATAAATCTAGGGATTAACTACAAGTCAGTTCGTTACGACTTAACTTGATTGAAGGTATGTATTCATACGCATGTGCGAAATCGCTATAAAACGTATTTCAGTGTAAAGCTATCAGTCATTAGAGTGCAACAGTTGATCGTGTAACAGTACCATGATGAGTTTAGGCAGTCCTGATTATTATTATCATCGCTATGAAGACATGTTTACAAGCAGTGATGAAATGGGTAAGAAAGAAAACGGTTTGTGTATGTATACATTTGAATAATTTATTTCATTTTAGATCAACATCATGATGAACCGGATCAATCTGCATACTTATCAATTCCGGAACCAAGCAGTTATCTCCAGGGTCAAGACTACGAAGTGTTGCATGAAGAAATATGTATGTTTTAAAAGAACGAAATCCTTTGAATGTTACTGAATAATTATTTCTTGTTTAGGTCCGAACGAACCATACTATGCAGACGATGCAACAAACTTACAGGTACAAAGTACAGATAATGTAGCAACACCAGCATCGTCGTTGATTACCGTCTATCCGGGTGTACACATGCAGTTGTTAGGATCCGTACAATACCCTCTATTTGTCACGAGACCAAGAGAAGACTCTATTCATTTACATGATATCCTAGTAGGAATCATCCCGCCTGAACAACCTAATGAATTTGACGTGACTATTAAATTGGAATGTATCAACAACTTAAGTGAGCATGGTGAAATTATGTTAACGGAAAGTATATGGTCCGAATTGTATGATGGCCGAGTCGAAGCAATGTTCAAAGACTTCTTTTCCACGAAAATATGGAACGATAAAAAGCTGAAATTCCATCTATGTACGAATCTTTACGTTGAGTTTAATCATAGTGTTTTTTATGACAACACGGTGATGATATGTTATGACCAGCGGAAGATAACGGTAAAAGACCACGAATATTAAAGGATCATGCATCTAGCGACGCTTATTAACCAGCATGCTCGCGTATTACGTCACCTTAATTTCTCGTACTTCTACTACGCAAGTGTAGAGAACACAGCTGAAGGGGTGAGACGTCAGAAGAACGTGTCAAAGGAATCGATTTTATTCTCAGCCGAATTGTCGTGCGGTAACTACTCGACGTTAAATTTAAAAGATCGCGGTGGATTGAACTCGCTCATTTTATTAGAGATAATAAAACTTTATCCATCAAAATTTATCAATGTCGTACACAGTCAGCTGCAACCCAATCAGCAAGCACCGGCAGCGTCATGGTCAGCAATTCACGAGACATCAACAGATGTACCATAAGAACCTGAGGATGATTGAATATAGAAATAGGTTAGAAAATTATATAAACGCTTTGTATGTATTACGAAATGAAATAAAATCGTATTGTAATGAATAAGTTATATAAGAAATTTTCACGATTGTCTATTACAAATGTATTTAATAAAGAATAAACGTATACAAATTATTTGTGTTTTACTACCACTAGCAATAGTATGAGACAGCAAGTTTTCGCAGAGTATAAATAGAGATGCATCTGATCTCTTATCTCAGTACGTGACTTCTTACCAATATTGCGGTCCCGGTACTAAATTATCTAAAAGATTAGAAAGAGGAGATAAAGGTATAAACCCCTTGGATCAGGCGTGTATGCAGCACGATATGGATTACATCCCTGCTTATTTGGATTATACACGCTTTCGCGAGAGTTACTATGATATAGGTAGAGGATCGACCGATAGCTGTTTAATCGATTATTCAAAATTTGAAACATACCCTGTTTTTGTAATTGATTGTTCAAGACAGGTAGAGAGTTTTAAGGATTCCACTGTCGATATTAGATTAGAATTTGAATCTTTCGCTGCATTTACCAATACAACTAAAGTATATTGTTTGATCCTACACTACTCTTTGATAGAATATAACCCGTTCACTGAAACCGTGACTAAACACGTACGCATACCATAATGAAAACTGTTAAACAAAAGAAAACGCTAAACATATTTAATTTAGACAGCGATGTATCTCTACAATCTGACGATGATAGAAAACACTGTGACTTATTACCTACGTCATGTCGAGCAATTCTGAGCGGTCCTTCTTCCTGCGGTAAAACTAATGTTATGTTAGGTCTACTGATTAGTGAAAACGGATTAAAGTTTGAAAATATACCTGTTTGCCATGTCCTTATTTCAACCGAAATACGAATTCTTAAGGGAAGGTATGAAACCTATTAAAAACATTGGTTATCAAGAGTTTAGTGAAAACGATGACGTAATCAGTCCTAGTAACATCAAACCTAATTCAGTATTCATTTTCGACGATATTATCTGTGACAAACAGGAGAAAATTAAAGAATATTTTAGCATAAGGATGTTGACTCGTTTTATTTAGGTCAGACATATGCAAAGATACCGAAACATTTGATAAGGGATAACGCAAACTTGATTATTCTTTTTAAACAGGACGAATTAAATTTAAAGTACGTGTATAGGGATCATGTTGTAGGAGATGTTAGCTATGAGGACTTCAAAAACATTTGTCGTATGTGTTGGAAGGATCCGTACTATTTCCTAGTTATTAATAAAGATTGTTCCCTAAACAACGGTAGATATCGGAAAGGTTTTGATACATATATAAGTTTATAATTAGATTCAATTCGCTTAGTCGTCTTTTAGAGTTGTCTGTCGAGCTCATACGATATGAGTTTAAAACGTAAAATAATAAACGCACGTAAGGCTATACGTAGAAAATTTGCTTACTTTCGTCGTGATAAATCTGAAGCAGAACGTATTTATCCTGATACTCATAAACAAGTTATATCTCCTTTGGAAACTATTGCCAAATCAGTTAACATTCCCCTATTGAAAATTAAAACACAACCATCTGCTGCTACTACTACTAACACTGCTAGTTACATTCCCCTGTTGAAAGTTAAAGAACAGCCTGTTGCATCAGCATCATCATCATCGGAAACAGATGAAGAAGAAGAATCTAATAAAACTCAGGATCTCCCTACTCATTACGGTATGTTAATAGCTAACGCTACCGGAAACAAAAATATAGATAGAACTAGATTCGGTATTAGATATAAAATTGATCGAGACGCGTGGACATTTGCATCTTCCCCTGTGACTATGCGTGATACAAACGTCATAACTAAAAACAATGTTTTCGAAGCAACACCCCGTCTGTTTGACTTACTCACGTTTAGAGAATTAGAGTTTACACTATCGCAAGATGATATCAATAATTATATGCAGATAATAGCCCTTACTAATGCGCATAAGAAATCCTATAGACCACACGGTAAACTAACAGCTGTTAAACATTGGAAGTATGATTATATAATTAAACCGAACTTATCCAGAATCAAAGGTTTAGGTATTAGACTATCATCATCATTGTCAAATTTTAAAAAATTAAGCGATTGCAAAGTCGAATACGTCTACTGGAATAAATTTATCGAACTTGTCGACCGACTTCGTTTGTTATTTTCTGTAAAAGAAGCCGGTAACAGTAGTCCTCTGAATGAAAACGAAATAATTTCAATTATTTCCGAGTTAAAAGAAGAAGGTATTATAGAATAAAAGATTTCATCACGGCTGTAAGTAGTCAGTTCTATACCATTAGCAGTATGAATGCTACTATAGATTTGTCCGGACGGTCAATAGTTGGAGCTGCTGTAACAGTTCCAGGTCCTCCCGGGGTAGGATGTAAGCTAACAGAGGATCAGAATTTCGATTTAGAAAACAAAAGAATTACAAATGCAGGCTACGCTATTAATGATTCAGATCTGGTAACAAAGAAACATGCTTTAATACTAGAAAATAAAACTATTGACTGTAAGAAACGAAGATTAATCAATTTAGCGGACCCCGTAGATGCAGAGGATGCTCTTACAAAATGGTATATGTATAGCGAGATATCTAACATCAGTCACGAAGCGCTACGCGATAGTATTAAAACTCTGACCTCGCTTTGTATAGAACTGTCTAAGGCAACTTGATGGCTTCTTGCTAAAGCAGATTCCAGGTCTAAAAATTTTGATAGATCACCGCTCGTAGATCTACAAAATTTGTTAATTACTCAAAGAACCTCACATTAGTCGTAGGATATATTACTTTACATTATATTTAATAGTTCAGTCTTACATAACTTATAATTTGAGTATATGCAGTTATTAACAGAGATGAACGCAAAACAAACCGTTGTCGATGAAATACATAGATCTGCTAGAAAAAATTTTCAAAGATGTAGTACTATAATAAAGGCTTATGATGATTTGTTTCAAATAGATTTAGCGGAGTTTATTCCCTACGCTAAAGTAAATAAGGGTTATCGTTACATACTGATGATGATAAACTGTTATTCAAAATACTTGTATGTACGTCCGTTGAAAACTAAAACCGGGGAAGAGGTGACAAAGCAGGTCCGTAGTATCTTTAAGGATTCAGTCATACCTAAAAATCTACAGTCTGATCTCGGGAAAGAGTTTTATAATAAACATTTTAAAAATTTAATGAATGAATACAACATAAATCATTACTCTACGTATTCCGTGATTAAGGCTTCAATAGTCGAACGAGTTATTCGTACAATTAAGCAAAAGCTGTATAAGGAGTTTAGCTACAGAGGGAAATTTAAATGGGTCAATATATTACAACGAGTAGTTGATAGCTATAATAATACAAAATAGAACAATAGGGATGCCTCCTGCATCTGTTAAACCTACGACACAGCTGTCAGTGTATAACACTAATGTAAAAACTATCAGTAAACGTAGGTTGGATTTGAATGACATCGTACGTATAAGCAAAAAACGAGTCTTTTCCAAGGGATATACACCTAACTGGTCAACAGAATTATTAAAGTAGTTAAAGTTCAATTTACAAAACCTATCACATACTTGTTGGAACATTACACGGAGTACCTGTTCGAGATGCTTTCTACGAGTTCGAACTGCAGAAAACCAATCAACCTGATTTATACCTAGTTGAAAAAATACTTAAACGCCGTAGCAATAGTGACATTTACGTGAAATGGCTCGGCTTAAATAAAAAGTCCTGGATAAAGAATGAAGATCTACTCACTCACTAGCTCATTTATAGTATTATTATTATTAGTATACTTATGTATTATTTTAGATATAATTTAGTATTATATATCAGTATGAAATGTATTTTCTTCTTTCAATAAAAGTTCTTGTATAAAATATTTGTTTTTATTTTTACCTTAAATTACAGAAATAAAAGAAAAGACAAGAAATAAATCATATTACATCTATTATTTACGAATAATATAATACATGTTATAACATTACAAAATAATTGATAACATAATACATGAATAAGACAATTTAAAATATCAATTCTATAATTCTATAAAACATCTGAATTTCATGTAAAAAAAATATAAGATTGAAACATATTTAGTTGTAAAAGATATGACGTTAAAGAACTGTCAAAAATTCTTAACAGATACAATTATATACAATACAAAACTAATATACAAAGTGATTATAAAATATATGCACATTACAGACTACAATCGTAAAATATACATAGATGACTGTGAAAATAAAATATAAACACATTACAAACTACAATCGTAAAATTTCCTAAATATATATACATAGAGTTTAAATATTTACATGCGAGCTTGTTTCTTGTACCCAATGGGACGGAATCAAAATCTTCTATACGACGTCGCTTGCCGAACGTTATTCTATAGGACTTTGATTCGGTCCTGGTGATGAGTTGATGCTGTGCGGTTCTTCGTATGTTGTTGGACTCTACAATAATCTTTGAGTCCATGTCGTCCAGCAGTCGCAACATGGACTCAAAGTTTATTTTTTGAACCGCGGCGTGATTGAGGGTGATCTCTTTCACCTTTACGACCACGTGTACTAGACCTGTGGTCGGACAATATACCTTATAGGCGTAATTTTTGGGACCCCCTGATACAAATTCTATAATGTATGCCCCTGGTCCGTAATCCTCGAGCTCGTCGGTGAGATCATCCAGGAAGTTGCCGGTTGGTAGATCTTCTTCTCCGGGCCTGGACACGTATATTACAGAATCTGTAACAAAAAACATACTTAGTTGTTATCAAACTAGTTATAAGAGAGAAATGAATAATTGTTACCTGTATCATAGTATAAGACTCTCTCGCCCAATCGATCAAGGTAGGAATAGAGTTTAAGTCGGGCTTGTGCAGTGACAAATGCCGCGATGACAACGTTTACTGACGATAGAAGATCTGCTGCTTCCTCCTTATGTTGCCAGTTAACCGCAATCACCTCGTCATTTATCTCCTGCACGTTGTTGACTTCTATGCCAGGGTTGGACAACAGGTCGAAGAACTCCTTGGGCTCGTTTTTGGCTGGTCTTCACGTTGACCAAATTTCCCTAGAATACAAAAATATTAAGTAAAGAAAACTACGTAAGGCTAGTGTACTTGCCCCAGAAGGAATTCAGCATCAGTTTGGCCAACGATCTCAAACCAGGGTTCTTGATGATCTTCATCGAATCCAAGGAGACTCACTCGTTCTCGAGGTAGTCATCAACGTACTGTTTCCGGACCCCATCGATATCATCCTCGTCGTCGTTGTTGGTAGCTATTGAAGATGGCCAACCGCTGGCTTCCTGCTTCATCTTCAGGAACTTGTCGATGAAGCCCGAAAACAAGCCCTCAGACTTGGACGATTTATTGTACTGGGTTACATCGTACGACCAGATCTCTTGTATGTCCTGCACGATGTAACCCTTACGTATGGCCATTAACCGTTCGTCCACGACCCAGGTTCCGTTGATGGCTCGGCCCTCTACGCAGTGCTGACATTCGACCTGGTTGAATTCTTCGGCGCAAGTGCGACATAGAGGAAACAGCAGCTTTTGATGCATTTGGACGGGTAAGACCGGATGATATAGATCTTGCGGCGGTAACACTGTACATTTTATTACGCAGTTGATGTTTTCCAGACCCCCTTTATCCCTGATTAGCTTTTCACAAGCCGCCTTGCCTACGTAAATTTCCGGATGGCCAACTGGGAATTTGGCGTACTTGCATACCCAGGGGTAAAGGGAGCATACCTCGACATACCGGATCTTTTCCCCGTCTTTTGCAACCCGCTTTAATTTTGCTGCCCCTGTACGTCCGCCCTAAAAAGCATCACGCGGATTTAGCGGTGTGTTTAAGAGTATTGGATGCTTCTCTAGCTGTTTCATCTCAGGTGTTAACTTCTTCCTGAAGTCGCACTCCCATTGTTCAGTAACATCGTAACCCATGGATTTGAATTTTTCTGTTGTAGCCTGAGTTTTCTCATAACGCATATTCATAGTATCAGACGGGTCGTTATGTAGAGGTTCATCACGCCTAGTGATGTAGCAAGTAGGACAGCCGTGATAGAAGCAACCATGGAATTGGAATATTTGTCTTTCATACAGCCCGTCTACCTTTTGACCGCCCACGATAACTTCTCGCTGTCTGCCTGCATGTTGAATTTGTACACCGCGTTGCTGTTCCTCCAACAGCAACCATTGCAGAGCTATTCCTGAGTGACTGTCTGCTCGCCGGTAACCACCTCTCGGGATGATCCCTATGGTACTTTCTTTAAGGAATTTCCTCCGGTACATGAGGTTGCAGGCAGAGGCTATGGAGATGGCTTCCGTGAACGGGACAACATCGCATTCTTTAATAAAGAGATTCTTAAAGTGGATACAGGCTCTCTTTAAAATATCAACGTCGGTCCTGCAATACTCGACTAGGTCACGTTGCATCTCGAACTCTGTGTCCCTGTTTGCATCGTACCACTTTAGGAACTCTTCACGAGCTTTTGGCTTCATAGTATCCGGGCTGTAGAATTTGACGTCGGGTAACGGGCCGACATAGTTGGCGTTTGCGCTGTTGAATAGGTGCGGGAAGTATCCTTTGGGAGCTGGTAGATCGAAGGCTTTAGGCAACTCTGCCAGAGCCATAGGAAAAAAGTTCAGCGAATCGATAAATTTCAGGTTATCTAATTCAAGTAGGAGAATCTTTGTACCACGCATGATGAGTTCTGGTTTTATTGAGGTGTTTGTAATAAAGTGGTTTAAAATGAATTGGGTGTCAAAAGCTTGCCCGTTATGAGCAATTGCTATGACTTTCTTAAACTTTTTCCTTACCTCTAGCAGATACGTCATAAAACCCTCTATACATTTTTCTTTTAGGATTTGTTCCCTCACACCGCATCTTTTACATATCAGCATACCCGGAGAATCATAGCATTCGGGGCAAACCTGCTGGAAAACGCATAAATTTGCTTCGTGTAGTTTCACGTCGGATGCAATTTCTTTTTCTTGACCGGTCTCCATGTCAAAGAACACGAAGAGAACGTCTTGCTTCTCAGCCATTTTACCCGATGGTCGTATGTAGCAAAAATGATTCTCCGGCATATGGCTTTGGCACATCTTACAATAGATTTCTTCACATACATGAGCTTCTGTTCTGGTTTTGAGGTTTATGATCCTAAAACAGTCTTCACACTTTTTAACGCTCTGACACATTTTACCTCTCTGTTTGCTAAAACATTGCTGACTTTTGAAATCACGTCTGCAGTCCTGACACCTGATCAACAAGGCTTGTCTTACATATGGCGGAGAGCTACCGCACCCTATACAGGACTTCACACACCTATGCTCGTTTTTATGGTCGTAGGGATGTGACAATGCTCGCAAAAGTAGCTACAGGCAAAGGTTGAGGTCAGAGATGTGATTACGTTGTAATGGCCTTCATGGTACAGGAGATTTATCTTCTTCATCCTGCATCAATTTTTCTGCAGCAACCTTTTGAGCACCTTGGTTTCTTCGAAAGGTATTGTACTTAGGAAGTTTATCTATACGAGCCTTAGCAACAACCAAAGCCCTGGGTAGGCAGAGGTTGTCTTTATTGTTAATAACTACTATTCCTCGTCTCTGCTTACATTCTTCAGCGAAGGAGCTATAAAGCCCAGCACGTCTGGGTCACTGTCCTGCAGGTGGTGTCACGATCGTGGCTATTAATCTAAACGTATCAGAACTGAGCGCTTCGGGATCGGACTGTAGGATGCTCTCTAGTATGCCCCAGACATCGTTAAACGTGATTTCAGCGGCTCTTTTGAAGCTCATGTAGCCTGGCAGTTTTTGCTTGAAGTTGTCGAATTCAAATGTAGCCCCAATTTTATCTGAAGACTGCGCTCGATTTAATAAATTCGATAAAATTTGATTAACGGCAGATTTAAAAAAGTCCAAATGGTCTTCGCCGTCTGGTGCATCGTTGACTTTAAATACCACTCTGTGTTTCTGTGTACCAAATTTCTTTATAGTGGACACACTTTCGTTGATTACTTCGTAGAGAGAAGACATTTTGGACAAGATGTATGTATATAGGAAGTGTTAGTCAATCTGAAACAAATTTCAAAAATAATAAGTGCAGTCTCATTAGGGGGCTTAAGAACATTAGGTAAAGAAGGGAAACAGGAATGAACACAGGGTGTGCGGTCTCACACACCGTATTTTAGACCTGGTCCGCTGTGTTCGGATAGGTAAGTAATCCCTGAACACTAGGTATAAAGGTAGAAATATAGTTAAAACATAAATATCTTACGTACATCAAATCTGTCTACATTCCTAAGAAATATGTAATAGTAAACAAGTGACTGAGACTCCTTGAAGTTTCTTTATGACTAACTTATACAGAATAACACAAAGGATGAGTAATTGTCATTACTTTTTAAAACAATAATTTATTATTCTTGTAAAGAACATGACTAACTACGTTGTATGTAACTTTTAAATAAATTTTTAAGAAATCATAACGACCCTAAGTGTTTTCTTTCAAATAGAACTTGCTTTACTTGTAAACCGTATTTTAAATGTTTATGACGTATATTTAAACATGTCAGAATGCAATAGAGATAATCTGACTGGTGATTGACAGTAATCTTTAGAGGTACTTTGTATATTTGAAAATAAATTTTTATTATTACCCTAGATGTTTCTACATGTTAAATTGTTTTCGCAGAATTACATGATGACCTATAGATCTATATTTAAATATCAAATAGGAATGACAACATAAGATTTATTTTAAAATAAATTTATGAGAGAGAGATGAGAGATGACAAATAATATATAAAAATGAGATGTACAAAATGAGATATGAGTTATGTAAATGAGAGATGAGATATGCAAACGATACCATGAATTAGTTTAATTCGTGAATGCATATGAGAGATGAGATATGTAAATGAGAGATGAGATATGTAAATGATACCGTGAATTAATTTAATTCGAGCATGCATATGAGAAATGATAAATGTAAATGAGAGATCAGATATGCTAATGATACCGTGAATTAATTTAATTCGAGCATCCATATGAGAAATGATAAATGTAAATGAGAGATGAGATATGCTAATAGTAGGTATTGCGACACCTGGCCAGACTCCCACTCTTCCTACTTTTGGCCACGCCTGCTGCTCTCTGATTGGCTATCCCCTCTCCTCTAGCTCCTCCCCTTGCTTCTGATTGGTCGACGCCATCTTGGATGACACGCCTACTATTCTGTGATTGGCTGAAGGCGGCCATTTTGAAAACGCCTACTATTCTCTGATTGGATGACGGCCATTTTGGAACTTCGGGCGCCATTTTTACCACGCCCTATGAATCCATGACTGGAAACTGTATTACCGGCAACATGCATGCTTCTAAGAGATGGCGCTATGAAGGAATACCGACAAACTATGTACTTTTACTACTAGGCGGCGCGTCATGAAGAAATCTGTATTATCGATCATCATTTTATATTAATAAATTTCATCGATTTCTCAAATAATTATCGTCGTCGTCGTCATTAATAAGATAATAATTACACATAGTAATAATTAATTCAGCATTAAAAATTTGAAATTCAGGAAGAAGAAATCTGTATTACTACTACAGAGAGGCAACCATTTTATATCACAGCATCTTGCATGCGCGCGCTAAATTTGAATCTATTTTAAAATTTGTCATTTTTGCATATGTCATTTATGCATTTAAAATTTGTCATTTTTGCATATGTCATTTTTGCATATGTCATTTTTGCCTCTGTCATTTTAAATCTGTCAATTTTAATCTGTCATTTTGCATCTGTCATTTTAATTCTGTCATTTTTGCATAGGTCATTTATGCGTCTGTCATTTAAATCTGTCATTTTTTGCATATGTCATTTAAATCTATCATTCTTAAAGCAACCATCTTACCAGATTTGAATTTTAGCGCTAACTCTGGGATTGCATCCTTTCACTAAGCTGAAACGTTTCCACCACTACCTTTTCTAGAAGAAATAATAAAGCCATATAGGAATTAAAAAAAAATTATGTTTATTAATATAGTGTTAAGGCTACATTTAATTTATAATAAAAAATGTTGATAGAATGCTGGTGCTTGAGGACTTCAGGACTGACCTCTGTTTTCTATTTGCGGTTCCAGGGGCTGTAACAACAATAACAATAGAACGTTAAAAAGGGGTTTATTGTATAAACTTGATGTTTACTCGTACCTTATTTAATTCCACAAACAGGCAGTCATCATAACAGTGTGTTTTCCCCATGTACATCAAACCTAGAGAAATCGTTTTAGCTTCAATCTGCTGGTTAAGCTCTGTAACCCTTTGATCTGTTAACTTATCGCTGATTCGCTTTGGTAGAAATGTAACATGCTTTTCAGCAACAATAATCACACTTTGACGCTTATCACGGCAAACGACTCTTTTGAATTGTAGTATCTCTGCAATTTCTTTTATTTTGTAATCACATAACTTCTTGATTGGCTTCTGGCTAACGGGAGATTTGTTCAATTGTTGTATTAGCAAATCCATTTTTCTATGTAAAATAAAATAGACAAAAACTTAACACTCATAAGAATAATAAATGATTATTTTAACATACCTAGTTCAAGCAAACAATAACAATATTACTATCACCGTAACCGATGTCAAGACCAAACTAAAACGGAAGGGGGGTTTGACTGAGCTTTTATAAACTTCGAACCTGCGCGAATGAACATGATTTTAGATACAATCTTAATTTATTACCCGAACAAAAAGGGTATTGTTCAAAAAAAACCTGCACTGTCAATTAATTACTTGAGACCAGATAAAAATCTAAATTTATTACCCTCGAAGATCGGTCACATAGATAAGTGCTACCTACATTTACAGCGCAGGTGTTCTTTAGGGTATTGTTAAAAAGGGATCGACACCTGCACTGTCAAAGTAACACGAGTAGATAAAATCTAAATTTATTACCGTCGGAGCAAAAGGATATCATTAAAAAGGTAGACACCTGCACTGTCACGAATAGATAAAATCTTAATTTATTACCCTTAGGAAGAAAAAGGGTATTGTTAAAAAAGGGATCGACACCCTATTACCCTCGGTGTCGTTTTTATAATTTACTATAACATTAAAATTTTAAATTAAACTTTTAGATGTGTCTATTGATAACCATTTAATTTATTACACACACACACACGGACCCTGAGCAAAGAAACTCGTTAACGAATAAAAGAACACCTGCGTTGTCCATGCAGGTAGCTCTTATCTATGTGACCGATCTTCTAAATAAAGGTTGACTGTGTTAGAGCATTAAAACTATTTTGTCATACTTTAGACATTTTTTATTAAAAATATACCTATTTAAAGAAATGTTTTTTTTGATTTATCATAATCACATTTAACAGAAAAGTTTCAATAGATTATAATATTGATATACTGTAATAGCAAAATAATCAAACATTTCATCACTCTTTGTATTATTAAGTACCTGTAAATCTCGCACGTTGACGGGTCTGATTTCTAAAGTTATTTCCAGGTAAAAAGACCTTTCTGTCTCTTAGAGCATTTAAAAGAACACACTTTAAATTTTATAGAATTTTCTTTAAATAAAAAGGCACACAATTAAATCAAACCTAAACTGCTTGCCTCGTTCATTTCTGAAGTGAAAGTTATAAACACATCCTTAAAAGGGAATCATATCGAATTTTGACAACAATCTGTCTATTGCCTAATAAAAATAATATAATATTACCATTGCATTCTCTGTTCGCACAATACGTTGAAATTTATCAGATATCTAAACACAAATAGAACCGAGAAAGACACTAAAGTACAAAAGGCGATATCGAATGTAACCTTTATTTAATACAGACAGGGTCATAACTTATTCGTCACACCTGCGTTCAATAAAAAACGGTATGACAGTTGAATGAATTATATCCCCAGAGGGTTAGAATGATACACCGTTTTTTTTTTATTCTAATAGATAAAATCTAGAAGGTATGTCAACTCTGGTGCAGAAAAAAAAAACATTTCAAACTGATTTATGACACGCAGGTGTTCACCGGAGAGAACGCTTTGTTCCTTTGTTAAGCGGGCAAATTGACTCGAGTTTTATTTTTAGCTTATTGCATAATATTGCGCAACAATTCGAACCTATAAAGCCAACCACAGAAGTAGACAAGCACTTGTTTGGGGTTACTCGAGACATCAACACATGTATGTTTTTTATGCGTACTGTTAATTATTACGTCTGTGTTTGAAGTGATTTGTGCCATTCTTGGTTGTTATTACCAATTGTTGCTACAGAGTCTATGTGAAATCTACAGCTTTAATCGAACAAAAAGGTAGGATTTATTATTATTATTGTTTTTTATAATAATCGGCAATCTCGTTCTCGCATGATTTTTCACGACACTGTAACATAATCGGTTTAAAATAATTATTTAAGTTGCAGGAATAGTTTTATATATTTTTTTAATTTCCCTAGTTTGATTATCGATTAAAGTAGTAATTGTTTTATGCGAAGTGTGATCGTTATTAGTTGTTTATCTAGGGGGTTGTAACATAGTTATTTAAATCATAATTTGAGGTTATGCTTTTTAGATCAATGTTTATTTAAATTAACAGCATATAATCTTTGTTGTTTTTTAGCCGTTCCTTATTTATTTTTTTTTTATAATAATAATCTATCAAAGGGATTTAGTAACAATTTAAACTCTATATTTGTTTAAATTAGATTGTTGTTAAAAGGTGTAATATCGATTAAAACTATCAAAGGGATTTAGTAACAATTTAAACTCTATATTTGTTTAAATTAGATTGTTGTTAAAAGGTGTAATATCGATTAAAAGGTTTTATTAATTTGCATTGAAACTGATCTTTCTTTAACTTTTGTCAAAGCAAATAATTTGTAATATTTAATAGCCTGCATTGCATTCAGAGGTTATTGTTTATTTTGCGTCAATTTTTTTTTTACCATCACGTAGCATCTAAGCTTTTTATTTTTAATTAGGGGTTAAGAGAAGCAGTTCGTGAATGGTAAAAGATTTATCTGTCCATTTGTCGCTATATGATTTCTTACCTGTTGCTGTTATATTTCAAACAATTTTAGCTTATTTTGTTGTTGTTTATAATAATAATCTGTCAAAGGGATTTAGTAACAATTTTAAACTCTATATTTGTTTAAATTAGCTTGCTATTAAAAGTTTAAGAATGACTAAAAGATTTTATTAATTTGCATTAAAATTGATCTTTATAATTAATTTATAATATTTAACAGCTTACAGTGCATTTAAACTTTAATAATAGTAATTAGTCAATGTTTATTTAAATTAACAACATATAATCTTTGTTGTTTTAGCCTTTGTTAAGTGTGCAAGTGCGATATTTTTTTTTTGCTATTGTTGCTGTTACTCCTGTACAAAATGTCTTCTCTCTACGAAATTATCGATGAAAACGTGTCCACCATCAAGAAATTTGGCACTCTGAAACATCGACTGGTGTTTAAAGTAGCCGTTACGCCAGTCGATGAAGATCATTTGGAGCATTTTAAATCGGCCATCAACCAAATTCTAAGGGATGTGCTAAGCCGAGCACGACCAAATGATAAAGTAGGGGCCACATTTGAGTTTGATAGTTTCAAACAAAAACTTCCCGGCTACATGAGCCTCAGGCGCTCTGATGAAATCACCTTCAATGATGTCTGGGGCATTTTAGAATCGATTTTACAGAGCGATCCTGAAGCCCTGAGTTCGGACACCTTCAGACTAATAGCTACTATTGTAACACCACCTGCTGGACAAGGTCGCTGTCGTAACGGCACGTACAGCACCTTTGCCGAAGAGTGTAGCCGTCGCAGAGGGATTGTCACGATTAACAACACCACCAGTGACAATCTATGCCTACCCAGGGCTTTGGTCGTAGGCAGGGCTCACGCAGATAACAGTGCTGATTACAAGAAGACCCGTGATAATCAGACAGTGCAAAAGATAAAGGCCGAGGAAATGATGCGAGCTGCTGGAGTAGCTTTCATTCCACCGGAGGGAGCCGGGGTCAATGAATTAAGGTTGTTCCAGCAGTTCCTGGCCCCCAACTACAAGATAGTAGTGTATAGCCACGGCTCGAGAGGTCGTTCACTTATCTTTGAGGGGGTCGTTGATAATGATGCCGCAACAAAGAACATCAAGCTGTTGTATCACGAGCATCATTATAACGTCATAACATCGTTGACCTCAGCCTTTGCCTGCGGTTATTTCTGTGAGCACTGTCATGTACCCTACGATCATAAAAACCATCACAGGTGTGAAAAGTCCTGCGTAGGCTGTGGTAGCTCTCCGCCCTGCGAAAGAACAGCGCAGCTGATTAGGTGTCCGAACTGCAGGCGAGACTTTAAAAGTCAAGCCTGCTTTAACATCCATCAGGAGGGCAACATGTGCCTGGAAGTTAAAAAATGCGAGGGATGTTTCAAAACCATCAACATCAAGACCCGGAAGCAGGCCCATGTGTGCGGGGAGATCTATTGTAAGATCTGTCAGAGTCATAAACCCGAAAACCATTTCTGTCACATACAACCGGCCGGGCCTAGGAACACAAAGCAAGACACCTTGTTTGTGTTCTTCGACCTGGAGACCCGGCAAGAGAAAGAAATTGCGCCCGGCGTTAACCTCCATGAACCGAATCTATGCGTTTTCCAGCAAGTCTGTTCTGAGTGTTACAACAACAATGACTCATCATCAACTGCTACCATCTGTGTAAGATGTGGTTTGCGAGAACAGATCTTGCGAGGAAAATGTATAGATGGTTTTCTCGCGCACCTGTTGGAGATGCGTAAAAAATTCAAAAAAGTTGTAGCAGTTGCCCATAACGGGCAGGCTTTCGACACACAGTTTATTCTAAATTACTTGATAACCAACAACACCTCTTTGAAACCGGACCTCATTATGCGCGGTTCAAAAATTCTGCTGCTGCAACTAGATAATCTAAAGATTATCGACTCGCTCAACTTTTTCCCCATGGCTCTGGCTGACTTGCCTAAAGCGTTCGATCTACCGGCTCCCAAAGGATACTTCCCGCACCTCTTTAACACCGAGGCGAATGCCCATTACGTGGGTCCTCTTCCGGACATCAAATTTTACAGCCCCGACACCATGAAACCCCAGGCTCGTAAAGCGTTCCTAAAGTGGTACGAGGCGAACAGGGACGGGATCACGGAGTTCGACATGCAACGTGACCTGGTCGAATATTGTCGAACAGACGTCGATATTTTGAAGAGAGCCTGTATCCACTTTAGGAATCTCTTTATTGAGGAATGCGACGTTGACCCGTTCACGGAAGCCATCACCATCGCCTCTGCCTGTAATCTCATGTTCCGGAGGAAATTCCTCAAAGAAAGCACCATTGGACTGATACCAAAGGGTGGTTATAGACGCGCAGATAACCAGTCTAAGGTAGCTCTCCAATGGCTGTTGCTGGAAGAACATCAAAGAGGTGTTGAGATTCAACACGCCGGCAGGCAGAGAGAAGCTATCGTGGGCGGGTTAAAGGTTGACGGGCTGTATGGTAATACCATATTTCAATTTCACGGGTGTTACTTCCATGGATGTCCCACTTGCTTCACTACCCGTCGCAACGAGCCTCTACACGACGATCCTAGCGACACCATGGATATGAGGCTCGAGAAGACCCGAGCCACAACAGAGAAGTTAAAGTCGCTAGGATACGAGGTTGTTGAACAGTGGGAATGTCGCTTCCGAAGGCAGTTAACACCCGAATTCAGACAGCAGGTTGAGAAACATCCCTTGTTAGTAAACACACCCTTAAACCCGAGAGAGGCATTTTACGGCGGCCGTACAGGGGCAGCAAAATTAAAGAGAGTTGCAAAAGACGGGGAAAAGATCCGGTATGTAGATGTATGCTCCCTTTATCCTTGGGTATGCAAGTACGCCAAATTCCCAGTTGGCCATCCAGAAGTTTACGTAGGCAAGGCGGCTTGTGAAAATCTAATCAGGGATAAAGGGGGCCTGGAAAACATCAACGGCGTGGTAAAATGTACAATGTTACCGCCACAAGATCTATACCATCCGGTCTTACCCGTCAAGATGCATCAAAAGCTGCTGTTCCCTCTATGTCGCACTTGCGCCGAAGAATTGAACCAGGTCGAATGTCAGCACGGCGTAGAGGACCGAGTCATCAACGGAACCTGGGTCTTGGACGAACTGGTAATGGCCATACGAAAGGGTTACATCGTGCAGGACATACAAGAGATCTGGTCGTACGATGTAACCCAGTACAACAAAGCGTCCAAGACCGGGGGACTGTTTTCGGGTTTCATCGACAAGTTCCTGAAGATGAAGCAGGAAGCCAGCGGTTGGCCATCTTCAATAACTGCCAACAACAACGGCGAGGATGGTATCGATGGAGCCCGGAAACAGTACGTTGATGACTACTTCGAGAACGAGGGAGTCTCCTTGGATTCGTTGAAGATCGTCAAGAACCCTGGTTTGAGATCGTTGGCCAAACTGATGCTGAATTCCTTCTGGGGTAAGTTATAATAACCGTATGTAGTTTTCTTTACTTAATATTTTTTTGTATTCTAGGGAAATTTGGTCAGCGCGAGAACCAGGCGAAAACAGCCATAATCAGCGAGTCCAAGGAGTTTTTCGACCTGTTGTCCAGCCCAGGCGTAGAAGTTAATCATGTGCAGGAAATAAATGACGAGGTGATTGCGGTTAACTGGCAGCATAAAGAGGAAGCAGCAGATCCTCTGTCGTCAGTTAACGTGGTCATCGCGGCATTTGTCACTGCACAGGCCCGTCTTAAGCTGTATTCCTATTTGGATCAGCTAGGAGAGAGAGTATTATACTATGACACAGGTAAGTCATTCAGTACTATCAAACATCAACACCGTTTATATTAGAGTTAATTTTTTTTTTCGTTGTTTCAGATTCCGTAATATACGTTTCGAAGCCGGGCGACTTCGAGCTACCAACAGGAAGCTTCCTGGGCGACCTCACAGACGAGCTCGAAGAGTACGGTCCCGGATCGTATATTATAGAGTTTGTGTCAGGCGGGCCGAAGAACTACGCCTACAAAGTTTATTCACCGACCACGGGACAGATACACGTGGTCGTCAAGGTCAAGGGCATCACCCTAAACCACGCCGCGACTCAAAAAATAAACTTTGAGTCCATGCTTAGACTGCTGGAAGGTATGGACGAAAAGATTATTGTAGAGTCCAACAACATCCGGCGTACGGCTGACCATCAGCTTGTAACGCGAGCGGAATCAAAAGTCTATAAGATAACGTTCGCGAAGAGACGCCGTATAGAAGATTTTGATTCCGTTCCGTTCGGCTACAACAACAACAACAAGCGACCGCGTGTATAAACATTAAAGCCCCTCTTGTATATATGTAAGTGTATAGTAGTATAGTTGTATTTTTAAGTTTTGTAAAATTTGTATAGGTAGTATTATATTTAGATCTTCAGTAGTAAAATATTATCATAACGTATATAATTATTATACAGTTCAATCGTTGTAGTAATAGATATGTGTATAGTAGTAGTAGTATAGTTGTATTTTTAAGTTTTGTAAATTTTTGTATAGGTAGTATCATATCTAACTCTTAAGTAGCAAAATATTTGTATAGTAATAAGTACATGTACAGTTCAACTGTAGTAGCAGTAGTCGGGGGTTATGTTAATCACAAGAGATCGACCTTCGGCTTGATGTAATTATTATTATAAGTGATGATGATGATGATGTCTAGGTTTATACTTTGTGTATACTATATTCGAAATTATTTAAGAATGTAATAATTAGGTAATTAGTTGTTGTTGTAAATTGTTCAATCATCTTTTGTCAGTATAGTGTAGTTATAATAATAATAAGTAAAGCTGACAAGAGTTATACCTTATGTACAGTAACTATTAAAAAAGATGGTGAAACTTAAGGGTGATTGAATGTAAATCACAAGAGGATACTCAGGGGAACATACTCATGAAATAGATCTGATAAACGCGATTTTGTTCTTTTCAATTATGTAGTAGTAGTAGTAGATCAAGACATTGTTGAAAAAGAATATTAGGCATAACAAAGCGTACAAAGCATTCAATAGGATGTTTCATGAAAAAACGAGTATGTCTTCATGGTTATCCGAGCAGATTTCAACCTAATAATAATAATTGTTTAGTTATTTTGATTATTGTCTAGTTGTTTAATAATTTTAAGAAACATTGTCGTCGTAGAATAAAAGATGTTCTATCATGGTTATCCGAGAACAGATAGTTGTTTAGTTATTTAAGTATTATTGTTTTTATTGTTTAATAATGTTTTGAGAAAGATTGTCATAGAATAAAAAAGATTAATGTTTTATATGTGTGTATTATTACTATTCTCACCCAGCTGTACCATGACATGAAAAGTGATAGCTATAACTGAGAGAGAGAGAGAGAATGAGGTAATTACCTACGAACACCTGCCTGTGATGATGATGACGTGTCAGCGACAGGATGAAACTTGTCGGGATGTGCTAAGCCGAGCACGACCAAATGATCAAAGCGTACAAAGCATTCAATAGGATGTTTCATGAAAAAACGAGTATGTCTTCATGGTTATCCGAGCAGATTTCAACCTAATAATAATAATTGTTTAGTTATTTTGATTATTGTCTAGTTGTTTAATAATTTTAAGAAACATTGTCGTCGTAGAATAAAAGATGTTCTATCATGGTTATCCAGGAACAGATAGTTGTTTAGTTATTTAAGTATTATTGTTTTGTTGTTTAATAATGTTTTGAGAAAGATTGTCATAGAATAAAAAAGATTAATGTTTTATATGTGTGTATTATTACTATTCTCACCCAGCTGTACCATGACATGAAAAGTGATAGCTATAACTGAGAGAGAGAGAATGAGGTAATTACCTACGAACACCTGCCTGTGATGATGATGACGTGTCAGCGACAGGATGAAACTTGTCTGCCAGCGATGCCTGCCTGTTTACCGTATGCGTGTTACTGAGCATGCGCTGGATCTAGGTAAGTATAGGTGACTATATAAAGCCGACCGTTGTTAGCGTGTAGCAGTAGACAGTACGTGTGCAAGAGCAGCAGCAGCAGCAACAGCAATTACGATGATGGCTAGCAGTCCTAATTATTGTTATGATAACTGTGAGAGCGAACCTCTGGAAATAGGTAAGTTATTGTTGTTTATAAAACTTCAAGTTTGTATGCTAATTTGTGTCTATTTTGTTACTTCTTTAGATGAAGAAGGTTCGGATGTTGCAGATCATGCATCATCATCATCAACAGCAAGTACCTACAACGACGACGGTCAAGCGTGGAACAACGAAGTCGAAGAAACAGGTAAGATGTTTAAGACTTTTGTGTGTGTGTGTTTATGCTTATATTAATCGATTATTGTATTATTATTGTTTAGCGTTCCTGTCGCAGCAGCAGCCTCTATACTACGCTGATGACGCTGTAGCAGCATCAGCAAACTTTACCATCATAGATACACCGGTAGCAGCAGCTAAACGTGAAGTACGTGTTCAGCTGCTCGGGGCTGTCCAGTATCCGTTGTATGTTACGAGACCTCCAGGGGAAAAAGAAAACTACGATCATATACACAACATCCAAGTAGGACTTATTCCGCCCGACGACGACGACGACCAGGGAGAATTTGCCGTGGTAGTGAAGCTCGAGTGCGTGAATAACGTATGTGAGTATGGTGAATTGGTGTTGTCGGAACGGGACTGGTTCGAGCTGTATGATATACGAGTCGAGGCACTGTTTAAAAATTTCTTTCATGGTTGCTGCTGTTGCAACAAGGACAACAGTGTACTACATTGCGATAAACATTTCAAATTCCATCTATGTGACAATTTATACATCGAGATTATTCACAACGAGTTTTTCGGCAACAGGGTGGCCATACATGATACACAGCGAACTATAACCTTAAAAGATTACGAGTTTCAGTCTATACTGCATTTAGCACCGTTGATCAATCATCATGCTCGAACGTTACGTCACCTCGACTTTTCACGTTTCTATCACGCAAACATAGAGAACGTAGCAGAAGGTCAACTGAGACGCCATGAAGATGCCTATAAATCGCTCCCGACATCCGATTCAATTTTATTCACGTCCGAGCTGTTATGCGGATACTACTCAGCTACCAGTTTAATAGACAACACAGCAGCAGCAATTGGTGGTGGATTGAACTCGTTCATTTTATTAGAAATAATAAAACATTATCCGCAAAAGTTTATCGATGCCGTACGTACACGACTGCAATCATATCAGCAACAGCAGCAGTCGGAGACGTCAACGACAACAACGTTTGCACCGTCGTATTAAGAACACCATGGCGGAAATAAACTATCTTAGAAATAGGCTGCAAAAATATTTGAACAATTTGCAAGTGTTACGCGATGATCTCAACTCATACTGTGTAATGAATAATTTGTCAAATCATATGTTACAATTGTCCATTAAATATCAAAATAAATAATATGTATAAACATTGTTGTTGTTGTTTCATTTACTAGCACAGGGTGAAGGGGTTGACTATATAAAAAAAAGGTAGATCGTTGTCATCAGCGACAGAGTACACGAATAAAGCCGAAGCTTTCCGACGGCGAACATCCTAAGCTACAAATCCGGTAAGTAGTCATACTATGAGAGAGAGAGAGAGAGAGAGAGAGAAAGAGTTTCAACTTAGTGAAAGAAGGATCCACTCCCATAGTTAGCGCTAAAATTCAAATCTGGTAAGATGGGTGCTTTAAGAATGACAGATTTAAAATGACAGATTTAAATGACAGATGCAAAAAATGACATATGCAAAAATGACAAATTTTAAATGCATAAATGACATATGCAAAAATGACAAATTTTAAAATAGATTCAAATTTAGCGCGCGCATGCAAGATGCTGTGATATAAAATGGTTGCCTCTCTGTAGTAGTAATACAGATTTCTTCTTCCTGAATTTCAAATTTTTAATGCTGAATTAATTATTACTATGTGTAATTATTATCTTATTAATGACGACGACGACGATAATTATTTGAGAAATCGATGAAATTTATTAATATAAAATGATGATCGATAATACAGATTTCTTCATGACGCGCCGCCTAGTAGTAAAAGTACATAGTTTGTCGGTATTCCTTCATAGCGCCATCTCTTAGAAGCATGCATGTTGCCGGTAATACAGTTTCCAGTCATGGATTCATAGGGCGTGGTAAAAATGGCGCCCGAAGTTCCAAAATGGCCGTCATCCAATCAGAGAATAGTAGGCGTTTTCAAAATGGCCGCCTTCAGCCAATCACAGAATAGTAGGCGTGTCATCCAAGATGGCGTCGACCAATCAGAAGCAAGGGGAGGAGCTAGAGGAGAGGGGATAGCCAATCAGAGAGCAGCAGGCGTGGCCAAAAGTAGGAAGAGTGGGAGTCTGGCCAGGTGTCGCAATACCTACTGCTAATGATACCGTGAATTAATTTAATTCGAGCATCCGTATGAGAAATGAGTTATGCAAATGAGAGATGAGATATGCTAATGATACCGTGAATTAATTTAATTCGTGAATGCATGTGAGATATGAGTTATGTAAATGAGAGATGATAAATGCAAACGATACCGTGAATTAATTTAATTCGAGCATGCATATGAGAAATGAGAGAGGTGAGATGTACAAATGAGAGATGAGATATGCAAATAATACCGTGAATTAATTTAATTTAATTTGATCAATTAATTTAATTCGCGCATTCATGTGAGAAATGATATATGTAAATGAGAGATGAGATATGTAAATGATACCGTGAATTAATTTAATTTAATTTGATCGCGGGTCATTTGCATAAAAAGAGAGGGGATGGACTCAATGGCCGGAATACCTACTCATCATTACTTATTAGACGACAGATTATCGATTTTTTCCGTTATTTATATTTTTTGATCCGTTCAAATAACATTCACTAGGCATTGCTGAAGTAAAATAAAGCCAATACCAACTTTGGACATACTAACCTACCCGTTTCAACTCGAAATTATGAAGATTTGATATAGGTGATAGTCTAATAATCCTGATATATTAAATGTCTACTCCTGATATCATTTTTAATATAGGAGATGACGATAAAACTTATTTTCTCGGTCTTTTGTGGCATTCGAAATCTGACATGTTAAAATATGATGCCAATATTTGATCCATTAGGTTTATTGGGTCCTGTCATAATTAAGGCCAAGGTTATTCTTCAAAAACTTTGGTCATTTAAATTGTCATGGGATGATCCCGTGCTACTGAATAAGTGGGAGTTTTCAGCCAGTCGGCTCTCTATTTTACATGATATAGAAATTCTGAGATTCGTTCTTTGCAACAATGGAATTAGAGCAGAATTGCATCAGACGCTAGTGAGTCATCATATGGAGCCTGTGTGGAGTATTGCTGATCATGGTCAAGTAAAGGTGAATCTTTTCTTCTATAAGTCCAGAGTCGCATCTTTAAAAGTTATTATTTTACCTAGGCTTGAGTTATGTGCTGCGCTTTTATTAGCCAGACTTATAAATAAAGTTAAAGACTCTTGGAGTCGTAAATTTCATAGTACATATCTATGGAGTGATTCGACAATAGTTTTAGGTTGGTTTCATGCAACACCAAACACTTGGAGAATATTTGTTACAAATATCGGAAATTCAGTCATTAACAAATTCGTCAGACTGGCGATATGTAAATACATTAGAAAATCCTATTGACCTAATTTCCAGGCTTATTTCCCATGGTTTTAGGTAAAATTAAGTTGTGGTGGTATGAGCCGAACTGGTTACATAATACAGAAGCATAGCCAGCTGTTACTGAACTCATGTCAGGTTCCTTCTGAATGTAACTTGGAAATTCGAAAAAAGGCTCATATAGCTGTTGCGACTGCAAGCTTCAATACATTTCAAAAATTTTTAATTTTAATTAAATTACAGAAAGTTGTAGCTCATTTAATTACATTTAAGACCAATGCCGTTACAAAAAAGCATGTAAGATAACGCGGCCCATTAACTTCTAATGAACTTGAACAGTCTTCTTATTTTAATCAAACTAGTGCAGGCAGAAATGTTATACAGGGTGTTTCATAGTGCACCAGACTTTACCAGCGCATTTCTGATGGCATATGTAACAAAGAATCTTAATAAAGTTTTTTGATTAGAGAAAGTTCAAATTTTTAATAATCTTGACCGACGTTTTTATAAAAGTACGTATAAAATTATAACGCGTTGATGGTGATTTTGATATCATTAATAAAAAATAAAGTTAAATGTATATGTAAGTGCAAGGTTTGAAATTTTAAAGCCAGACAAACATGATGAGATCACATATTACTGTGTAATTTTCTAGCCCAAACCCACCATTTTCAATGTATCAATCTATTTACCCTTTTCTTAATTATCTGCGTTCGCGGAATTATCATTTAAGTGACTGACTTCATAAAATTGTATTATAAAAACGACCATGTTGCAGAATCAGCAATGTAAACATAACAAACCATAAAACATCTTGTTTCAAGAACATAACAAACTACTGCATGTGTTAAAAACATTATACCCGTCTTTATTTATTTTTTCCGAAAACTACGCTTCTGAGAAAAAAATGTTATAGGGATTTTTTGTTTGTCTTATCGATATCTATATACCTGCCGTCTTTGATGTCTGAATGTCAGAACTAAGGGATTTACACCTTACACAGAGAGTTAGTACAAGAAGTAAACTTCTACAACTAAATCTTTTCATTGATGAGACTGCTCTTATTCGTGTAGGTGGGCGTCTCCGAAATGCAGTATTTAGTTTTGATAAAAGATTTCCAATCGTTTTACCTAACAAACATATTTTTATAGGGCTTTTAGTAGAAAATGAACATAAATCCCTGGTATATGCTGGACCACAGTTACTACTCGCAACTATTCGTGAAAGGTTTTGAATAATTGCAAGAAGATCTTTAGTCTCTAAGGTTGTACATAATTGCACAGTATGTTTTAAAACGAAATCTGTTCCCAACGCAAAATACAAAATTTCAGACCTGCCAAAAAAAATAGAATAATACCTTCCCGATCTTTTACTGATGCAGGTGTTGACTTTTGTGGTTATTTTTATTTAAGAGATAGAAAAATCGAGAAATTTGTTTATAACCTGCTTTAGAGGTTGCTAGGTACCCTACCTAGAGTGGCTTTATATAACAACAATAGAGTAATAAAAACTTTATTTCAAGTGAGTTTCTTATTTTACTAGAGTACAAAACAGCCGTTTCACTTCTGCTATGGTTTTTTCTATTTTAATAAATCAATATCGTATGCTTTTTTCTACTTTATTATAAACTCTTTTAATTTATTTACAAAGTTTAATTATTTTGTAAATGTTAGACTGTAAACATCCGTTAGTGAGCGAGTCAAGATGGACCAATAAGGGTGAGCGCGAATTTACAACAGAGCATGCTTGCTACAAAGAACAAACGAACTATGTACTTCATACATTCAATCATTCTGTATGTCACGTTTATTATTAACATGTATTGTTTTGTGTTCCTTTATAATAAAATACTTGTTTCATGTGTTTATTGACTTTGTATTCCAGAGCATCTAAACCTCTCTGCATTAACAGGTTACGGGTCCGGTCTCGCGAGTGAAAACAAATATAAAACGTTGTGTTAACGAAAAGAAAAATACCGCGCAAAGCGCTGGAGAAAACTAACCATGAATGTCGGAAATGTTTCGAGGATTGAACTTCTCAACAAAAACAATTACGATACTTGGAGGTTGCAAATGCAAGCAGTGCTAGTGAAAAATGATCTGTGGGAATACGTCAGTGGTATGACGGTGAAGCCTGAACCAGGTGAAAACAATACACACGCCGCCATTGTACAAGATTGGGAGAGAAACGATCAAAAAGCAAGATCGGACATAATATTATCAATATCCGCACGTGAATTGAAACAATTAAAAAATTGTGAAACGTCACGCGCGATGTGGTTAAAGTTGCGAGAGATTTACCAGTCGCAAGGTCCAGCCAGAAAAGCAACGCTTTTGAAGAGATTAACTCTACATAAAATGGTGGATGGTCGTGACGTGCGTGATCATTTAAATGAGTTTGTCGACACGGTTGATAAATTTGGTGATATGAACATCATTATAAATCCGGATCGATTGACGATCATGTTACTATACAGTTTGCCCACGAGCTTAGAAAACTTTCGGCGTGCTATTGAATCGCGTGATGATTTACCAACACCTGAAGCTCTTCGCGCGAAAATCATCGAGGAAAATGACGCTCGTAAAGGTGGCGCGCAGGTCGGCTCGTCGGTTGTCATGTTTGTAAACAAAAGTGGTAGACGGTATGATCGAAAAGAGTAGGTATTGCGACACCTGGCCAGACTCCCACTCTTCCTACTTTTGGCCACGCCTGCTGCTCTCTGATTGGCTATCCCCTCTCCTCTAGCTCCTCCCCTTGCTTCTGATTGGTCGACGCCATCTTGGATGACACGCCTACTATTCTCTGATTGGTCGACGCCATCTTGGATGACACGCCTACTATTCTCTGATTGGCTGAAGACGGCCATTTTGAAAACGCCTACTATTCTCTGATTGGATGACGGCCATTTTGGAACTTAGGGCGCCATTTTACCACGCCCTATGAATCCATGACTGGAAACTGTATTACCGACAACATGCATGCTTCTAAGAGATGGCGCTATGAAGGAATACCGACAAACTATGTACTTTTACTACTAGGCGGCGCGTCATGAAGAAATCTATATTACCGATCATCATTTTATATTAATAAATTTCACCGTTTTCTCAAATAATTATCGTCGTCGTCGTCATTAATAAGATAATAATTACACATAGTAATAATTAATCCAGCATTAAAAATTTGAAATTCAGGAGGGCGCGTCATGAAGAAATCTGTATTATCCTACGCATTGATGCTATTAGAGGTCGCATTAAAGAGCCTTTTCTCTCACTCTCTTGCTCTTTCCCCATTAGAGGACGCATTAAAGAGCCCTCTCTCTCTTTCTCCTATTAGAGGACGCATTAAAGAGCCCTCTCTCTCTTTCTCCTATTAGAGGACGCATTAAAGAGCCCTCTCTCTCTTTCTCCTATTAGAGGACGCATTAAAGAGACCTCTCTCTCTCTCTTTCTCCTATTAGAGGACGCATTAAAGAGCCCTCTCTCTCTCTCTCTCTCTCCCTCCTATTAGAGGTCGCATTAAAGAGCCCTCTCTCCTATTATAGTAATAATTATTTAAGATAACTGATCCAGCATTAAAAATTTGAAATTAAGCGCTGTATTATCCTACGTATTGATGCTATTGGTATCATTTATCAAAATTTTAAATTTGTCATTTTTGCATCTGTCATTTAAATCTGTCATTTTGAATTTGTCATTTCTGCTACGTTCTCTATGTTTGCGTTAACAAATTATCATAGGTACATATAAGTGTATATTATACATGTTCCCATTGCATGTTACGTTTCAATTGAAATTAATTCAATTAGAAATCGCTCGTGAGACTTCTCATTCGTTAACATTGATAGTATACGCATTATTATTAATTTAGATTGAACAATAATAAATATATAGATGCATTATTTTATACGGTGCCCTTTTTATAGCGTCGAATCTGCTTAAAAAGACTTATTGTTCTTTCGTTTAAATATTTAGGTGAATTTTAAAAGAAAACACAAAACGTCTACCTGCAGGAACAGATTTAGAAATTTATTATCTATCGGACGGAATACACCCTATTTTTATGGTTTGGTTGTTCAATGCTGTCACCAATATATATTTCTTGAAAAACGCTATCTGATCGACCTATCTACCGCAAAAATCCTACCTTTTTGTTCGATTATAGCTGTAGATTTCATTATATATATATAATACTGCATGTACGAGCTCTATAATATTTACCATTATTATTATTTAATCTGCCTGAGAATAAAAAACTTTTTAATCTATCTGTGAGCGGTTTCCGTGAATTTTATTTTTTTTTTTGTAAACCGTTATAAAAATTTAACAGGGGTAGAACTCGTATTTATTGTGTATTTCATTTAATTATTATTATGCAGTCGTATTTAAGTGAATCTGTCTTCTCGACATGATAGAACAAACAAAAGGCTTTAAATCAAGACACACAGTCGCATTTTTTTTTTTTCACAGAAATTTATTACCTACGAATACACCCCTAATTTTTATGTTGGTCGCTGACAGTGATAGGAAACGCTCACTCTGTTGTTCTATTGACAGGGTCATAAAACTCAACAGCGACAATAAAGCCACGATTTTTTTTTTGTTCGTTCGTCGTCGTCGTCGTATACATTTGAAGGAAATCTTTTGTCAGAACTCATAAAATAGCATTTAACAATCCTCGTTAATAACAGCACCTACTGATTCTATTTGTATGCCCTATAGATTATAATCTATAATGGTAAAAATTCTTTCCTCGAGTAGATAGATCTACCAGATAAGTGCTCGAGAAACATCATAATTAAACTGAGGTGTCCGTTTTACTTTATTACGTAAAATAGACTATACATTTTCGTTCTTATCATTTCTCTATAGATCTGTAAATCGAAAAATGCATAAACTATGATAGGCTTAATTATTTTTTGCAATAGCTTAGGGTCCCATCCAATCCTAGTTAAACAAAACCAACGTTAACACCCTTTTTGTATTTTAAAATAACATGTTTAGGGGTGGGACTGTATATTTCGTTTTACATAAATACAGAGGTTACTGCATGTTGACGAGTATTAAATAAAAGTTTCATAACGTTACCACTACTGACAACTTTTATAAAATATTTTTAAAATGGGTAAGTTGTTTTTCTTTGATTACAAGTACTTAGTTATATTTAAAATTGTAAATTTTGCAGCAAATGTGTCGATAGCCGTCCGCGCATGGTGCAGAACAATATTACGAAGATTGTACGCTAGCACTACACACAGGGGCGTCGTAAGTAGACTTTTTTAATTTATCTATAAACAACATACTAAAACGATGTTAATATTTCAGTTTCTGATCCATTGTATGGGGGTTGGTACCCCTCTCCCCAGCTATCCGGCGGCTGTCGCAACCAAGGTAGCAGCGGGGCATTTGGAAGTAGGCGATACTACGGTCCTTGTCGAGGTGTACGTACGACTCGATCATAGGGAGGCCTGGATTATTTATGTATGATTTATTATTCTATATATGGCGGTGTAAATATATGTATCTTTTTTTTTTTCAGGAGACATATCAGTTTGTTAGCAATAGTTTGTAATAATAAATACATTAAACGCTATCTGTCTTTTTTTTTTTAATTAGTATCCATTCTCTCTCTCTCTTTTACAGTGAAAAATAGTTGAAAAACCTTCTCAATAAAGCTTCTTTTTCATTTCATATTTGAAACTATTTACTAGAAAGCTGGTAATTATGAAATTTGGTTTTTTAATAAATTAAACTGTCAGTGTGGGGATTATATACAGATCTGAAAT
The DNA here is from genome assembly GCA_929113105.1 of Agrypnus murinus. Classification (NCBI taxonomy): domain Eukaryota; kingdom Metazoa; phylum Arthropoda; class Insecta; order Coleoptera; family Elateridae; genus Agrypnus; species Agrypnus murinus. The sequence goes on from OV816027.1 coordinate 71,857,081, forward strand.
TTGATACAAATATTAATAATAAAGACAAAGGTGTACATTAGAATTTTACAAGCCCTTAAAGAACGCAATATTAATTACAGAGATGCGTGGGTCGGGTGTCTTAAGCTATTTACATATGTTACACTCATAAATATTGCGAAAATGTTAACGACACTACCACGTTAAGATATACTAAAGCTATTCGACGACAGTTACTACATACTTTTTGAATGTTAGCAAGAGGCGATATCGATTGTAACCTTTATTTAATACAAATGGAATTATTGCGTATTACGAGCCACGATTAAAGGTGTCTCTAACTAAAGTTTCGTTTAAAATCAACAAGAATAAAGATAGCTTTATCTAATTTAATAAGTGGGAAAAGATTAGAATTGGTCACCATGGTAATTAAACATGTTGTTAATTTAACAGAGAGATGCGAATACGGCCTATCGTGTTTAGAAAGATCCAATTGAAAAAATATATTTGATCTTATAAGTTATCCATAAATATGTTAGTTAACAGAAATAAACCGTCTTTTTGTAAATAAAGTTTATTATTACAAGTAAAATAATTTTCGCTGATACAAAGATCAAATATATTTTTTCAATTGGATCTTTCTAAACACGATAAGCCGTATTCGCTTCTCTCTGTTAAATTAACAGCATGTTTAATTACCATGGTGACCAATTCTAATCTTTTCCCACCTATTAAAATTAGATAAAGCTATCTTTATTCTTGTTGATTTTAAACGAAACTTTAGTTAGAGACATCTTTAATCGTGGCTCGTAATACGGCCCATATTATTTTTTGGTTTCGAAATTCAAACAACTGAAAGTTGATAATTGAAAATACTCCATGAGAAATCAAGTCGTTCTTGACATTGAATCCATATATCCTAATTCTTATCTTATATAACCTATTATTATATAGGTACTCTGTGATAACCATAGTAATATCTGGGTAAAATCCAGCCATTATTTTAAAAGGTTTAATTTTCATTGCAGTCAATTTCGACACTTTGAGTTTTTTAACATTTTTATCAGGGGGTGGTATCTCTTTAAATGTGCTCTGTCAAAGAGTTTGAGAATTATCGCCCCTTCTATGCAATAAACATTTGAGAGCATCGTTTAAAGATTTCTATCTTACAGACCATCGTTAGACAAGAGTAACAAAATTGTCAGAAAGGTATTTTGTTTTCACAGTTGTTATCTGCTAATCAGCTTTAAAAAAAGGCCAGTTATACATATAGCTTATTTACGTAATCGAGTGTTCTATTGTATTAGAATTTATAGACATGACAATTTTTCCCTCATAAACTAAGAACAGCTCTTAATAAATATAAACTGTTGACCCAGGGCAGGGGAATAAAAATTATCTATGTTGAGATCTACATTTTAAACATCAGTAAATTAATAGGCAGGTGTTCTCGTGGGAACTTGATTTTTACCCCAACTCTCAGGTCTATCAAAGGTATGCTGCGCATCACCAATGATAACCCTATGGGATATTACGCAAGATCTTGTAGTTTGGTAACGTAACCAGGGGAGGGGGCTTGTTCACTGTTTGGCTATAAAAACCCAAACTCGTAGCAATACCTGCTATATAGATGCTCGACTACAGTTCAAGAGCTTCATTACGTTTAATGGTAGTAAAATAAAACTCTGAGTGTGTGAGTGTGTGTGTGTGTTGGTACCTGTCTAAATCAGCAACTTTAGCCAACCATAAGGTAGGATTTTTCTCTTATTTTTTGTAATGATTCATTTGTACTAAATTTACGCGTTGATGTTGTTTTAAGAGAGAAAAAAAAACATCATGTCGCTATTATCATTAAACGAGTTCGAAGACGGTCACAATCTAAATGAGTTACAATTACAACAACAGTTTCGACAGTGTATCTTAGACGCAGGAGTCAGCATACCTATTTCAGTAGCAGCGCTTATTTGTTATGAATATGACCATCTGCTATCTAGCGAGGAGCAGCTGTCTGATTCACGTCGTTATACATCGGCCCCTGTTCAAATACAGAGCAGTGACAGTGAAGAACACATGATCAGTGCGTGTAATCAGCTTTTACAGGAGGTAGAAGCAATAAATAGACGTTTAGGAGTGAACTGTATCACATTTGTTAAATTTATTCGTTTATAAGTTGATAGGGGCTACTTCTACATTCTACTATGAACCATATTATTATTATTGACATATCATTGTTTTCTAGTACTATAGTATATACATCATTTTGTTATATGAAAAACTTACATTATCTTATATCCTAACCTAAATATTACATTGTACAACTATTGGCAGGTATGCTATAGTGCCTCAAGGTAGAGTATCATATGAGCCCTGTATAATATAGCTCTTATCGTCGTGAGGGCTTAGCGTGATTATATACATCATTTTGTTATATGAAAAACTTAACATTAACTTATATCTAAACTTAAGTATTATTTTATACAACCATGTTTATCAGGTATGCGATAGTACCCTACGGTAGAGTGTCATGCGAGCCCGGTATAATATAGCGCTTATCGTCGTGAGGACTTATTGACTCTGAATAATTTTTTGTTGTACAGATGTTTCTTTGTGTGTTCCTTCAAACAATTTATATACTCAGCGAATGTAATATGCTTTTTGACTATATGTTTCTTGATAACCCTTCGCGCATCGATAGTGTTTTTCACTATGTGTTTTTAATACCCTTTTTTTTTGCCTTCTTAACTGTTCGTTTATTTGCCAGAACCCGCTGAATGTTGACGGATATATTATTTAATTTTTCAAATTTGTTAATATCCTTTAACTTAATATGAAATTCCAACTCGTTAAAATTTAGTTCATTCTCATATATTATGTGATATGATTTTGACTATATGTTTCTTGATAACCCTTCGCCTTCTTAACTATTCTTTTATTCTCAAGAACCTGTTTTACCTCGTACCACTTTAGGAATTCTTTACGAGCTTTTGGTTTCATGGTATCAATACTGTAGAACTTGACATGCGGAAGAGGGCCAATGTAGTTAGCGTTAGAATACTCCATAATTTTGATCGGAATTTTGAATGTTTATTACAGCTTTCTTCTGCTGGATAGGATCCGGAAGTGTTATATATGAAGAAGCTTTCAGGGAGTTGTATTTGCTGATATTCAATTCGATAAACAACAGGTTTTAATGTCCAGCCGCTCTCTTTCTGTTGAAATTCACTTATTTTATTATCTAGTTCATCTGTAAAAATGGTTGTATGCAAGATCTAGATCTATTGAACAGTCAAAGTTTTTAACAACAGCGAGGATGGTATCAATGGAGCCCGGAAACAAACCCCCAGACTTGGATGCTTTATTATACAGGGTTACATCGTACGACCAGGTCTCTTGTATGTACTGCACTATGTAACCCTTACGAATGGCCAATACCAGCTCGTCCAAGACCCAGGTTCCGTTGATGATTTGATCCTCGACGTCATGCTGACAGTCGGTTTGGCTTAATTCTTCAGTACAAGTGCGACATAACGGGAACAGAAGTTTATTGTACATTTTGACGGGTAAGACCGGCTGATATAGATCCTGAGGCGGTAACACTGTACATTTTACTACACAATTGATGTTTTCCTGTATGAAAGCCTTCGGCTCGATATGCTTGGTGTTAGTTATTACAGCAGTTCGCATGCGTCCCTTAAATGTTGATTTCATATCGACCCGCTTCACGCGATCGCGAGCTGTCTCTTTTCGCTATTACTTACACCTACAGTTTTAAGGTTTTAATAATCTCCCTATATGATCTCGCTTGGGCCAGGCGGGTTGATAGATGATTCTTAACCCCTATAGATGTTTCTTTTTCCAGTGCTCTATTGATTCTCCATATAGCCGAGGTGACATCTTATAACATAATCCGAAACCCGTTTGGGAACTCTCCTATTAGATTCGTGTGTTGCTTACGCATGCGGTATACATCTTGTTCACTGGTGTCGAAATGTTCATGAACGTCTTGTTTAATTACTTCATACAGATTAGGCGTTTCTACAACGTATACTAGGGAATCTGTATCGCTATAACAAATTCGTGCCTTGTCACCGGAACGTCGTCTCATGTATGAGTAATGAAAGTCATATAGTTTCAATTTTTGATATATCCAATATACACATGCCTACATATATGGACTTGTTGAAGTAAACTTCCGTTTTATCAACTCGATAGCCACTAGATCTTCGAATTTTTAACATTTAATCTATAGAATAACTGGAACATCTTTTTGCATAAAGATTAATGAAAGTCATATAGTTTCAATTTTGTAGATCAAGACATTGTTGAAAAGAATATTAGGCATAACAAAGCGTACAAAGCATTCAATAGGATGTTTCATGAAAAATGAGTATGTCTTCATGGTTATCCGAGCAGATTTCAACCTAATAATAATTGTTTAGTTATTTTGATTATTGTCTAGTTGTTTAATAATGTTTTGAGAAAGATTGTCATAGAATAAAAAGATTAATGTTTTATATATGTGTATTATTACTATTCTCACCCAGCTGTACCATGGCATGAAATGTGATAGCTATAACTGAGTGAGAGAGAGAATGAGGTAATTACCTACGCACACCTGCCTGTGATGATGACGTGTCATTAAACAGGATGAAACTTGTCTGCCAGCGATGACTGCTTGTTTACCGTATGCATGATACTGAGCATGCGCTGGATCTAGGTAAGTACAAGTGACTATATAAAGTCGACCGTTGTTAGCGTGTAGCAGTAGTCCGTACGTGTGCAGCAGCAGCAGCAGCAATTACGATGATGGCTAGCAGTCCTAATTATTATTGTTATGATAACTGTGAGAGCGAACCTCTGGAAATAGGTAAGTTATTGTTGTTTATAAAACTTCAAGTTTGTATGCTAATTTGTGTCTATTTTGCTGCTGCTTGTTTAGATGAAGGCCTGGATGTTGCAGATCATGCATCATCATCAACAGCAAGTACCGACAAGTACAGCAAGAACGATCAAGCATCGAACAATGAAGAACTAGGTAAGGTGTTTAAAACTTTTGTATGTTTATGCTTATATTAACCGATTATTGTATTATTGTTTTAGCGTTCCTGTCGCAGCAGCCGAAGAATGACTCTGGTCAAAGGGGTTGCAACATACAGCGTCCGGTTTGCTTCAAGTCTTTCGCGAAGCCATTCAACTGCAAGAGACACGTAAAAATCATTCACGAATCAGACAGAATTCAATGTTCTAGTTGTGTCAAAACTTTTTAAACGCCGATGCCTACAAGATACACAAGAGAGCCGTCCACGAAATGAACAGAATCCAGTGCTCTAGCTGTTTCAAAACTTTTTCACGTCGTGACCACTTAAAACGACATATGAATGGCGTCCACGAATCAATCAAAGTCCGGTGTTCTAGCTGCTTCAAATGTTTTTCAAGCACAGACAACTTAAAAAAGCATATTAAAAGCGTCCATGAATCAGTCAGAGTCAGGTGTTCTAGTTGTGTCAAAACTTTTTCACACGTTGACAGCTTAAAAAGGCATGTGAAGAACGTACACCATAGCTCATCTGTTGTGAAGACAGAAACGGGGAGCAAACACTGACGTCGTTGAGACAGAGGATATGACCGCAACTACGCTGCCGGCTGATTATCGTACCAACTATGAAAGTAACGAAGAATTAGGAAAGGTTACAGGGTCAACAAGTTATTCCTCGGACTAGTATTTCTGCGAGGGCATACAACGTCGACGCAGAGATCCGTAGAACTACAATAGTCATAGAAAGCAGATTATGATCTATATACTTGTATTATGCTGTGTGTATACTAAATAAATGTTTGTAAAATATGTTTATATGTTTTATTTTTATCACGCCCATACTCTGATTTCTTGTCCAACAGGGCTGACTAGGCCATTTTTTTTGTTTCAAGACTATTTCTAGTCTAGCGACATAGTATATGTTAACATTTGACCGCCTTATTAGCATTTACAATTAATACATAACCATTTTTTTTTTAGTGAAGTCTGATCAATAACAACACATGTTAAAAGAAACAAAGTAAGCAGCTGTTACATTTTGCTGATTTTGTCTGGCAAATTTTACTGCAATCTAGTTTTGAAATGAGCATGTATAATTTCTATACGTATTATTCTATGTACTTCATTATATCAAATTGTTACCCTGTATACTTAAGTAACGAGTATACATACATGTATGAGAAGTAGGATACAGTTGTTACCTATACGAAAACCTTTAGTAAAATATTTGTATAGTACCATATTTTAACTCTTAAGTAATAGTAGTAGTAGTAATGTAACTTCAATAAGTACAACAACGTCTGAAGGATAATATTTTAAAGATAATTATCATTATTAATGTATATAATTGTTCCATTACTTATGTAGGAGTAATAGTTAGTTGTTAAATTGTTCAATTGTTGAGAAGAGTGTCATAGAATAACAAAAAAAAGATTAATGTTCTATACGTATCATTCTATGTACCTCTTTATATCAAATTGTTACGCTGTCTACTTAAGTAACGAGTATACATGTATGAGAAATAAGATACAGTTGTTACATATACGAAAACCTTTAAGTGAAATATTTGTATAGTACCATATTTTAACTCTTAAGTAATAGTAGTAGTAATGTAGCTTCAATAAGTACAACACCGTCTTAGTTAGTTGTTAAATTTTAAACGAAAGAACAATAAGTCTTTTTAAGCAGACTCGACGCTATAAAAAGGGCACCGTATAAAATAATGCATCTATATATTTATTATTGTTAAATCTAAATTAATAATAATGCGTATACTATCAATGTTAACGAATGAGAAGTCTCACGAGCGATTTCTAATTGAATTAATTTCAATTGAAACGTAACATGCAATGGGAACATGTATAATATACACTTATATGTACCTATGATAATTTGTTAACGCAAACATAGAGAACGTAGCAGAAATGACAAATTCAAAATGACAGATTTAAATGACAGATGCAAAAATGACAAATTTAAAATTTTGATAAATGATACCAATAGCATCAATACGTAGGATAATACAGCGCTTAATTTCAAATTTTTAATGCTGGATCAGTTATCTTAAATAATTATTACTATAATAGGAGAGAGGGCTCTTTAATGCGACCTCTAATAGGAGGGAGAGAGAGAGAGAGAGAGGGCTCTTTAATGCGTCCTCTAATAGGAGAAAGAGAGAGAGAGAGGTCTCTTTAATGCGTCCTCTAATAGGAGAAAGAGAGAGAGGGCTCTTTAATGCGTCCTCTAATAGGAGAAAGAGAGAGAGGGCTCTTTAATGCGTCCTCTAATAGGAGAAAGAGAGAGAGGGCTCTTTAATGCGTCCTCTAATGGGGAAAGAGCAAGAGAGTGAGAGAAAAGGCTCTTTAATGCGACCTCTAATAGCATCAATGCGTAGGATAATACAGATTTCTTCATGACGCGCCCTCCTGAATTTCAAATTTTTAATGCTGGATTAATTATTACTATGTGTAATTATTATCTTATTAATGACGACGACGACGATAATTATTTGAGAAAACGGTGAAATTTATTAATATAAAATGATGATCGATAATACAGATTTCTTCATGACGCGCCGCCTAGTAGTAAAAGTACATAGTTTGTCGGTATTCCTTCATAGCGCCATCTCTTAGAAGCATGCATGTTGTCGGTAATACAGTTTCCAGTCATGGATTCATAGGGCGTGGTAAAATGGCGCCCTAAGTTCCAAAATGGCCGTCATCCAATCAGAGAATAGTAGGCGTTTTCAAAATGGCCGTCTTCAGCCAATCAGAGAATAGTAGGCGTGTCATCCAAGATGGCGTCGACCAATCAGAGAATAGTAGGCGTGTCATCCAAGATGGCGTCGACCAATCAGAAGCAAGGGGAGGAGCTAGAGGAGAGGGGATAGCCAATCAGAGAGCAGCAGGCGTGGCCAAAAGTAGGAAGAGTGGGAGTCTGGCCAGGTGTCGCAATACCTACTACGATTATGTTACAGTGTCGTGAAAAATCATGCGAGAACGAGATTGCCGATTATTATAAAAACAATAATAATAATAAATCCTACCTTTTTGTTCGATTAAAGCTGTAGATTTCACATAGACTCTGTAGCAACAATTGGTAATAACAACCAAGAATGGCACAAATCACTTCAAACACAGACGTAATAATTAACAGTACGCATAAAAAACATACATGTGTTGATGTCTCGAGTAACCCCAAACAAGTGCTTGTCTACTTCTGTGGTTGGCTTTATAGGTTCGAATTGTTGCGCAATATTATGCAATAAGCTAAAAATAAAACTCGAGTCAATTTGCCCGCTTAACAAAGGAACAAAGCGTTCTCTCCGGTGAACACCTGCGTGTCATAAATCAGTTTGAAATGTTTTTTTCTGCACCAGAGTTGACATACCTTCTAGATTTTATCTATTAGAATAAAAAAAAAAAAACGGTGTATCATTCTAACCCTCTGGGGATATAATTCATTCAACTGTCATACCGTTTTTTATTGAACGCAGGTGTGACGAATAAGTTATGACCCTGTCTGTATTAAATAAAGGTTACATTCGATATCGCCTTTTGTACTTTAGTGTCTTTCTCGGTTCTATTTGTGTTTAGATATCTGATAAATTTCAACGTATTGTGCGAACAGAGAATGCAGTGATAATATTATATTATTTTTATTAGGCAATAGACAGATTGTTGTCAAAATTCGATATGATTCCCTTTTAAGGATGTGTTTATAACTTTCACTTCAGAAATGAACGAGGCAAGCAGTTTAGGTTTGATTTAATTGTGTGCCTTTTTATTTAAAGAAAATTCTATAAAATTTAAAGTGTGTTCTTTTAAATGCTCTAAGAGACAGAAAGGTCTTTTTACCTGGAAATAACTTTAGAAATCAGACCCGTCAACGTGCGAGATTTACAGGTACTTAATAATACAAAGAGTGATGAAATGTTTGATTATTTTGCTATTACAGTATATCAATATTATAATCTATTGAAACTTTTCTGTTAAATGTGATTATGATAAATCAAAAAAAACATTTCTTTAAATAGGTATATTTTTAATAAAAAATGTCTAAAGTATGACAAAAAAATAGTTTTAATGCTCTAACACAGTCAACCTTTATTTAGAAGATCGGTCACATAGATAAGAGCTACCTACATGGACAACGCAGGTGTTCTTTTATTCGTTAACGAGTTTCTTTGCTCAGGGTCCGTGTGTGTGTGTGTAATAAATTAAATGGTTATCAATAGACACATCTAAAAGTTTAATGTTATAGTAAATTATAAAAACGACACCGAGGGTAATAAATTTAAATTTTATCTAATCGTGTTACATGACAGTGCAGGTGTCGATCCCTTTTTTAACAATACCCTTTTTTTTTGTTACGAAGGGTAATAAATTAAGATTTTATCTATTCGTGACAGTGCAGGTGTCTACCTTTTTAATGATATCCTTTTGCTCCGACGGTAATAAATTTAGATTTTATCTACTCGTGTTACTTTGACAGTGCAGGTGTCGATCCCTTTTTAACAATACCCTAAAGAACATCTGCGCTGTAAATGTAGGTAGCACTTATCTATGTGACCGATCTTCGAGGGTAATAAATTTAGATTTTTATCTGGTCTCAAGTAATTAATTGACAGTGCAGGTTTTTTTTTAACAATACCCTTTTTGTTCTGGTAATAAATTAAGATTGTATCTAAAATCATGTTCATTCGCGCAGGTTCGAAGTTTATAAAAGCTCAGTCAAACCCCCTTCCGTTTTAGTTTGGTCTTGACATCGGTTACGGTGATAGTAATATTGTTATTGTTTGCTTGAACTAGGTATGTTAAAATAATCATTTATTATTCTTGTGAGTGTTAAGTTTTTGTCTATTTTATTTTACATAGAAAAATGGATTTGCTAATACAACAATTGAACAAATCTCCCGTTAGCCAGAAGCCAATCAAGAAGTTATGTGATTACAAAATAAAAGAAATTGCAGAGATACTACAATTCAAAAGAGTCGTTTGCCGTGATAAGCGTCAAAGTGTGATTATTGTTGCTGAAAAGCATGTTACATTTCTACCAAAGCGAATCAGCGATAAGTTAACAGATCAAAGGGTTACAGAGCTTAACCAGCAGATTGAAGCTAAAACGATTTCTCTAGGTTTGATGTACATGGGGAAAACACACTGTTATGATGACTGCCTGTTTGTGGAATTAAATAAGGTACGAGTAAACATCAAGTTTATACAATAAACCCCTTTTTAACGTTCTATTGTTATTGTTGTTACAGCCCCTGGAACCGCAAATAGAAAACAGAGGTCAGTCCTGAAGTCCTCAAGCACCAGCATTCTATCAACATTTTTTATTATAAATTAAATGTAGCCTTAACACTATATTAATAAACATAATTTTTTTTTAATTCCTATATGGCTTTATTATTTCTTCTAGAAAAGGTAGTGGTGGAAACGTTTCAGCTTAGTGAAAGGATCCAATCCCAGAGTTAGCGCTAAAATTCAAATCTGGTAAGATGGTTGCTTTAAGAATGACAGATTTAAATGACATATGCAAAAAAAATGACAAATTCAAAATGACAGATTTAAATGACAGATGCAAAAATGACAAATTTAAAATGACAGAAGCAAAATTGACAGATTTAAAATGACAGATGTAAAAACGACAGCAGTAAAATTGACAGATTTAAAAATGACATGCAAAAATGACAAATATTTAAAATTGACCGATTCAAATTTAGCGCGCGCGCGCGCACGCAAGATGCTGTGATATAAAATGGTTGCCTCTCTGTAGTAGTAGTAGTAATACAGATTTCTTCTTCTTCTTCATGACACGCCACCTAGTAGTAGTACACAACGCATCGATAATACAGATCCCTTCATGACGCCCTCTCTTAGCAATACACACTAATTGTAGCATTACGCCCTCTATTGGTAGCACTCAGTTTGCCGGTAATACAGATACCCGTAATGGCGGCGGCGGCGGGCGTGGTAGCCTGGCGCCAGGGCGTGGTAGAATGGAGCCAGACGTTCCAAAATGGCTGCCTTCATACAATCAGAAGCAAGGGAGGAGCTACAGGGGTGGGGGTTAACCAATCAGAGAGAAGTAGGCGGGGAAATCCAAGATGGCGGCGACCAATCAGAAACAAGGGGAGGAGCTACAGGAGTGGGGGTAGCCAATCACAGGCGAGGGGAGGAGCCATGCCATTGGCATGCCACATGGCATGTCAATTTCTGTCTGGGCCAGGTGGCCCAATACCTACTGAAAAGTAAAACCGGAAATGAATCATAATAACGATGAGAATAATAAAGGTGGAAATAAATTTCTTTGTTACAGATGCAGAAAGCCAGAAGTCAGAATGCAGATTTAACAAAAATAAGAGGCAATCTGCCAACAATACGGGAAATATGTGCTTAAACGCTGTTGAGCAATCGGAATTTCAATCGATTGAACAAAACCGGAAGTGGTGTTTAGACAGCGGAGCAACTACACACTTATGTAACGATTCGTTAAACTTTCGAGAAATTAGTGATTCGAAACGTGGCGCGTTAAATCTCGCAAACAATTCGACAACAGAAATAATTGGCAGAGGGACAGTACAGTTTACAGCGGAAGTGTTGGGTGACCAGAAAAATGTTTCACTCGACGCATCACTTGTTCCAGATTTGAGGAACTAACCTCTTATCTGTTGAGAAGATAACTGATCGTGGATTCAAAGTTATTTTCAAAAAGAGAAGTGCGGAAATTGTGAACTCAGATGGCAACATCGAATTGTGCGCTGACAGAATCGGTGACTTATACTATGTGCGTGAGTTCAAAGAAGACGCATGTGCCGTATCAGCTGACTCGAAACAAAGTAAAGTGTGACTCGACTTGTTGCACAAACGACTCGGTCACGCAAACGTGAAGGACATTTCAGATGCTGTACGCAGAAGCGCCGTGACAGGTGTACAACTTCAAAATTCAGCTGTGAAACTGGATTGTGATGTGTCTGAAGGGAAAGGTGTCGAGAACTCCATTCCCGAAGAAATCAGACCGAAAGACAGAGATTCTAGACCTGGTTCACACTGATGTGTGCTGACCGATGAGGGTAGATTCTCTGGGAGGGGCCAGATACTACGTTGAATTCAACGACGACAGCTCGAAATGGTGTGAGGTCAAGTTTCTTAAATCAAAGGCAGAGGTGTTTACTGCAACGACCGAATACATCGCCCTTGTCGAAAACCAAAAAGATAAGAGTGTCAAGTCTTTGCAATCTGATAACGGACGTGTGTACACAAGCCGGGAATTCGACATGTACATAAACGAGGGATTACACGGAGGCTAACCGCTCCGTACAACCCGAAACAGAACGGCATAGCTGAAAGGGAGAACTGTACTCTCCTTGATGCCGCCAGATGTCTTCTGATGGAAGCCAAATTACCCAATTCATTCTGAGCTAAAACGGTTAACACAGCAAATTATCACCGAAACCGCTTGCCCACAAAGAGCCTAGATGGCAGAACGCCATATGAGATGTGGGCAGGTAAAGTACCTGACCTATCACATCTAAGAATTTTTGGAAGCCGAGTGTTTTATCTCGACAGAGAACCCGGAAGAAGCAAGCTGGATCAACGTGGCCAGGAAGGTATCTTCGTCGGTTACTCTGAAGAATCCAAGGCATACCGTGTTTGGTCAGTCAAGAAGAAGAAGGTCCTGATAAGTCGTGATGGCGACCTTGATGTCAATTTAGAAAGTCTTTCTGAAAACGATGAATCAGAACAGGTTCAACCGTAACCTCCGAGATAGAAGAGGCCGCGACCAAGCAATCGTGACGTCACGAAAACCGGCTGACAATTGCGAAACGTAAAATACCCAACATAAAGACACTTGTATATTTCTGAGTAAAACTGAATATTATTTCAAAAAAAGCACTTATATTATGATAAACAATGAATAGGGTTTTCCACGTCACCGTTGAGGTACCCATGATAGTCGCGTTGGCTCTTATGGAGGCCTCGCCAATAGCCATATCTCCATGCGTTAATGTGTTTTATAACTTCTTAACCATTAAATTTAATCAGTTTTCTCTTTGATAGATCCATGTTTTGGGTGTTAATTTTGTCGTTGATTATTTTTGAATAGTTATTGAGAAATATATTGGCAAGAATATGACAATTTTTTAACAATATCGACTTCAACGTTTTGCTACATAAAATACATTTCTCATTGATTTCGTGTACATATTTTTCCAATTTTAACATTGTCAATTCCCGTAAAATAATCCTTTGTTTACCTGTCTTTAGAAATTCAGTTTCATATTTATCTGAAATAAGCTCACTGAATATCTGATACGCCTGAATAGAGACTTCAAAGAATAATTCAGATGGTTGTTTTAGAGCACCTCTTGTTAAATTTTTTAAATATTTGCTAATATCTGCAGAGTCATTTTCACCACAGTTGGTAAAATTTATAACAAAATCTGAATTGGTAGTAATGGATGTTAAACAATTTTCACAACTATTAACAAATTTAATTAGTGAATGTGCACAGTATCCAGCAATATAGAATAAAGATGATAATACAGAAGCATGCAGTGCAACATCAAATGAACTATTCAATATATCTGAAAAAGAAGAGACGTTTTCAGATAACAGCAAGAAACCATCATCGTTTTCATCTGTGTCATCTAGTGAAAAATCTTTCAATGAAAATGTTCCAAACTTGGCGGACTTTAACTTAAGAAGACTTAAAACTTTCAGTTTTTTTTCTGACTCTAGAATTTGTGTTACTGAAACATGAAAGTGTGACCCGCTCATTTGCCTATATTTGCCAAAACGTCCCTACAGTTTGTCGGTTTGGAACTTTCCTAACAAAACGTATTTAATTTGAAAACATTCAAACAAATACTGGACTAAATGAATTGATGCTTTTGTCGTATGTTTCAGAGCAAAAAATGTATAGTGTGACCATTTTTTAAAGTTCCAACGTTTAAAGATTTCCAGGCGCAAAGGAAATCATAAAATTTTAACAAAAACTGAATATTTTTGTCATTTGGTTCTCTTATTGGTTCTCTGAAAGGATCACGTTGATGATATCCTGATTTGGGTGAACGTACATTTACTATTCTCCACCAATGAAGTATAGTTTTTAAAAATTCTGCTGTACCAACAGTGTTGATTTCATTATAAGGTTGATTCAGTGCCTCAATATTTTTTTCATCAAATAATCTGACAGCTAGTTGAACATTTTGTCGTTCTAGTGAAGAGGGATTTAAAACTTTTTTTGACAAAGCCGGAGCCGATTTAATGATGCTATTACATTCGATAGAATGTATTTTTTCCAGGTCAGACAAATTTGCAAATAGAATTAAATTATAATTATCGAAATGGCAAAAAACAAGTGATCGTTCTTTATTTTTTTGATTTAACCAATTATTTCGTATAGATTTTAATAAATGAACAGTATCAAAAAGTAAATAAATTTGTTGTTGCGGATCAGAAACATTTTGGATAAAGCAAGGTAACTCTTCTTAATTATCACAAATTAAAGAAATTACCCGAAAACCAATTTTGGTTAGAATCTTAATTACTTCTAAAATCATTTCTTTTAAATCAACGGCAGAAGTTTTTTTTACAGGAAATAGAGCCACAATATCTTCATTCTTAGAAAGAATAGAATTTAACATAAACGCTTGAATTATAGTGGCAACTTTCTGCTCAGTACATCCAATTAAACTTCCACCTTTGTATTCAATTTTGGGAGTGACATGAATTTCATCAAATAAAATATTTAATATTTTTTCGTGCTCATCTAAATGCTGAATTTTCTTTGATAAATAGTCGATTTGTTGTTTTTTTATTCCAACATCAGATTTGAGGTCGGCCGTTATTCTTTTTAAATAATCTGGATGCGGAATCGTTAAAACTTTTGAGTTTCTTAAAGTGTTATATCCACCGGGAAACTGAAAAAAGATAGAAGAGGCCCATAAAAACATTTGTGTTGAATATTGCGGACGACGTGTCAAAGCTAGACTTAATTGTTCTATTATGAAATTTAATTTTTTCACAGGAATGTTTTCATCATCACTGGTGTCATCTAATAAAAGGTCTTCTATTGATTTTTCCAATTCCTTACATGCCAATTTTATGTCCGCAATTTTGTCTTCCACTTTGTGGATGCCATTTGAATTTATATGACTCAATAAACAATCAAATTGTGACCATTTTGAACAGATTAAATCATCTCCCAATATCCACGAAAACTTTGAAGAAGGGGTAATTGTATTGTTACAAAAAAAAACAACTTTTAGATCTCTAAATAGTTTGAAACCTAACGTGATTATTGGACACGCATTTGAATCACAATCAACTTTAAAAAAATGTATAACATTTACAGAAATTTTATAAACGAAATCAAACAACTGTTTGTCTTTAAATTTAAATAAAAAGTTATCAAAATTTAGTATATTATCATCGCGACTCCACGTCTGAAAAACAGTTTCGTCTCGATCTAATATCTCTTGTCGTCTTTCGTCTGGATGTTTTCGTTTTTTTGGGGATTTTTTTTGTCATGTATGAGGGTTGATTTGGAAATATTGAAGGGACAGCGTTTTTAACTAGTGCTGGCTTTTTTCTTGGCACCTCTAATACAGATCCATCGTCTCTGGTAATTTTATCGATTGTTATAACCGATGACTCTGAGAAATGTTTAATACATACTACTGAATGTTTTGTTGGATTAAATGAGTCTCTATGAATGCATTTAATCCACGTTTTCTTCAACTCTTCATCTTTTGGAAAAGAAAAGACGGACACATACGTATGGGTACTATCGTAATTGCTTGAGCAATTAGGCACGCAACATTTATCAGGCATTTTTAATGAAATAAACAAGGCTCACCCAAGTATCTCGAGTTAACATTTAATCATTATTCAAGCCAAGTGTGACCTAATTAAATGTATGCGAGATAAACGCCTTGCAGCGGAGCGCCCACGATGCAGGTGCAGTATCACACCCACGGCCACGTGTGTGCATAGCAAGCAGCTGCAATACTCAGAACTGTATCTAATGCATTTTCTATGAATTCCTAGAGGAAGTAGAATGCTATCATCACGTAGGCACAGCCCACGGCCACGTGTGGTCATTTGGAGGACTTCACACCCACAGAAAGGGTATATAAAGACCAGCACTTGATGGGACAGTTCAGACTGAGTTACAACGAAGCTTGGAAGATAGAAACGTTAATTGATGTTTACCTTCTTTCAAGCAATACTCCCAGCTTTAGTTAAAATTGTATAATAGTATTTAAGTGATTATGCAAGTGCATATTGTATAAATTCACTACGAATAAATATCCTATTGTACTTAACAATAAACTGTGTTTATTTTGTAACTTGGGCTCCGTCTTTTGCGTTTTTAAAATAAAGTACCATTTTTAAAAACGCCCTTCAACGACAAGAAACGTTAATTCTCGTCAAACTGTTGGCTTTTTTGATTAACTAATCAAAATATTTATGAAATTGTATTTTATATAGGTAAACGACACAATACACAATCATATTATGAACGACACCAACCGAAAGTTATTTTATAAGTAATGAAACAACATTCAAATACATAATTTATCAGCGGCCATTTCTGCCAACAACACTCGATACGGCTATTGAGAAACAGTCTCTTTTCACTGATTTTATAAATTGTCTTCACATAAATCAGGTAAATCTGAAATTCTACACCTTTAATTTAACACTTTAACTTATTTGAACTTATTTATGAGAGTTTTTGAAAGAAAAACTTCCGAAAAAGTGTCTAGTTCACACGACTACTATCACGGCAAATCTAAACTGCAATGGCGTTTGACTTGTACGCATCGCCTGTCTCGCCAGCCGGCATTCGTGACGTCAGATCACGTGACACAAGCCTTGTTCGTGGCCTCTCTTATCTCGGAGGTTACGGTTCAACGTTATGTGAACGTGGAGTGGACTTTTCGGCGTGACAGTGAAACCCGATTACCAACCGTTAGTGAATTTAATGAAAATGGGTCTTTCTTGGTTTCAACAATAATGCCGAATCGTGTGTGCTTGAAAATGAAGTGAACAATGAGTGCATCGACATAAACAGCGACGAAGAGAATCCTCTTATAGAAGTAGGTGATGGTGACGGAGGCATCGTTGAAGGTGTTTCAGCTCTTAACCCAGCTAGGGGTCGTGGTCGACCAAAGACAGTCAGGACACTGAAGCCATTGAAGGTACAGAACAGACGTTTCTTTCTGAAGTTCCCATGAAAGAGCTAATAAGAAGGTATTCCAGTGGAATATTTGTTATTACAAGTGTACATGCAAGCAAAGGCTTAGAAGGCATCTGGGTATTTGCACATAGTGCGGAGAAGCCCTTCCAATGTAATATAAATTTTTGTAATAATGTAATTATAAATTTTCAGAAGAGTAAAAGTTAATAACTACACATGGCTACTGACAATGGGGAGAAATATTTTCAATGTAATATCTGCAATTACAAAAGTACATTGAAGCAAAGCCTTAAAAAACATATGCTAACACATACTGGAGTTAAACCCTTTCAATCTAATGTATGCAACTACAAAAGTGCAAGACAGAAAAAAACCTTGAACACATGATTAGTCACAATGAGGAGAAACTCTTTCAATGTCGCATTTGTCACTGCAAGTGTACACGGAAACGAAACCTTATGATACATATGCGAACACACAGTGGAGAGAAACCCTTTCAATGTAGTATATGTGATTATAAATTTTCACAGAAAAGTAACGTTAATACGCATATGTTTTCTCACAGTGCAAAGAAACCTTTTCAATGTAACATTTGCAATTACAAGTCTACACGAAAGTATAGTCTGAAAATACATATGTCTACACATAGTGGTGAGAAACCCTTCGAATGTAATGAATGCTATTATAAAAGTGCAAGCAAGATAAACCTTAAACATCACATGTCTACTCACAGTGGGAAGAAACCTTTTCAATGTAACATTTGCAATTACAAGTCTACACGAAAGTATAGTCTGAAAATACATATGCGAACACACAGTGGAGAGAAACCCTTTCAATGCAGTGCATGTGGTTATAAATGTTCACACAAGTGTAACCTAATTACACATATATCTACATGGAAGAACAACCTTAAAATACATATTCAGGATCATAGTAGGGAAAGACGTCTCTACAGAAAACATTGTAACGTTACACCTCAAAGCCAATTTACATTCCACTAACATTTGTTTAACAGCAAATGTCCGGCACAGTAATGTTAGATTTCTAATGTTATTAGACAAATATTGGTCTAACATTTGACTAATGTTGCCTTTATGTACTAAGTAACAACACAACAATGTTGTGTATGTAACTTCAACTAATGTTTAATGAATGTTGAAAATGTAATATTATATTAACATTTGGTTATCTTCTATTAATGTTTCAGCAACATTGTATTCTCGTTGTTCATAATGTACTATAAATATTACCTGGTTACGTTTGAACTACATTAAAATTATAATATAGTCTAAAACAATTAACTGATAACAATTTTTTTAAAGAATATGATAAATATTAGTTCTGTCAAATTATAAATAAAATTATTAATTTAAACAACGATGAGTATTAAGTAAATTGAAAGGAATAAGATAAGTATGTAATTTACTAATATTTGATTTAAGATTTGACAAGAAAATATTTTCATATTCTTTTAAAAAAAGTTATCCTTTACCATTAGATGATACAGTGCCATCAAGAAAAGTTGTTATCAAGTGGCTATTAAAAAATGACAACTCTATGGAATTTTTTATGTAACTGTCACTTTTCAATCGTCACATGATAACGGTTTTTTTGATGGCACAGTATAGTTATTATAAATTTACATAGTTCACATGTATTATACCAGTTTATATTACTTCTGCATCACTAATTAATGACTTAATGTTAAAATATAATAGGTATGTTTACTATACACAAGTATTACTCATTACATAACATGTTTTAAAATGGAAAAGAATTCAATAAAACGATATTTCCTGTTTTCAACTTACATTAGTAAAATATATAACAGCAGTTGAACAAAAACAAACTTTTAAAATCCGAAGTACTTTAAATTTAAAAAAATATTGTTAATTCTCTATATTATTTTAACGGTACAAAAACAAAAAAAAACTTATAATAAATAAACTTACTATAAGAAATATGTAAGTAATAATTAAATCACAGATTGCTTTAATCGTGCCTTAAGACGTTCATTCGCGAACCTAAACCAGTTCATGACTGCCATTTCAAAGTCCTTCACCGTAAAGCCTGGATACGTCTTCTGAAGAGCTTCTGGAAAAAAGATTTAAAACTATTAAATAAAAGAAATATCTTAAAGGTATGTCATCAACACTTTTTCACAGTCTCAATCATTGTGATCAATAACAGCAAATGGTTCAAAGGGGTCTATGTTGATTTGGCTTAGCAGGGCAGTAGAGTATATCAAAAATTATGAGACTCACTCTGAATAAATGATATGACTTTTGTGTCACCAATTCAAAAATGTTTTTTTCCTGTCCATGAACACATCGTTGCAACCTCTTCGCTGTAGATGATAGTCAGTGATCTGTTCACCATCTCTTTTGCATGCTTCCCACCAGTCAGTAGTACTTTGTTGTACTGCAAATGAAAATAATTTTAATGTTATATTAATAATGCTTATGATTAAGAAGTATTCATTAATTATTAAAAACTAATCTTACCAACTGATTACCAGTGGCATCTTCTGTCAAAAAAGACTCGAATTCTGTTAATTTGTCTAAACCTGCTATTGGTAAAAACTCTCTTATCTTTCCATCTTCTACAATGCTTTCGGCAGAATTGACTGCATCATTATTGTCTGCAGTAAGACAAACTCTAGCCAAGATAAGTTTCATGGTGCTTTTAATATCTAGAATGTGTTGCATTAATAAGTCGAACTGCTGGCTTGTCATGACCATGGTTACAGGTATATTATCTAAATTCTCAAATGTTACTGCATTATCTTGGACTAATGTCTTATCAGCATCTATTTGAGAGTTCTCAGCGAAGTCTTAAAAAGTATGAATGAAATAATGAAAATTTATGAGTAATATTTTCTTACTTTCTTTAGAAGACTTGAGAGATTCAGTTAAACGGGGTTGGGGAGACATTCTTTTATCAGGTTCAAATGTACCTCCTGTACTTTCTGAGTCAGATGAGTCAATACGTTTGTAATCTGAAAAAAAATATATATTACATAAATAATGGATTAGATTTGTTTGTAATAATACCTGATGAAGATTCAGAAATATTATTGTTGCTATTATCATTATGGCTGATATTTGGACTTAATCTTCTTATGGTTTTCAATTTCCGTTTACCTTCTCTATGCGATTCATTTTCAGACTCGGATGCCACAGCTTTCTTTTCTTCTGATATGGCCTCTTCATAAGTCTCTACAATATTATTAAAGGTAGATAGTGCATATAAAGTAAAAGGCTCCCATTTATTTATTAACCTTTTGATACTGCAAATACTGCTTACCATATTGTCCAATAAGTGTACATGGGAAAGTAGGCCACTCCTGTTGGATTGTTCTTTTAATAATGAGGGTTCTATTAACTTTTTTTGGCCAGTAACACTTAGTGTTTTAACAAAGGGATAATAATGGGAATTCGCGCAATAGATTTATAAGAAAAAGTTAGTTGCAGCCGTATACATTCTATTCTATTCTTAGTGTTTTCATCCAGCATCCAGTTTGATGGCACCACAGATACTGAGTCTTCCCCATCGAATGGAACTACTGCATACTGAAATAACAGTAATACCATAAGTAAAAAATGGCAGACAAAACACTGGTATGAAACTGATGAAAACCAATAATTAATTTTAATTATAAATTAGCTATATATATATATATTTATTAATTATTAATAACACTCTACCAACAATTTGGTTTGTTATAAACAAGGGACACTTAAACATAAATAACATTTTACTTCTGGGAAAGGTCACCAACACTATATTAATATAGTAGTGCAGAGAACTATACTATTTATATAAAAAGATATGAGAATTATGTTAACAAACCATCATAATTCATTAAAGACTGATATATTGAAAAACAAAACGATTAACTTACAAGCAATTAATATTCAGAAATCGTTTCTTCGGCTGCATGTTGGAAAATATTTTACGAGTAATTGAAGGTATCCATTTTCTCCAATGGTGTGTATCATTAAATTCGGAAAAAATAGGCTGACAGGCATGTTTCCAAATTTAATCACTATGAATTATTGCTAGAAATACATCTTCAATCATGATTGCTTTATGTAAAATATTACTTAAAGGTTCAACTTCCATTGGACCTTCCCTTTTTTTAATTCCAATCAGTCTTCCACAATAAAATAATGTGGATAAACAGGGTTCTTCGAAATAAGGCTCGAAATTATAATATTTATAACATTCAATATAAACTTGTTCATTCTTAAAAAATATATTCAGTATCTGAGCTGGAATGCCATTTTTGAGAATGCAAAAACAATTAGGTTCAGTGGTTTTGAATGTAAGGCAATTATAGACCACACCTGTATAACTCAACAACATCTCTGTTTTGATTTTTTTTATGCCACTGTTTTTCAAAAGCTGAACTTTGTGTTTTGGACCAGGGTCCAAGAACATTTGTTGTTCGTATTGCAGTGATGTACTCATAAAAAGAAAATTCCAAGTTCTGGGCACCAATTATAATTGAGGTGAAATTCAATAAAACAATAGTATAAATATATCACTACAATATTTTTTTAAATTTTTAAATAACAATTTTGCCCTGTCACTAGCTCAGATTTAATCTCGGTTAAGCAATCAACAAATATCTCTTTTATCTGAAATAAATCAACCTTACCTTGCCAAATTTTGTATCAATGGGTCCACCTGTAATGATGACACCTGGGCTGGTAAAATTGTAACAAGCTGCTAAACAAATTATTTCCACACAAGAAAAAAAATAAACAAAAAATCCACAATTATAAATATAAACACAATTTTATTTAATCATAAATAAACAAAACATAAAAAAACTAATGGGAGAGAGACTAATTACTCTCCTAACTACCAATTAGCCTTTTTGTATTGTTGGGGATTTCTACCTACTTTTTTTATTTTATCTAATCTACAAATCCAAAATCAAATAAAAATTAAATATTTTCTTTTTATAAAAAAAAATTATCTCAATTTAGTAAATTTTCTTTTTCATGAAATTAGGTTAACCTTTCTCAAGAATTTTTAATTATACAGTTATATTCTTTAATAGTTTCAATGTAAAATAGTTCGATATCTCTTTAATAAAATGTTTTTCCGAAATTATTTTTGACTGGCCAGTATAATGAATTTTAAATCACTTACGATTTTCCGCACACTAGATACATTCTTTAACCGATCCCAGGAACAACAGACTGCTTTAATAACCACTGCCAACCTCTTCACTGGTGGAAGTGTAAATTGCTTGATTGCAATAAAATTAAATCTTCTTAAAAAATTTTTTATCAGATTAAACTTTCGATCTGATATGAAGCCATCCAAATCGATTCTATAATTTATATTCTTTTTGAAATTATGACGATAGCCTAAGTTATATATATTTTTCTTGCACGAAATCTTATTTTGTTTTATATCCATAACATCCCTTTATTTTTTAAATTATGAAAATACATGTTTTTAAAGGTTAATCAACATAGAAACAACACAACCTCCTCTCACTGCATTCTGGAGATTACTGATTGTTTTTCTCATTGTAATTTACATTAAAAACATATAGAAACAATATAATACTATCAAGTAATCCATGGATTGAACTGTCATTTAACATTTTTCAATAAAATATAAATTTCTTTAAATTTTTCATTTGATTACATAAAAAGAAACCCTTCCTTAAAATAACAATATAACATTTCTATCTAAAAAACCCAACAATAACATACAATTTGAGTCGAACAAACCAAATTCACACGGTCGACTAAAATTGTATAAATTTCCATTTAAATAGGTCCACATACCAATTTTACCCTTTAATCTGTACACAATATGTTTATTTAACTTTTCCCATTAGTTTGACATCAAAAAACAAATACTTAAGATACAAAATTAACTAAAAATGAAATTTTACTATCGGCACAGGTCTGTGGACATTTTTAAATTGAATTGGCTAAAAAAACACACATTGAACTACAAAAACTTTATACAGCTTACACAGCCAAGATGTTAACCAACAAAACTCCAACAATAACTTCATAAACCTACATCAATTAAATTAGAACTGTGGCTCGACAAACCAACACTAGGAACCTTAAAAAGAAAAATCACCCATTCTTGAAAATTAAGTAAGGTAAGTAACTTTTATATATGCAAATCTACTCATAATAGCCCGTTTTATTTAATTATAGGTGCATTTTATCAAATCTGAGCTATTGACGGAAGATTAAGAAAATATTGCAACGTACCAGTCGTTGTATAAAAAAAATTACAATTATAAAGTTATATACACACTTAACTAGTATCCTTTTGTTGAAATATAAAACTTTTTATGCATGTTAACATAATATGAATAAATTATTTCACTAAAGAAACCCATTTTTAAAATTATTTTCAAAATTTGAGGTTATGTAATTGAATAGATCGGAACGTTAAATAACCTTGCATGAAATGTAACTTTAACAAGAAAATATCGCAAATAGAATGTATTTATCTAAATTCCTGTATTTAGCTGGCTTCAACCGTACTTTTGAAACTATAAAATAAACCTTTTAACATGGATTAGTTGATGAACGCCTGAAAGATAGGCAACCCAAATTACCTATATAAAATTTTTAACTGCATATAACACAACAGTATGTACGATTAAGAAATTGTGAAAGGGTTATTATGTGACTTCAAAGATAACTTGATGCAATGTAAGAAATTCTCATACTTAAAGCAACGGAAATTATCTAATGAACCAAATTTCAATACATCTGCACTTAAATGGGCTAAATTGTGTACGTTGTGATTTACATATTCAGCACCATACAGTTCACCAAATTTGGATACAAAATATCGTAATAATTTATTAGCATATTCATTATATTTGTAACATAAATCTTTTGTGATTAAAATTCTTATAGCACAATGAAGTGCTAAAAAATGCTCAAAATAGAATTTATGTAAGTATCTTTTCAGCACTACAGGTCCAATATACAATAAAAAAACGGAATTCTGTGGCTTTCCATCGCTCACACTCTGTAACTGATCTTAGTTTTCTCGCAAATTCTACTGGAATACAATCTTTAAGTTTACTTAATGTATTGTCTCTTGAGCAAATAGCTCAACCTCCCTAGAAAATGTTTTAAATAGAAAAAGAAATAGACACGATAACAGCCAAGAGGAAACAGAGTTAAAGAAACAATTACAAGCTTTTCAAAAAAGTAGGAAAGTTAATAGGTCACCAGTGAAAGGTGGACAAATAAAAAACCCAGTAACAGATACGCCCAATAAAACAGGTAATAAACTAGAAGTCATGGATGAGGCTACGAATACAGAAACGTCTGAGGTAGGGAGAGATATACAGAAAATTCTATTAGAAATGAGAGAAAATATAAAAACCGACATTAAGAAAGAGATTAATAAAAGTAATGAAGAATTAAAAATGGAATTTAAGAAGAATCAAGAAGAAGTCATTAAATTAAAGCAAGAGTTAGAGAAAATGGAAGCTAAATGGAAAGTGAAAGAAACCGAATTGAAGACTGAAAAGATGGGCTTATAGCAACGATTAGAATACCTGGAAGATAAGGTGGAGCATCAGGAACATTACAAGAAGAAAGATAACATCGTTATTAAAGGTTGGAAAATTAAGGAGGAAACGCAGTTTAAAGAGGAAATACAAGCATTTTTAAAAACAGAATTAAAAGTAGATATTAATGTTTTAGAGAGCTATGCGATAGGTAAGATACCACATAGAAAAGTAGTAGTGGCCAAAATAGAGAATGGTAATCAGAAGCACCAAATCATGATAAATAAAAACAAACTTAAAGGGAAAAATATATATATTGAAAATGAACTAACTGGAAAAGAAATGTACATACAAAAGAAAATAATAAATACTCCAAAAGAAGAAAAAATGACAGGATCAGAAGTAAAGATTGGCTATCAGAAACTCTCAATTAATGGTAATCAGTATATATGGAACAAAAAAGAGGATAAACTGCAACTTATGGTAACGTCACATGCAAAAAACGAATCTGTCAAAAAAAGATTGATATAATAACGGACCAGCACATGAAAAGGATAACTATTGAGGAAGGTAAAGCAAACAAAAATAAAAATTGTGTGAAAGTTAAAAGTAGAAATAAAAAGAAAAAGGACATTATTAAAGTTGCTACATGGAACATTAAAACTATGTTAAAACCAGGAAAATTAAAAGAAGTGGCAAGTGAAATTATAAAATATAGTATTGATGTCGCGGGAGTACAAGAAATTAGATGGGAGGGCTCGGGGGAACTTAATAAACAGAACTTTATTATAATGTATAGTGGGGAGAAAAAGCGGGGAAGTAACGGTGTGGGTTTTATAGTGACAAACAAGTTGCGTAAAAATATTATGTGTTTTAAACCAATCAACGGAAGAATAGCACTACTAAGAATCAAAGGTAAAATTTTTAATACAACATTTATATGTACCTATGCTCCAACAGAAGTTGCTGATGATTCTGATAAAGAAGTCTTTTATGAGAATTTACTAATGGTAATAGGAAAGGTTCCAGCACATGACACGTTAATTATCTTAGGTGACCTAAATGCACAAATAGGAAAAGAAGAAATATGGAATGAAGTAGCTGGACAACAAACAATACATGAATTTACTAACAATAATGGAATACGTCTGTGCAATCTAGCTGCGGCAGCTAACTTATCAATAAGTAGTACAAAATTTAAACATCCTTACAGACATAAAATAACACGGACACACCCAGATCAAACTCACAACAGTCAGATAGATCATATACTTATTTCGAAAAAGAGAGAAAACTGTATAAAAGACGTAAGAACATACCGTGGAGCTAATGGGGACACAGATCACTATCTAGTTATGGCTACAATAAAAGAAAAAATATCGACTGAGAAAAAGCACGACAAACAGAAGGTAAAACTCTGGAACACACAAAAACTACATAATGAGGAAATTAGACAACATTTTACAAACGAGATTACCCAAATATTACAACAACAGGAAATAAACCAAGACACCAGCATAACACAACAGTGGCACAAAGTAAAAGATAGTATACAAAAAACTGCTGAAAAAGTAATAGGGTATAAAGATAAAAGCAACAACAACGATTGGTTTGATATAGAATGTGCAAGGGTCATAGACGCAAAGAATAAGGCAAGATTAAAATGGTTAGCTGGCAAAGTAGAAAAAGATAAACAAACCTATAAAGAGTTAAGAAGAGAAGCCACCAAGTTATGTAAACAGAAGAAAGAAGATTGGTTAAATAAAAAGGTAGAAGAACTGCAGAACGAGTACAACAGTAAAAATGCAAAGAAGTTTTATCAAAAAATTAAAGAAAGAAAAATCAAACCAACATTAAAAGCAAGAGGCTACAGAAATAGTAATGGTGTAACACAATATGGAGAGGAAGAGATAAAACATACTTGGAAACAATATTTTGAGAACATATTAAGAGGTGAAACACAACACATTATAAGCACAGAAGAAATAGATTCAAATATAGATAATATAGAGAAACCAACCTACGTAGAAGTAAAGGAAAGTAAAAAAGTTAAAAATGGCAAAGCAGCCGGAAGGGACAAAATAGTTGGAGAGCTGATAAAGTATGGTGGAGACGAACTTGGCCGACATTTATATAATATATTAGTTAACGTATGGAGGGAGGAGATTATACCTGCAGAATGGGGAGAAGGTATAATCATAACGATATATAAAAAAGGAGATAAAGAAGAATGCTCTAATTATAGAGGTATTACACTGCTAAACATTATATATAAGCTATTAACATTACTAATTAAGAATAAACTACAAAAGTATACTGAACAATTAATAGGAATTATCAACAAGGTTTTAGGTCAGGTAGATCTACGGTAGATGCAATATATATAATGACGCAGATTTTGGAAAAAGCATATGAACAACATAGAATTACACATATTATTTATAGATTTCAAAAATGCTTTTGACAGAATTAACAGAAAAATTATGCTTGTAGAAATGCAAAGAATGGGAATACCACAATAGTATATTAAAGTATTAGTTTCATAAGACACGTTTTTAGCGCACGCGTCCGAGTTTAGAAAACGACCCGCGTAGCGGGGGGTTTTCTAATGAGGGCAAGTGCGCTAAAACGTGTTATGAAACGAATACTTTATACTATTTTTTCTATTTGCGTTAGTTCGCTATTAAATAATTAAGAAAATTACTTAGTTTTAAATAAAATTTGTTAGGGATATTTTGGTAAGTAGCATAGCAGTTGGCAACACTAGAAATTATGCAATTTTGTTTTTTACATAACCTTGCTTAACTTTAGGTAAACCCGCGACGTAGAAATTCCCATTCTTATCTCATACACACAACGCCCGCTAAGCAGCAGGACCTCGTTCAAATTTGCCAGGTGTATTATACGTACTGTTGAAAATTATTATAAATTCAAAGTAGAATGTATGCCAATATATTTGTGACATAAATAATTGCTACTTAATGAATTAAAAACTTGGGTGAAATAAGAATAATTATACTTCATTTCATATATTTTTGTTAACCAAAATAATTATTCATTGGATCTTTTGGATATTATAACTTATAAGGTAAAGATATATGTACAATTTTATAAAATTTAATTTTATTACGTTAAGTTTATCGTAGTACGCTGTGAACAGCGAGCGAGTGTAAGTGTGCTGTACTGTGACCGCCTCAAGTTATCATCAGTGCACGCCTGTCCTCTGACCCGTTGTTTATCAATCGACAAGTTCATACACTTAAATGTGTAAGTTAAAGACATTTATTCTAATTTTAATTTTTACTTGTAAATAACTTAAACGACACAACAGATTCTGCATTAGCAGAATATGCAAAATAACCCTAATATGTTCCTCCCTCAACCGCAAATCTTCTACAACCCACAACAACCAGCAACTGGAAACCATCAATCATCTCAACATGAATTTATACCACTCACGCAAACCAATACTTTAGTACCGGCAACTCAATATGAAAATTACATACCAACACCTCAAACCTACGCCAACATAAACTTACCCTCTCTCGAACCATCGGGTAATCTGGCATTCTACCATCGATTATCAAATGCACCTGAGCAAATAATTATCGACGAATCAGACGAGGATCTCCCCACAACCCAACACGAATGGCAACAAATAAAAAAACGCAAAAGAATTACCTTAAAAAATTCACAACATCACAATAATAATCTAACCAACACACAAAATAGATTTAGTCCACTCGCAAGCACAAGCGCAAATGAAACGGTTCAAAAACTTAGTGAAAACACGCAGAAAATAACCAAGCCCCCGCCCATATATACATATATATATGGTGTAACAAATTATGCTAAAATGGTTGAAAATCTAAACAACATCATAGAAACAGAACAATATAGCACTAAGGCACTGGCAAACAACACAATTAAATTAAACACAAATACTCCAGATTCATATAGAAAATTAATCTCTCACCTAAAAAGCGAAAAAATTGTATACCACACCCACCAAATCAAGGACGAAAGAGCCTACAGAGTTGTAATTAGAAATCTGCACCACACTGTGGACACCGACGAAATCAAAGACGAGTTACGCAAGCACGGTCATTCTGTACGTAATATCATCAACATCAGACACAGACTATCGAAAGAACCTCTACCTATGTTCTTTGTTGACGTTGAACCTGCTCCGAATAACAAAAAAGTATACGAAATAAAATACTTAAACAACCAACAGATTGCAGTGGAACCTCCGAGAAAGAAATCCACAATTATCCAGTGCACAAGATGTCAGACTTATGGGCATAGCAAAAGTTACTGCACTAAGCCTTTCTTATGTGTTAAATGTGGCGAAAAGCACAACACCACTGCCTGCAAGAAAGCAAGACACACCCCCGCAAAGTGTGCGCTATGTCAAGGTCCCACCCTGCAATTTATAAAGGATGCCAGGTCTACCAACAAATTCAACTAAACAGAGGTAAAACAGCGGCTCCTCCACGAAGACAATCTGAGAAGAAAATCAACACGCCAATAACAGCACAACACGGTTACACCTCAAACTTGAACAATGCAAGCTACGCTCACATCGCATCGATCCAGTGCCAAAACAATCAAATGAAAGGTACGAACAACAACGACATCTCACTGTCACAGTTTTTGACCAAATTTGAGTCAATGTTTACCCATCTCATGAACCAAAACAGCATGATACTAAATCTGCTTAACACGTTAGTCAACAAATCTCTCTAATGGATACTCTAAGAATTGGATTATGGAATGCAAATGGGCTAGCACAGCACCGAGTAGAAGTCGAACTGTTTCTCAAACAACAAAAAATCGATATCTTGCTGATCTCGGAAACCCATTTCACAGCATTCAGTTACTTCAACTTACATAATTACACAACATACACTACAAACCACCCAGATGGTACAGCCCACGCAGGCTCAGCAATCATTAATAATAAAATATCTCACCACGTAATGGAAGAATTTTCTACCGAATTTCTACAAGGAACCGTCATCAATGTCAATACCTCAAAAGGCTCTCTGGTGGTAGCAGCTGTATACAGCCCGCCCAGACATCTTATTAGACAACACCAATATGAATTGTTCTTCAAAAAATTAGGGAATAAATTCATTGCTGGCGGGGATTACAATGCAAAAAGCCCTGTATGGGGATTAAGACTAACCACCACTAAAGGACGAGAACTACTCAAGGCAATGCAGGCAAACAACTACAGCCACTTAGCAACTGGTTAGCCCACATACTGGCCGTCCGACTTAAATAAAATTCCTGATGCTGTGGATTTCTTCGTCACCAAAGGCACATCTTCCAGATACTGTAAAGTAGATACTTGTTTTGATCTTCTCTCAGACCATTCATCTATTATTGTCACAATAAGCACATCAGTCATCACCAAACAAAAGAAGCCCTCGCTCCATAACAGAAATACAAACTGGGAAACGTTCAGAGAACACTTAACGGACAACATAGCTATTCAGGTCTCCCTAAAGACAGAAGATGAAGTCGACACTGCGGTTGAACACTTGACAAACACTATACACCATGCAGCTCTCGACTCAACACCATCTAGTTGCAAACACAGCGATCTTACTGATAATTATCCACTGCACGTTAGAAACAAGATTGCAGATAAAAGGAGAGCCAGAAAGCTTTGGCAACGTACCAAGCATCCAGCCGACAAGAACAGCCTAAACAGGTTAACAAGAGAACTAAAACTATTACTACATGAATGGAAAAACGAAACATTTCATGAATATGTCAGAAATCTTTCTCCTCTGCACATGATGACTACACACTATGGAAAGCCACCAAAAAATTCAAACGCCCCAACAATCCTATTCCACCAATCCGTAAAAATGACGGCACATGGGCAAGAACAGACGATGAAAAGGCTGAGCTGTTTGCGATTCACTTGTCAACCATATTTCAACCACATCCTTCGGCTGCTACACCTGAAGAAGAAAGTGAAATTCAAAACTACTTACAAGCTCCATTACAACTAAGCCTCCCCATTCAGCACTTCACACCTGTAGAAATTACAAATGCGATTAAAAATTTAAACAACGCTAAAGCCCCAGGGTATGACCTCATAACGGTCAAAGCTCTGAAAGAACTACCCCACAAGGCTATAATGGCTCTGACTCAAATATACAATGTCGTCCTAAGACTACAATATTTTCCAATACAATGGAAATTCGGACAAATTATCCTTATAGCGAAATCGGGTAAACCTGTTCACGAAGCTACATCATATCGACCCATAACCTTACTGCCTCTCCTATCTAAGGTTCTCGAGAGATTGATACTGAGAAGACTGATACCAATAATTGAGGATCAAGAAATAATTCCTCATCACCAATTCGGGTTCAGACAACTTCCTCATCACCAATTCGGGTTCAGACAACATCACTCAACCATAGAGCAGATACATCGAATAGTTGACGTGATAGAACAAGACTTTGAAGAAAACAGATATTGTGTTGCGGCATTCCTTGACGTCAGTCAAGCATTTGACAGAGTCTGGCATCCTGGATTATTGTATAAAATCAAACAATCTCTGCCCTACCAATACTACCTTCTTATTAGATCCTACTTAAGTGAAAGGTACTACCAGGTCAAACATGCAGAAAGCTTGTCCAGTCTCCAACAAATTAAAGCTGGTGTTCCCCAGGGGAGCGTCATGGGACCCATTTTATACTTAATATTCACTGCTGATCTACCTCAACACGAACAAGTAGTGACTGCTACATATGCAGATGACACCGCATTACTAGTCTCTCACAACGACCTAAATCATGCATCGGCTATACTACAAAACTATCTAAACAATTTGCAAACATGGCTTCTTAAATGGCGCATAAAAATTAACGAAGCCAAATCAACAGCTGTAACCTTTGCAACAAAGCCTGGTACCGCTCCTCCGGTCTCCTTGAATGGCATCCAAATTCCAATCAAGGAAGAAGCAAAATACCTTGGGATGCACCTAGATCGACGGCTCACATGGAAAGTTCATATCGCTAAAAAGAGAAAGGAATTGGACCTAAGACTGAACAAAATGTACTGGCTAATAGGAAGAAAATCTAAACTATCGTTAAACAATAAAGTGTTAGTGTAAAAAACAGTGATAATTCCAGTGTGGTCGTACGGGATACAACTTTGGGGTTGCGCGAAACCCTCGAACATTGCAATATTACAAAGGTTTCAAAATAAAACTCTCCGTACTATAACCAACGCAGAATGGTTCGTCTCTAACCAAACTCTCCACAACGACCTCAAGATTTCGTGGATTAAGGACGAAATAAACAGGTACACAGCAAACTACGTGAACAGAATACATTCTCATCCGAATGTGTTAGTGCTCAACCTACTAGACAATGCAAATATCGCTAGACGATTAAATAGATGTAAAACACTCGATCATATAAACTAGTATTAAGTATTATACGGGAGCCACCAATGGGCGGTATTCCCTCTCATGTCAAAGTACTACTTAAGAACGAATTTGTTTGTTAGCCAACCGGCTAGTTATAAATCTGCAATATAATATAATAAAAAAAAAAAAAGTTTATCGTGAGCTATTAATTGCAGATACAAAACACAATGCATTCTTACGATGTCAGTATCAAAATTTACAATTTCGTTAATAATAAAGTAAAAACTGTTACGCCCTTATTAAGACTAATTATTATTCGGCACATTTATGTAGCCTGCAATACTAGTTTCGCAAGCGTTGCATTCCAGTTATAAGAGTTCACTGCGTAAATAACATAAGTTTGACATTCTAAGAACAGCTGTCTAACAGTGATATCAACTTTAAAAAATAAAATGTTACTGTTTCCAGTATTCTAAAAAAATTCATTAGGACACGCAAAATGCGTGTCCTAATGAAGCCATTAGGACACGCAAATATAAAAAAACTTTTAAATTTAATTGAAATGACATTAAGGGAATCATTAGTAGCAGTGAGAATTGAAAATCAAACAACAAATAAATTTGAAACATCTGGTGTAAAACAAGGAGACTCATTATCGCCATTATTATTTAATCTGGTAATAGAGAGCATAATTAGCAAAATAAACATGACTAAAGGGACAATAAGAACTAAAAATGTACTAATTTTGGCATACGCCGAGGATATCGTTATAATTAGCAGAAGTAAAGGAGAATTAATAACAACATTTGAAAAAGAAGCAAAAATAATGGGATTAAGAATGAATGAACAGAAAACAAAATATATGAGATTCAGTAAAACAAAACAGTGTCAGCTAAAACCTTTAGAAACAGTATCATACAAATTTGAAGAGGTAGAAAGATTTAATTATTTAGGAATGATAATCTCAAAAATGCAAAATAGCGAAAATATCAAGGAAAGAATACAATTAGGTAACAAAGCTTATTACGCCAACAGAAAACTATCAACGAACAGAAATTTAAAGAAAAAAGCCAAGCTCACAATCTACAAGACACTAATAAGACCAGTTATTGTCTACGCAATGGAAACAGCAGCCCTTACTGAGAAAGAAGAGGAAGATCTACGTATATTCGAGAGAAAAGTGCTTAGCACAATATTCGGACCAATAAAACTGACAGAAACAGAATTCCGAAGAAAAATGAACTTTGAGATAATAAAAGAAATGTAAGGGGAAGACATAGTGAAATATATTAAAGCGCAACGTTTGAGATGGCTCGGACACATAGTCAGAAGTGAAGCAGACAGAGTTATCCAGATACTAATGGAATGGAGACCAGCTGAATCAAGATCCCGAGGAAAACCCAGATTGAGATGGTGGGACTGCGTGATGGAAGACCTAAGAACAATGAAGATTATGGGATGGAGGGAAAAAGCGAAAGATCGTAAAAGATGGCAGAAGATTACAGACAGGACCAGAACATGCAACAGTCTTTAATAATAGAAATGGGGACTGATCCACCCCATTATAAGGATCATGAAAGCCGCAAGGCAGCTTTAACCGTCTAGGTTGTTGTGCTTATAAGAAGAAGAAGAAGAATGTATTGTCTAGAGCTTCAATATCGTCTTTGAAAATTCGCACAGACTTATTGCCCTTGATCCAAAATATTAGCAGCTTTTTCATCACACCCAAACATATTAGATTCATATAATCAAGTGGCACATGACTAACAAGTCCAATATTCAATCGTTGCAAGGAAGTTACTTCTTTATGGTAATCTTCATCAGCCATATTTTTGAAATCGTTATCGTCCGTAAGGCAGCATTTATATTAGGATAAGTCATTCTATTTTTTAAAAATGTACCTTCTGTTGTACATTTTGTACATCCAAAATAGGAATTATGGCCTTTAATTGCTAGTATGTATGATTTTGCAGGAGCATCACATAGAATTTTGGTGATTTGTACAGTTAGAATTTTTCCATGATATTCAAATTTTGTTCTTTGAATGTTTTCGTATTCATCAATAAAATAACTTAAAAATTCGTTCGAATTTATAGGTTTACTTTTGCCATGATATACACCAACAGGAAATGATAAACTCTCCTTAATATTTTCCAGATGAACTAAAATTGGCCAAAATTGACTCGAACTACTCTTTGAAATTGGCAAACCATCAATGTTTTTTTCAATATTAACAGTAGAATCATTATTACTCACAACAAATTCATATTTCTGCAAAATAAGCTTTAAACTAGTTCTAAGACCAAAATGATAATAAGAGCCTGGAACCATTGTTTTTGTATCAGTTATAGAGATGTCAGTTTTTAAAATTGTTCTTGCATCTATAGGCAAACTAGATAAATTGAGGTCATCTTTCAAAATGGACAGTAGCTCCGAGAAAGAATTATGGGCTATTTTGTTTTTCACTGTCCATATTTTAAGATGACTAGTCAAGGCTGCTCAAGCTATTATTCAAATTTGTGGAAACATAACAGGGTGTTTGAACTTGTGAACTTGACGATGGGCCATCATTTTTCATTTCTGAAGATTTGCATTCGCTGTTGTAGTTTGTTGAAGATAAGCCGATAGGATTATTAGTTATGGAGGCAGCAGAAATCAATAATTGTGATTTACTAATTTCAACATTTTGCTTGATTAACCTTCTGATGTGCCTTTCACTGTAGGACTTCTTTTTCAAAACCTATATAAATGAAAACTTACTATAAAAATGTTCACTTTCAATTAAATTGGACTATCTATGTAAAGTATTATGTGAATAGTATGTGCAATGGGGTAAGGTTTTCTAGGCAAGTATAACAAAAACTTATTCTTACAAATTTCGAGGTAAAACTGTGACTGTTGAAATAGAAGATACTTAACTTACATGTTAAAATTTGTAAAACAATCGAGGGTAAAAGAGTTTTTTAAAGTTTTTTTTGTTGTTTTGTTTATCTCCAAGTGATTCTTTAAACATAAAGAAATGAAATAGTCATAAAGTTATAACCTATTTTAATTAGCAAAATATCAAATGTATTAGTAACAGAATAGGTGCCATAATCTCTTACTATTATTATTTTGAGTTCTTTTCGTTGTTATAGTTACAATTATAACCAATAATCATATAAAATCGTTAAGTGTTAATAGCACCTCTTTTACAGAAGATAAAAGAGGCTATTGGAAGCTTTGCTATGCTTTTTATGTATTCTGATATTGTATCATTAATAAAATGTAAACTTAAAACTCTGGGGTATATATACCAACGCTTTACATGAATTATAATATATAATAATGTTGTATCTGCTATGTTTTGAATTTACGCGCAGGAATACTACCTAAACAATGTTGTCAAGGTCACGAATTTTGTACGCTTTAAAAGATTCAAGCCATCCAAGTTCCGAACGTTTTTGTAACAACTAGAGTATTCTGGGTGGAAAGTCTGTAACTCCAGTAAGATGCCAATGCCTAAAGTACACTTTTACTCAATCAAGAAATATCAAATTTACAAAAGAAAGCGTAGGTTCCTATACATTTTGCTATGGTGATACGTACTTACAGTTAAAACGGTAAAAGATAATTTAGGTACTCTTCTTAATTACCTTCTGTTATATCATACGTAACTAAAACTACAAAATACTTACTTTGTAATCCATTTTTGACTGCTTGAACACGTAATAACAGAACACAAGTGTAGAAGAACGTAACACTGTCGACCATTTTGGTTAGGTATTTTGAAAGGCGCAGGCGCGACTCGAGTCACTTACGATTACCGAGTGGACCCGACAAGTGGCGGAATTGAGTAATTGATTACTGAATTGGTTAATTTAAAAATGTTTAATATTCAGATAATGTTATAATTTTTACTTCTATAAGATCTGCACTTTGTTTAGAATCTTTTAATAATTTTACGTTGATTTGCTCATTTATATTACGTTACGTTGAGGTTACATATAAAACGTATTTTAAGAATATTACAATAAAGTAAGTTTAAATATTAACGTTATGCAAATATTTGACACCCACATTCCCAATATGTTGGATAGATAATGTTAAATAACATTAGCTCAGAACCTTAGTCGGAGGGCAATATAACGTTACAAAAATTCATGTTAATTTCATGCAGAGCACTAACATTCTACTAACGTTTCCCAATGAACGTCACAAAAATTACATTAAACTGACTATGCATATAATATTGAAATCGTAATGTTACAATCCTAACGAATTTTCAACGTTAACTAACGTTATTCTAATATTCCCATGTTTATTGGGAAACAATTGTTTAAATGAATGAATAGAAATACACATAACCTAATATTATACCTAATAACATATTGTTTCAAATCTTTATGTTTCGTTTATATAATATATTTTTACATAAAAATAGATTAACTTTTTTGTATTCCTGTTGAAATCTTTCACCACGATGATTATTACTATATCATGTTATCTGATTTTACAAAATTACTTTTCATCAAGATACGTTTTATTCAATCACAAGAGATGGACAGGTCATTTCTTGTGATGTAAAAAACCTTTAATTGATGAATCCAATCAGCAAACCATACAGACTTCATCTAAAATATACTAACAATGAATTCGGTGGACAAAGATATCTATCGGCTTTATACAGTGTGGAAATAAATGATTTTCATCAAGTTCCCTTTGGAATTTTTTCATATGTAAATTTTTCTGTACCGCTCTACTCTTTTTGATTTAGTACTAAATTACTTCTGTCAATAAATGAAATCAATCTGTCAAACAATTCATAGAATTTATTGAATTTATTTAATTTGAGGTTATGGTACTGCCTTCTCTATTTTCGTAGAGCGGCACGTCGTGCTTTTACATGGGTTTTGATCCCTTATAGGAAACACTAAAAGCTTTCTATACCTCAACAAACAAATGAAAAACTAGGTCAACGCTGATCAACAGCTGTGAAACACATTATGATAAGTAAAAAGTGTAAGCAGCATCTTATGTTACCAGAGCTGTTAAAAAAAGTCAGTAGCGTACGTTCGGATTGTACAACTTACGAATTGTGTGTAAGGTTTTTTGTTTTTAACAAAAACATTTTTGGTTCACTATGGAAAGCTATAGGGAAATTTAAAGAAAAGATCGTATCTACGTCTCGTAGATACGATAGTAGGTTACAACAGTCGGGTCAAGGCGTCCCTCACTCTCGGCAATAGGTATACAATTTCTCGAGAATAAATTGCTATGAGTTGGAAATAGTGAGCAATACTCGGCAATATTGGAAATATAGGAAATAGACAGAAATAAACGGTAATACAAAGGAATACATGGCAATAAATAGAGAATACGCAGAAATAAATGGGGAATACGCAGCAATACTGAGAAATAAACTCGGCAATAGGAATAATAACACGCTCCACTCTTCTCAATTTTCATTACGCATTTTATCTTAAACGCGTTTAAAAATCTAGGTGGTCTTCTGAAGAAGCGAGTGTATGTTGTAGTGTGTGCGGAAAGATAATAACGGCAAGTAATTATTTTTCGTTAAAATATTGAAAATCATTGACTGTCTCTAAGAATCGTGATTTGACACTTACCCGTCAATATATGACGGTTATATACCGATAGTGACCTCCAAGTCACTGTCTTTGGGGAAACCGTTTCGCCTGGTTCCTTGTCTGCTGTGATTGCGACTATAGATTGGCATCTATTAAGTTTGATTCTTCACATTTGATGGACAAAATTTATGTGTCTGTTGTCATCAAGGATATCCTGGGAATAACCTTTAAGGGGTGTTGGTACAAATAAAAGTCTTAAGACGCAGCCTCTGAGCTAAAATAACCCCACCTTCACATATCACAACTCAATGTACTGTCAAATTCAAGGTTTAACAAAAACGTGGCTTTCATCACTGCCTTCTGGCGGCCAGTAGATCGTTAATGTTGCCTTTTCCGAATTCATGGCAGTACTTTGTTATATCAACTGCCTTTAAAGCGCGTTGTAATGCATTCCAATAAT
Organism: Agrypnus murinus; assembly: GCA_929113105.1. Lineage (NCBI taxonomy): Eukaryota > Metazoa > Arthropoda > Insecta > Coleoptera > Elateridae > Agrypnus > Agrypnus murinus. The sequence continues at coordinate 71,895,241 of OV816027.1, forward strand.
ATAACTAACAACAATAGTTAACAGAAAACATTTGAATTATATTTGAGCTGTACGAAACGATCTGAAAACGACTATACCGAAAATGATTTTTCAGTCGTACTTGTGGATATAGGCGCGTTCATCAATCATTGAAATAATTTTTTTATAGACTCGCTTCGTTAGGTTTAGTTTTATTACTTAAGAAATATTAAGTAATTATGTTAATGTTAATTTTAATGGGGGCCATAACCTTTATGTCTCGACATAGTCAGTTCCTATGGTGACAGCAATGTTTAGAAAATATTTAGTGACAAATTTCGCAATTGATTGTGCCTTCTGTAAACGGTGATTTACTGTGAAAACCACACGCAAAGGTAACCTGCCAAACAAGTGTGCGGTCTAAATCTTTCTGTTGCAATTAGTCTCAGATTATCTGGTATATTCTCCTTGTTGACTACTGTACATAATTGTGGACTTGGCAGAGTAGCAAGGTCAAACTTAAAATAGATTCATCATCTAATATTAAGAATTTTTAGCGTGAACGTGCAAAATTTCTCGACGCTCCTCTTCATGTTTCGAACTCCTACTTAAGACTGAGTAGGGTCAGATACCATGACGCAGTTTTTAATTGAAGCATATACAGGGCCGTTCCTGGGGTGCTTTCCGCTCAGGTGCAAAATCAAAGTGACCGCCCCTGCATGATGTTTTTGTTGTTTCGATCTAAACGGCTATTAAGGTTGTAGAAGTTAAGCATTAAACATATTTTTGAAACGTTTTAGCATTATTTTTAAATATTTCAAATAGACCAGGAAAACTAGGTCGAAAAAACAAGCTGTTAAAAGTTCTGATGCATATCGCGCAAACTTTTTTTATGGGGGGGGGAGTTCAATGTTTTCCAATTATTTCGAAAACTTCAGGTTCGGAAAAGGTGCTATTATGAAAAATGTTGCTCGTAAGATGTGCTACAAAAAGTTCTTATGATCTTTATTTGTATAAGTTTGGAGAACCGAGATACCGTTTTGGAGAAAAATGAGTGACAATTTTGAATTATTGTACTTCTGCAATAGAGACACTGATCTCAATGCAGAGTGGGGATGGATGATGATTATTGATCACTTATAGTCAATTAAAACCCATTTGCTACCTGCTCCAGAGGTATTGCTCAATCATATTTTCTGTAACTGTACAAAAGGTTGTAACATAAGCTGCGGTTGTAGGAAGATTAGTCTCCACTGTTCTGCAGTATCCAGTCACTGATATGGACGGTCTTGCCTGAACATTCTGAACATGTTTCACTTGAAATTCGTGAAAGTATCAACAACATCGATGCTTATGAAGATATCGACCCTAAAGCTTCGAGGCAGAAGCTGAGGAGATGGAGGAAAATTACGAGGAAGTCGGCAATGACCTATAACTTGAGCAGGAACTAGAATGACATTCCAAATGACAATTGAATTAGAACTACTGGGATAGCACATAAAAAATGCGCCTATTACTTTACCTCCACGGTGCGCGGTGGTGTGAATAGGGTCACATTTTTTGTAGACGTACAATAATTCGAAATTGTCATTAATTCTTCTCCAAAACGGTTAGTTACACGAAGAAAAATTATAGGACCTTTTCTGTTGCACATCTTACGAGCAACAATTTTTATAATAGCCACTTTTTTCGAAAACCCGATAGTTTTCGAGATAATTGGAAAATATTAAATTTCTCCCCCTTCCACCACCTCCTACAAAAAGCTTGCAAACGCGAAAGGAAACCGAACTTTTAAAAGCTTGTTTAAGACCTCATAATAAAGCTACATACAAAAATCTGACTTGTTGAGAATTTTTCCGATGTTCAAGTCTAATGTTGATGATTAATATTATAATTATTATTATAAATTCGAAAATCAAGGCTTCTTGGTCTATGAAAGTAACAAGTAGCTATTCGCGTAGTTGCACTTTTTTAAACCAAACATCGATAAAACTTTCGCAGCATAGACGGCGAGCCACAAAGCCACACCGATATTAGTCGATTTTTCTTTGTCGTCGGCCTCCCTTATGTTTGGCCGCCCTTGTGCAAGGGTACCACAAGCACCCTGCCCAGGAACGGCCCTGAGCATATATATATATGCATTACTAATCACACATATATTTTAACAAAAAGACTGTAGCTATTTTAAATATGCTTTCATGCGTACAAAAACTCTGCAAAACAACCTGGGACAAGCCGTAATTGATTTTAATTACAATTACTTTGATAGAAATGTAACCATAATAGAGTAACCCCAGCAAAAACTATCTTACAGGGACCTAAAAAAAGTGTAGGTTTGAAAATACACCTAAATTTATTTTTATGAAATAAATAAAGATTAGAAAAAGTTTCACAGTTTTATTAAAATATACCTGACAATATTGTTTCGACAGCTACGCTGTCATTATCAAAGGTAATATAATTATAAACAAACACGTCGCTAAGGTAGATACAAAAATAGGTAACTAGATAAAATAATAATAATAATTAGAATTAAATATCTAATACTTCCAGTAACGGAGAATTAGGCCGCATTCTCACTGCAGCCACTACCACCCACTACCACCGACCACCACCAATTAAAATAATTCCGTGCAGTCCCACTGAAGCAAGTAGTAACCACCAGTTTCATGTAAAATTTTAAATTTCGCGCTTGTTTTATGTTCATTTCCTTTTAAAGTACGCATATTGCCAACTTAGCAAGCTTACTGTTATTATTATTTCCTATCAAATGAGGTTATGTGCATTGGTTTGTTTACTATTGTCGCGTTGCGTTTAATCAAATATAATAAACCAAATTGGAAAAATATTGGAAATTGGTCGCTTATGTGACGCCAAAGCATGTCCGTGGTATTTAAATTCGAATAAAGACGAACATGATCATATAATTCCATTGTCGATTTCGACTGGAGACCACGACTTGTCCTCACACATTTTAAATTTTTTCAGGTTATGTTGTCAAAACAAAGCGTGAAACATCACACATTGACAATACCGATCACTAAAAACGAAAAACCTGGACAGGATGTGCAAATTTTAGTTATCATCATCCTCACTGGCGCGTGCTCATTTCAACCACCGCTAACCACCAACCACCAGAATTCAAATGGGGAAATGTTGGAAATTTCAAACTGGTGGTCACCGTTTGATGGTAGTAGGTGGCTAACAGAGGTTTAGTGGGACCAGCGGCATTAATTAATGCGTGTTTAAATTTTAGTTGATGGCAGTGGGTGGTTGACGGTGGTTCAGTGAGACTCCGGCCTTACTGAGCTCAAGTTGTTCATTCATTAAAGGTACCCTGAGTTTGTGTTTGTATATTTCAAAGGCTTTTAAAATGTCTAATTTGCGTTTGTTATTACAAAAATGTAGGAATTTAATATTGTTTTGAGGACTCATTGTGTGATTTTGTTCTAAAAGGTGTTTGGCATAATTAGATTTTTCAGGATGTTTATTATTGTAATGACGTACGTGTTCTTTATATCTTATGTCAAAATTTCGAAGTGTTTGTCCAATATATACCGAACTACAAAAAGAACAATTTAAACGGTAAATGCCCGATTTCATGATATCATGTGTTCTGTCTTTAGCATTAAATAAAAATGAAAAAGTGTTAGTGTTGGTTTTAAATGTTATTTTATAATTGTTGGTTTTTCTTAGTATATGTGCAATTTTTTCTGCTATTTTGCCAAAATATGGTATAGATATGTAATTTGTGTCTTCTGTTTGATTGTCAGTGGGATATATTCTTTTGATAGCTATACACCGGTTAGTCTAAGTTTACGTTCACGTCATAGATATAAAAGTAGTGACGTAAGAGTACAACCAACTGTACAAATAATAACTTTCAAAATTGAATTTTATGAAGAAAGATTATTTGCTTTACCGAAAATAATGAAATTTAATTTTCATATATTTGTAATACATTTATTTATAGAATAAATACAAATAGGTTTTTGAACCAAAACGTAATTTGTTAATTTAATGAGAAAATACACATTTATTTTAACAAAAAGACAGATTGGTATAGCTGTGTAACGTAATTTACAATATTTTATGAATAATGATACACAAGACTATCTTGAGTTTTATTCTGACAAACCATCATTTTTATTATTCAATTATTGCTAAGAAACCAAATAATACAATACAATTATATACAATTGTCAAAACATATTTTAGGTTAACATCACAGAAAAATCTAAATTTATAATAGCATAATAAGTAATAACTAAAATGGAGATTCCCTACAGTACCTTCCTTCCAGTAAATTACTAAAGTTTTTTAGGGGGTATTATAGTTCTACCGAATCTAGTCTTATTGTTTTTATTCCTCTTATTATCAATCGCCACGCCAACACTTGTACCACTTTCAGTCTTTTCACCTCCACCCGAAACTCCGAATGTTACACTTCGCGCACCTGTACTTGGCAATTTCCGACCTGATCCGGAAGTACTTACGGAGATGGTTGTACGTTTTGTTTGCTGATTATTGATATCTTGACTTAGCAAAAATGCAGGTTTCAGTCTATCAATAGAGATATTCGTGGTTTTTCCATTATATGAGATTTTGAAATATTTGTTGGTGCGTGACAAAACTAAATATGGTCCATTATAGGGTGCTTGCAGTCCTGTATGCGTATTGCCTTGCCTTATGAATACGTGAGAACAAGTTTTTAACTCTGGATGTACAAATATACTTCGATTACTCTGAATCTTTTGAGGTACTGGCATGTATTTGTTCAGAGTTTCTTTGAGTCTACCTACGAAAGTTGTTGGTTCAACTTTAAATTTCTCATCGCTAAATAAATCTCCTGGCAGTCTTAAAGTCTGTCCGAAAACATACTCTGCCGGTGTTGAATGGGTATTCTCGATTAAAATTGATCTTAATCCCAATAGTATTGTTGGTAGATTTTCGGTCCATCTATTATTGTTATAGGATTTTAATGCGGACTTAAGAGTACGGTGCAGACGTTCTATCTTACCATTAGCCTGAGGGTGGTACGCGGTTGTGTGAATATGATGAATGCCCAAGAGCTTTGTTAATTCTTTAAATAATCTGCTTTCGAACTGTCTACCTTGGTCCGTTGTAATTCTCTCGGGAATTCCAAATCGTGCTATCCATTCAGTGTACAAAGTTATTGCTACTGTTTCAGCTTGGATGTCTTGTATAGGATAGGCTTCAGGCCAATTGCTGAATCTATCAATTACAGTTAAACAATATGATTTTCCATTTGATATTGGTAGTGGACCAACTAAATCGATGTTAATATGCTGAAAACGTTGCATAGTTTCAGGGTATCTTTCTATACCGCTCTTTGTATGTCGCCAAATTTTTGACTTTTGGCATGCGATGCACGTTTTAGTCCAAACTTGACAATCTTTAGAAATGTTTGGCCATATATATTTGCTCTTTAAAAGTGCTGTTGTTTTTTTGATGCCGGGATGTGACAAACTATGGAACAATCTGAATACTTTTTCGCGTAAGCTCTGTGGCACATACGGTCTGGCAATTGAACTGGATGTTTCACAAATTAAAGAAATATCGGTGTTCGGTAACGTTATTGTGATTAATTTCAGTGAATGTCCGTTTGGATTGTTGAGTAAATATTTTAATTGGTCATCTTTTGATTGTTCTTCTTGTAATTGTTTTAGGTCTATTGATTCTGGAATTGTAATTGATTCAATACGTGATAACATATCAGCGACGACATTTTCTCTTCCAGGTATATGCCTTATGTCGGTTGAAAATTGCGCTATAAAATCGAGATGACGTAACTGTCTTGGTGAAGCCTTCTCAGGTTTTTGACGGAATGCAAAGGTTAGTGGTTTATGGTCGGTATAAATTGTGAAAATGTTTCCTTCTAACATGTATCGAAAGTATTTGATTGCTTTGTATATTGCAAGAAGTTCTCTGTCATATGTGCTATAACTCTTTTCCGTTTTTGATAAATTGGTGGAGAAAAATCCTAGCGGTTCAAGTCGATTTTCACGTAACTGATTAAGAGCTGCTCCGATCGAAGTATCGGACGCGTCTACCATTAATATTAGTGGTAATGAAGATGGGTGAGCCAGTAATGCTGTTTTTGCTAATTCTTGTTTACATTTTTCGAAAGCTTGAATAGCATTGTTATTCCAGATTATTGGTGTGTTTCCTTGAACATTATTTTTAGTTAACTCGTAGAGTGAAGTTTGCATTTCTGCTGCGTGTGGTAGGAAACGCATGTAGAAATTAATTGCACCTAAAAATCGTCGTAATGCTTTTATTGTCTGTGGTTGTTCAAAATCTTGTATGGCTTTAACTCTTTCCAAGGATGGTGTTATGCCTGATTTATTGATTTGATATCCTAAAAACGAAATTTCGGTAACTCCAAAAATGCACTTTGTAGGATTGATGGAAACATTAAATTCATTTAATCTTTGAAAAACTGTGTCTAAATGATCTAGATGTTCCTGTTCATTGTTAGATGCAATTAATATATCGTCAATGTAAACGAAACAAGACGGCAAATCCCTTAGTACTTGATGCATAAATCTTTGAAAGGTTTGTGCAGCGTTACACAAACCAAATGGCATTACTGGAAATTCAAATAATCCAAAAGGAGTTGTCACGGCTGTTTTTTCTATATCTTGTTGTTCGACAGGGATTTGGTTGTACGCTCTGATTAGATCCAGCTTTGAAAACACTTGTTTACCATCCAATATGTATGAAACATCTTGAATATGTGGTATCGGATAACGGTCTGGGATTGTTATAGCATTCAATCGTCTGTAGTCGCCGCAGGGACGCCAATCTCCTCCCTTTTTTGGAACCATGTGTAATGGGCTAGCCCATTGACTTTTGGAGGGCCTGCAAATTCCCTGGTTGATCATTATTTGAAATTGTTCTTTGGCTATTTTTAATTTTTCAGGTGATAAAAGACGAGGAGTTGAATGGATTGGTGGACCTTTTGTCTCTATGACGTGTGTTATTCCGTGCGATTTGTTTCTCATGATTTCTGAAAATTTTATGATGGTTGCTGGTTTTGTTATTTCAGGATATCTGGTTATTAATTTATTGTAGACGTTATCTTTGTTTATTGCTGTAGTGCTTATAGTCAGACTTGGATCTAATTTGATGGTGCAAACCTCTGAAACTCTACCGGTATTTACATCGATTAGACATTTTCTTTTTACATCTACTAACAAATTATAGTGCTTTAGGAAATCAGCTCCAAGAATAGGTTTGTTAACTTTAGCAATTATGCATGTCCATGGAAGTTGACGCCGTAAGCCTAAACTTAATGTGAATACTTTTTGTCCGTATGTATCTATTTCCGTACCATTGGCAGCGACTAATTTAAACGATGAAAAGTTAAATTTATCCTGTCTTGAGGGTGGACATACGAATATCTCGGCTCCGGTATCGACTAAAAATTTTAAACCAGTTAGTTTATCATATATGTAGAGACGACAGGAGTTTTGACTTAAGTTGTTGGTCGTCTGGCAAGAACTCAAGCCTATAAGTTTTCCTGTTTGTTAAATTGGCAGGGCGGAGTACATTTTTGTGCCTTTTTGCCGAAAGTATAATGAAACCAACAGAATTTCCCTTTTTCATTATACCTTCTGCGTGAATTTGACTTTGAACGATCTCGAGACCGGTAGGAAAGTTTGGTTTGATTTCGAGAGTACCGCTCAACTTTGAATGAGGCTACTTCATCGCATAGTGTGTGAATTTGTTTTTGAATAATTTCAAATTTATCCAACTGTGTAGTTTCTTCAGTTTTAATGAACATTAATTGATTGTCGGTGACTTCAACAATCTTATCAGCCATATTAGCTAATTTGTCTAAACCATCCTCGCTTATTGCAAGTATGGCTTTGGCGTTTGAGGGAAGACCACTTAGCCATAAGGATTTTAAAACGTCATTGTTAATTTTGTTTCCTGCAAGATCTCGCATCTCGCGTAATGCATCAGAAGGTCGCTTTCCAGTAAATTCGACTCCAGCAAGTAAACGTTTTATTTTTTGGTTCTCTGAATCGGCAAATTGTATAATTAAACGATCTTTCAATTTCACATATTTGTCGCAGACTGGAGGGTTTTTAACTAAATCACTGACATGAGCGAGTACGTCGCTTTCAATTGACGATAGTATATGGTAATATTTAGTGATGTCTTGTGTAATGTTCCTTGTTACGAACTGGGCCTCGACTTGACCAAACCATAGTTCGGGATCTGATCTCCAAAAAGGAGGAAGCTTGATGGCTACATGCGAAATTTCAGTTACGCTACTTTTGGATTCGTTTTCCATGCTGTCATTTGATTCTACTTGCAGAAAATTTAAAATTGTACAGATAACTGTCGGCGGTCACCATTTGTAACGTAATTTACAATATTTTATGAATAATGATACACAAGACTATCTTGAGTTTTATTCTGACAAACCATCATTTTTATTATTCAATTATTGCTAAGAAACCAAATAATACAATACAATTATATACAATTGTCAAAACATATTTTAGGTTAACATCACTGAAAAATCTAAATTTATAATAATATAAGTAATAACTAAATTGGAGATTCCCTACACCTGTGTATGCGACACGCGGTATTGTCAAATTTATTACAGGTGTGTTTTCTGAGTTCCGTTTACAATAGTTTGTTACCTATTTTGTGTTTACAATTGCATTAACTGAATAGAATTCTAGAGAGTTTCTCAAGCACTGAGAATATATCTTAAGACTGTTTCCAACATTTCATCTGTGGAAGAAGTTTGCAGTCCAAAGAGGAAACGAAATCGAAAACAAACTACAGAGCTTGATCCTCTGTAGAGGCAAATATTAGCAATGAAATTTATGAAATACATATATAAGAAGAGTAAGTACCTGACGTTATGTGTGTGGCTGTGCTCTTCAATTGATATACCACACTTGGATACAGGAGAACATATATCACTTAATATTTTGTCAAAAAAATTGAAATCCAAGTTCATGTATGAAGGAAGTAGAAGTTATTTATCCATTGCCTTATGACAAATTGGATTCGTATACTATAAGAATGACCATCCTGTAAGCCGCGTTCGGGGTGCCCCTGAGTTGTCTCGGTATTTGTAAGGGGCACGCTTACGTAGTGGCGCTGGGGTGGTTTTCGGTGATCTCGGTATCGGCGGTAACTCTCGGGCGCCAGTTATTTTAACGTGGTATGCTCCACGGCTCCGGGTACCTACAAGTGGAGAAAAGATAATCCAGGGAACTGCTGGGGTTGCTGAGGTCGGCCCAGTCTGGATCACTCCACCTATTCCTAAAGCTCTCACTAAGAGGGTATTAATACTAACAAATAAAACACACAATATTAACCAAATGGTTTATATTAATAATACCATTAAAGCAAAGCATTCAATTCAACCCCTAACTATTACCCTACACTACTCTGTCGTAGCCACAGCAAGCGGGTGCAAAACAACAAATGCATATATTACTCTACGGTAAACTCTCAACGTGCGGGTGAAGCAAGGTATGTTAACGGGAGGGTACAAGAGATTAGGGATTGCAGTAAGGGTGGAAGTTCGAATGAGACCCCCAGGCATACGTACAGCGAGGTCTCGGGCAAGGTATGGACAAGAGGGCGGATTTAGGATGAGACTCCCAGGCATACGCACAGCGAAGTCTCGGATAAGAGGGTGGATTTAGGATGAGACCCTCAGGCATACGCACAGTGAGGTCTCGGATAAGAGGGTGGATTTAGGATGAGCACCCCAGGCATACGCACAGCGAGGTCTCGGCTAAGGTACGGTAAAGCGGGTGGAAACAGGGTGAAATTGGTTCAAAAGGGGGGTCGGTATATACGGTCAAGGGTTCTTACTCTTATCTTCCTGGCTGGCTGCTAGGCTGCTCGGTAGGCTGCTGGATGGTTCGGGCTGGTTGTACTCCTGGAGACTGCTGCCGAAACAATATTGTCAGGTATATTTTAATAAAACTGTGAAACTTTTACTAATCATTATTTATTTCATGATTATGAAGTTCCACAAAGTAAGGCTGGAAACAATAAACAAAAAAAATAAATTTATTTTGATGAAACTATAATACTTGATACTCAGATCAATATAACGTAATAACCTAATAATACCGACAGCGCCGAACGGGAAATATTTACAAAAAAAATCAAAAGCTATCCAACTATATCACTATAAAATATAAGCAACGTTATTATTTTGATGTTATATGGACGATTGTAAATTTTAACCACATGACAAATGCACAACTAGAAATCGACACTATACGACAGCAAAGATGCATTAAAAGTGAATGCATCAGAAGAAATGCATTAGCTTAATGTGGACATGTGGTTTAATTAAATGTAGTTGGGTGTTAAATTGAGTGTTTTAATAAATCTAATAACGAAGATTTGTTGGCATTTATTTATACAACTATTACAAATTTCTTCAGTTTTCAGTTTCAACTATCGCAAAAAATCAAATCGACTTAATTTTTTTTGCTACATCTTTAATTTAAAATAATATAATTAATTCAATCTATTTCGTTCTGTTGTTTTAAATATGCTGGACGTTAGTAGAAGTAGTCCGACGCGGTACGCGCCTTATAATGATCATCTAATGTGGGATGAGCATCTGCTATCGCCTTAATAAATATTAACTAACAAATCTCATTGTCAAATTAATTTTTCTTTTTTCAGTTTTTAATTTGTATTTTTATCGAAATGGTACATATTGTCATATTATTTAACATGCGAAAAAGGAATTCGCCCACAAAAGAAATTAAGTAAATTTAGGTAATTTTACATTTAGCCGATTTATGGGTTGCATAACCTCAATTTCAAAATTATTATTTTGAATAATTCTTCTTTTGATGAATAGAAATATAGGTAATTATAATTAACATGCACACTTGAACACGTTAGGCATAAAAAGGATATCTAGAAAATTAGATTCTACATAAAATTTAGTTAATCTTATTTTTTTTATATACGATTTGGGTGACATTAATCTAGTTTTTCAGCTTAATGAAGTTTATGCCAATTTTAATGTGAGATTTAATCTAAAACAGACTAGATGTATTGTAATGGGGAGGTATACCAGTACTTACTATCTTACTTTATCAATTAATAGTTAAATATGTGTTTTCATACTAACAAGGTTGTATAATTTTTTGTATTTTAAAATTTCAGAAAAACTTTCAGCCAAAGTATGTAACGCAAATTTGTGAAGCAACTGATTCACCACATAAATCTTACAATCTTAAATGTAGGGGCTGCTTTTTATTAATGATATCAGATAAACAACATATAAAATTACGTTGCACCTTTGGAACGTGCATTGAAATAGTATAATTGATTTGAATTTTCATGTTGTTGATACTTAAAATTATGCAAATAATGTTTGTTAGGATATGTTTAAATTTGTGAACATAGGAAATAGTGGGGTAACTATCCTTCGAGGACAGGTCCGACTAACGAGCCCCTTCTGTATACTTTTAAAGAAGCAAAAAAAATGATTTTTTTCTAAAAAAATGGGACCCCTCCGGATTTCTACTAATATGTCATTTAAATCACTTGGTAAACTTATGTAAAACCCCAAAACACTGGATTTTATGCACGTAGAAAAATGCTGCGGTGCATTAATCTTAAATTGGATTACGTCATCAGAAGTATTATGTAAATAAAAAAATCAATGAAAAATTTATGTACAATCTGGTTAAAGTTTTTCTGTAGTTTTTCCTTAACTTTGTAAAAAAACACTCTCTTTCAACTTACATCTTGCAGAAAGTGCACACGTATTGTTCAGATTAATAAAAATTAAGGTTATGTTGACTTACATTAGAAATGTCAAAGTTTACAGGTTAGATTGATTTATGTTACAGTGACTTAATTAGAAATTTGAAAATAAAAGTGATTACTTAATTTCAACGATTGAATTTTGTGAATTAAGAATATTTTATGGAACATTTAACGAATAATAAATGCAGTTCGAACTAAATAAATAATTTTTACTCGCCATTGATGAATGGGATTTGTATGAAATTTGAATTTCGTTTTGTTAAACTTTTTGAGTTGGATGTATTTTTGATTTTGTAAATATTTTTGAAAATATTTTATGAATGGATTGTTGACATCTCTTTCAATTCTTTGTCGAGTTTTATGATAGCAGATAGTTGATACACCAGGGGTTTCAGTATATCAAGTTGGTATTTACAAGGGGCCAATTTTAAAAATCAAAAGGAAGGAATTACAATCATAGTAATTAAAAACCATGAGTGTTTCTGTAGTAATTAGTTTAAACCATAAAAGCGGCCCGCTTGAGAGTCTCTGTAGAAAGTAAGACGTTTCACAATTACAATACATTTATTCGGAGCAGCGGTTTCAATTAAAGGTAAGCAAGTAGTAAGTTGTGTATTTCATCTTTGTTACAATCGCATCTATGTACGTCTGTGTCTTGTACATTAAATTAAATACCATCATCATAATCTTTAATCATATCATTATAAATTTAATTTAAATAAAGTAAATAAGATTTTAATAATTCAAAATTTAATTATTTTTGGTTTTAAATTTATATTTTACTGTGTTTTTTTTGTATGTATGTATATATTTTTTGTTATTTCTTGTGTATATTGACACTAAAAACTACAATATTTATGTATCCCTATTTCTCCTCCTAGAGTTGCACCCCAATGTTCTGCAATATAAATACATAAGTAATGGCAATTTGTAAGTACAAATCCCTATAAATTTTCAAGCTAGAGTTTCAATCAGCAAAAAGTTATGATTTTAACAATTTAATGTCAGAAGTTTCTTAATCCAGTCCTGATAAAAGGGTTACATATATGCTAATTGTGTGTTTTATCTAAACAATCAATCTTCCACATTTTAAGCTATTAATTTCAAATTTATTTTGCTTTCAAGATAATTCTCTTTTTCACCCTTATTGTTAAGTCTTCTCATCCTGACTAAAAGTTTATTTCGTAAATTTTCAAAACTCTAAAATTGAAAGTTTCAGATCCTTTGAATTATCGTAACTTGAGAATGTCAATATTAAGGTATTTTTTTTATTGTAAATTTAGATTCTGCGGCAAGAATAAACTTTTATCCGAAACATTTTTTTGATTCGTGATAGATGGCGATGTAATCGCAACATTAGGTTAACCATGGTTCTTCAATTGGGAACCACCAGGTTTTTAAATACCACTTTTTAGTTTTGAAAATTGCCTCGACTCGTGATAGATGACGCAGCATTCGACATAAATTAGTTAATCTTCGTTTTAAGCGCGTGACCGAAGACCAAACCAGACTGATCATAAAGAGAGACAGTATCATCGACGTTCCTGTCAGATTTTCCACAAATCAAAACCATGTCGATTTTCTCTTGTACAGATAAATAATTCGTACTAAAGAAGTATCAATAGCACCCTAGTCGAAATACAAAATAAAAAAAGCTTCAAAACTAAGAGAAAATAAGCTGTTGAAATTGAAACAATTCCAAAGCAAATGAAGAAACAAATTTCTGAATTAATGGAGTGTCAGTAGCACCTAACTGAGAAGGAGAATCCAAGTTCTAACATGTTACTTCGTTTGTTCAAGACAATAAGATATTGAATGTTCTCTGCTTGCCTTTTGCGTAATGTAATGTTTGTTAACAGATCCATTCAAACAAAATCTAGTTTCGACAGTAAAAATAATGATTGACAAAAGCACGATTGGTATTGCACCATCCTGTTCTCACAAGACTCTGGCCTTCGATCAAAATTGTCTTAGCTCAATTCATGAAACAGTCACCTTGCACGGGTGATATTTGTGTTTGTTCAAGTAGTGATTTTCAGTGAACCTTAATATTTTCTATATTTATAAAGTTATCAAAGAACGAATTCCATTAGACGAATAATTAAAAGCCCGTTTTGATTGACTAAATTCAAAGTTCTCGCTACTTTAGTAGCTACTACGCTACTACTAAAAAAAACTCAAAATTAAAATATTTTTGTAAACAGTGGCTGACACGTCATGGGAAATCCAGGGCAAACCGTATAATTAAAAATAAATTAGGCTCAGGAAAAAAGCAATTCGAAATCAATTAAAAGTCTCAGGCAGGTGTCCGGCTTACTATTAACCTTAAAGTAATCTGTGTTGTTAAATATTGAATGTCTTCAGTAAAATGTTCAGGTCTTTCTCTTCCAGGATATATAATAGCTAAGCATTTTTATGCACAAGTTTAGTTATAAATGCGCGGTAGTGTACTTACATTTATTAGTTATTATAGATAATATCAAGTTTTCAGTTATAGATAAGCACTTTCAGTTATGTAAAGAATTAGAATTAAATGTTCCACACTGTGTTCAGATGAATAAAAACTTGAATCAATAATATCAGTAACAAACTGTCGCAGCTAGTTATTTGTGGTGATTTTAATGTAGATCTTCTTGAAGATTCGGCCAACAAACGGGACCTTTTATTTTTTTTTACTTTCATTCAACATGACTCGCACAATTTATACTGGTACGAGAGTCACATCTGTTTCCAAGTCGTGAACTAACAATTTTTTTGTTACCGGTTGACGTGATCATAATGTTCAACATTCAGCAATTCCATTTTCTAAAACTCGTGATGAAACAATATTCAAATTTATTAAAAAATATATTTACGCCAATAAGAAATTTTTTTAATTTATTACAAAATATAAATTGAGCAAGTAGGTACATGTATAGTAATGTTAAAATCGAACAGAAGTATATTCAATAAGATGCTTTTCGATGCGTTTATTAGTGCTTGTCCTTTAATTCTACCTAGAAATGTTTTGTTATGATTTAATTAATAACAAAGATAGGGTCAAGTAGGATAAATATGCAACAAAATATGTCACAGGCAGATAGTCAAATCCGGCAAATAATTATCTCCCTAATCATTTACTAAGTGAGATGGGGCAGATAATAAAACGAAAATAAGTCTATATGATTTTGGTATGTGCCTAGGTATTTATTAAATGCCGTTGTTTAGAACAGGCAGTTAGTAAATGACTTGTTTTGTAGTTACAGGGAAAGTTATACCACAAAATTTAAAATTTAAATTGAATTGTTTCAATTTTGGGTCTGGCCATCAGAAAATGTCTAGTTTTAGTCAAAGTCAGGAGTAGAAATAATTGTATTTTACTTTAATTAAAATTGAAGTAAAAACCTTCAATTTATGTTCCAGTCCTTAAAAGTGACGATATATATTATTTATATAAGATTTTTATGCATATATGCTAAGGTGAAATATTACTAAAAAAGCTCTTAAATAAGATATACCTTTGCAGATATATACCTTCATTGTCATTTATAGAACATAGATTTAAATGTTATTCGATTTGTCATGTGGGTAAATGCTAATAAAAGAACTAAAAATATTATTATTCAATTCATTATTATTGTTCAATTCATATACAGTGTGTGAGTTTAAGTTTTATAATCAAAAGATTTTTGAAAGTGTCCAGGTATTAACACTAGACAGACCCATTATCCTAATTTTTAGGTGTTGCATATTTACTTGCATGCACTTGACCTTACATCAAGTGTTAATTTTCATCTTTAGGTCACTTTTACCATAAAAGTAGAAACAATAGATAATAATGTTACTACAACTATATGAACTGGAGAATATCGCAGCGTGCTTTTTTTGCGACTGATTAGATACACCCTGTATATCACTTATCCACCATCCATGTATTTCGTCATCATTTATAATAGCATTCAAATGGGTTTTCTTGACTATGAATGGATATGTGTTGTTTAAGTCTGCTCTTTGTTGGGCATATATAACAACATATTTTACACTAAAATGGCATTTCACCACTGTGAATAGACATGTGTTGTTTAAGGTGACTATTTTTTGAACATTTATAACCACAGGTATTACATTCAAATAGCTTTTCACCACTGTGAATGAACTTGTGTTGTTTAAGATTACTATTTCGTGAACATTTATAGCCACAGATATTACATTCAAATGGCTTTTCGCCACTGTGAATCAGCATATGTTGTTTAAGATTACTATTTTGTGAACATTTATAATCACATGTATTGCATGCAAATGGCTTTTCTTCACTATGAGTGGATATGTGTCGCTTGAGTGTGGCTTTTATTAGGCATTTATAACCACATATCTTACACTCTAATGGCACTTGACCACTGTGAATAGACATGCGATTTTTAAGATGATTATTTTCTGTACATTTATAACCACATACTGTGCAGTCAAATGATATTTCCTCACTGTGAATAAACATGTGTTGTTTAAGATTACTATTTCGTGAACATTTATAACCACATGTGTTACATTCAAATGGCTTTTTACCACTGTGAATAAATGTATGTTTTTTAAGATCACTACTTTGTGAACATTTATAATCACATGTAGTACATTTAAATGACTTTTCTCCACTATGAGTGGATATGTGTCGTTTAAGTCTACCCTTTGTTGGACATTTATAACCGCATATATTACACTGATATGGCTTTTCACCACTGTGGATAAACATGTGTTCTTTAAGATGACTATTCTTTGAACATTTATAATCACATATTTTGCATTTAAATGGCTTTTCACCACTGTGGATAAACATAATATGTTGTTTAAGATCACTTTTTCGTGAACATTTGTAATTACATGCAATACATTCAAATTGCTTTTCTCCATTATGAGTGGATATGTGTCCTTTAAGTCTGCTCTTCGTTAAACATTTATAACCACAGATATTACACTGAAATGTCCTTTTGCAACTGTGAATGGTCGTGTGTTGTTTAAGATTATTATTTTCTGAACATTTACAACCACAACTATTGCACTCAAATGGCTTTTCACTGCTATGAATAAGCATGTGTTGTTTCAGATGACCAGATCGTGAACATTTATAATCACATATATTACACTCAAATGGCTTTTCTCCACTATGAACAAACATGTGCTGTTTGAGGTCACTATTTCGTATACATTTATAACCACAAACATTACACTCAAATGGTTTTACACCTGTATGAGTGGCCATGTGCCGTTTAAGATCACTTTTTCTTGAAAATTTGTAAGCACATATATTACACTCAAATGACTTTTCACCATTATGAGTAGATATGTGACGTTTAAGAATAATCTTTTGTGCGCATTTATAATCACATGTAGGACATTCAAATGGCTGTTTACCACTATGTATGAGTATGTGTTTGTTGAAACCACTGTTTGTTTTAAATTTATAATTACATATACTGCATATATATGGTTTATCGCCTCTATGGATGAGTGTTGGTTTCTTGAGTCTAGTTTCCTGGGAAAACCGTTGACAGTTATTAGATTTATAAAGTTTGCTATTTGTACTCACTTGTCTATGAGAATCTGAAATACTATCGAGTTTATTGAATGATTCCTCTAGATTCTCAGTGTATATTTCACTCTTCGGCTCGTTTTTGGTGTTAAGGCCATCTATAACCTGGGATTTTATTATGTTTATATGCATGTCAGTTTTTATTGCAATTGCGTCTTCGTTGTCCATTATGTTTATATTTTGAAAAATGATTTCAAGCTACAACTAAAATGTACTATTGTTTTCATAATGATCTAGGGCAGCAAGGATAACATAATGCTATTTTATTTTTTTCAGTGTAAATATAATGAATAAAATAATAATATACATTTACCTAATATATAAAGTGATTGTTTCACACTATTATCCTGACATTTTCGTTTGCGTACATTACTATGGAACTTTTCTGGATTAAAGAAATATTTAGAAAAAACGTGTGTTGATAGAAGTAAACAGTAAACAAAGTATTATTGCCTGTAGCATAAATTAAATATAATACACATGATGATCCCGAATACCAGGCGGCAAGACTTTGTCCCTCTGTCGTCGTGGATTAGTTACTATAGTAAAAATCAAATCAAATACAGTAGATGGCGCTACGATCCAAATTACATCACGGCCTACTAGATTCATATAAGCTTCGCTTATATATCTTATATACGGCCGTCTCATTTCCAGTTTTTTCATTGTTGAGAATTATTACAGATTCGTAAATAGATAAACAATATGTAATAGATATTTATGTTCCATATTAACTTTTGTATCCAAAACTCCATCTATTAACATGGACCATTAACTATAATTTATTGCGCAAATTTCGAAATTTGCATTGCTTCAAAAGAATATATTATTGATCGTAATATAGATGATCGTAAATGATTGAGAAAGCTGGCAGCCATTGGTGAGTAGCGCCTCCACGGGAACCAGCTCAGTACACCTCGTTCCAACACTCATACCTGCCCGTAAACACTACCATATAAACACACAGTTTTTCTATTTTAACCCAAACACACATACACTACACACACGTACACTGCATACGGGCAGGTCACCAACACGCACATTCACTCTTCGTTTGACAGCGTGGGGAACTAGTAGCAGTCTGGGATCTTGGGCTCGCCTAATGGAGGGTACAGCGGATAAAACTGGGTTCCGGGGTGTGCACTCCCAGGCTGCAAGGTAGTACAGGGGCCCGTGTTGGTCTAGCCAACATGACCTGGCTGCCCTATCAACTTGCGAAAATCTCGCTTATGCCGTCATGCCAGGTGGCGCCTTGGAAACGCACTTGAAACCCGAAACCCCGTATGACACCAAAGGTTATACTATTACTCGAAAAGATGTCATACCTAATCTTTGTGCTAGGGGAGGTGTTGCTATATTTATAAAAGAATCTATTCCGACACAACCTGTAAATGTAAATACAGATTTGCAGATAATTGCTGTTAAAGTTTTTTATCCATTTGCTCTAACCATCTGCAACATATACCTACCGGATATTCACTGGGAAGTAGACGACTTGCGAAACGCTATTCTTCAATTACCCAGACCGTTCGTACTTCTTGGAGATGTTAACTCACACAACCCGATATGGGGATCGGCGCATCTAGATCCTCGTGGACGAAGTCTAGAAAACCTTTTTGAGGAATTAGAATTGAATATTCTTAATACGGGTAAAGGTACTTATCTTAATTTAAGATCAAACGACTTCTCCTCCATAGATCTTTCAGTTAGTTCTCCGGAAGTTACTCATTTGTTTTTATGGGATGTACTTGATGATCTTTACTTTTCGAACCATTTCCCTGTAATGCTACAACTTGCTACATCTCGCTCACAAATAGAACCATTAACGGGTAGGAAGTTTAGAGAAAGTAAGGCTGATTGGTCCAAATTTCAAAACACCATTACCACCCTACATCTAACTGACACTGTTGCTTCTTCAGTAGACCATGTCACTCAATCCATTGTTTTGGCCACCGAAGACAGTATTCCAGTTATCGCAAACCATCAGAGACAACAAAGAGTACCGTGGTGGGATGAAGAGGTGGCCAAAGCAATTAAAGATAAAAAACGAGCACTAAATTTCTTTAAAAGATACCCTACTGCCGTAAATATGGTTAATTTTAAACGACTCCTTGCACGAGCTCGCCGAATCATTTTGGAAAAGAAGCGGCTCTCTTTCAAGACATATGTATCGACTCTCACCCCACAAACATCACCTTCAGACGTTTGGGGAAAAACAAGATCCGTAATAGGAAAGAAACTTTCGACTACGTCACCTGTATTAGATATCAATGGAGAGTTGGTAACAGATATTCCAAAATTGGCAGACGAATTTGCTCGCCACTTTCAGTCAACAAGTAATTCTGAAAATTACAACAAAAACTTTCGTCTCAATAAAGTCGCCAGAGAGATTCCATTGGATTTCACAGAACGAATAGAGTCGTTCTATAATGCAATTTTTACCATGGATGAATTAGGAAAAGCTCTACACGAAACTAAAGACTCGTCGCCAGGTCGAAATAATATTAGTTACAAAATGCTAAAGCACTTACCTGAAACTGCCAAAGTCGAATTACTACAATTGTATAATCAGATTTGGAAGACGGGAATCTATCCTGAACAATGGCAAGAATCTATTATAAAACCACTTTTAAAACCTGTCAAGGACCCCAAAGTAGCATCTAACTATCGCCCAATTTCTTTAACAAGTTGCCTTAGTAAGACCCTACAAAAAATGGTCAGTTTTCGACTAATGTGGGTCTTAGAAAAATATAATTTTATTATCCAAATTCCAAATGGGATTTAGAAAATTCCGATCAACAACCGATCAACTGGTTTACATCGAAAATGCGATACAGACAAGCTTCTTAAATAGACATCATCTTACAGCAGTATTCTTCGACCTGGAAAAAGCCTACGACATGACGTGGCGATATGGCGTATTGCAAACGCTACATGAGTGGGGACTGAGAGGCTGTTTGTCAAATTTCATTTCCAGTTTTCTCTCTGATAGAAGAATCAGAACTCGAGTCGGAAATGCTGAATCCAACGCCTACACTGTCGAGAACGGCATTCCCCAAGGATCCACACTTAGCGTGGTTTTGTTTGCAGTAGCCGTAAATGTCTTATTGTCAGGTATAGACCATAGAGTCGGGAGAAGCTTGTATGTAGATGATCTTTGCATCTTCTATGCAGGAGACAATTTTGATCATATCCATTCAGTCCTGCAAGAAGCTATAAATTCGGTGGTAGATCGTGCAGAAAATCGAGGATTTCGTTTCTCTACATTGAAAACACAATGTGTTCATTTCTGCAGGTTGAGATCCTGTCATCAAAATCCTCAACTTACAATAAAAGGTCTTCCTATAACAAATAAACCAGAAGCAAAATTCTTAGGAGTAACGTTTGACAAAAAGCTACTTTGGGGTCCTCATATTCAAAACTTAGCAGCTAGTTGCAAGAAGCGACTAAATATTGTTAGATGTTTATCTAGCATGAAATGGGGTGCAGATGGGAGCATACTTCTAAACGTGTACAGAAGTATAATCTTATCAAAGTTGGATTATGGGTCGATAGTATACAGCGCAGCCCGCCAAACACATCTGAAAGCATTGGATCAGATCCATTCGACGGGCATAAGACTAGCTTTAGGGGCTTTTAGGACTAGTCCTAGTATATCTCTATATTGTGAATCGGGTATTCCACCGCTAGAGTATTGAAGATACTCCCAATCATAGGTTGCTATTCAATGAGGAGCAAGTTGCGCAATATAGGGCTAGACCTACTAGAACACGTCCAGCAGGAGTTCGGTTACATGATACGCTGCAGGAACTCAATGAAACATTACAACCCGTCTATCAGATTGGAAATTACGAAGTGCCTCCTTGGCGAATTCAGGAACCTAGAGTCAATCTTTCTTGTTTACAAGGTGCAAAAAGGGGTGTTAACCATAAACTATTTTTAATAACTTTCAAAATATATTAGACCACAATCCTAGTGCCGAAGTAATATATACGGACGGGTCGAAAACAGATGTGGGAGTTGGTTGTGCTTTTATTCATCTTAATGACTCGTATCATTGGAAAATACACCAAGCCGGTAGTTCATTTACAGCTGAACTATATGCATTATGGCAAGCACTACGCAGTGTAGACTTCTCTAATAAATCAATCTTTTTAATTTGTACAGATTCATTGAGTGCTATGCAGGCAATGGCAAATAAATCTTCACTTGACCCTCTAGTTCAGAAAATTCAAGCATTACTTGATTGGCTTCATCGTATACATAAAGATATAACTCTTGTTTGGACACCTGGACATGTAGGTATCCAAGGAAACGAAAAAGCCGATCAAGCAGCTAAGTTCGCTGTAGAACAGGATGGACTAGAAAATATATGTATACTACCAAACGATCTAAAAATCTATTTGAAGGAGAAAGTCTTGAACTTGTGGCAAATAAGGTGGAACGAAATAAACACTCACCTGAAAGCAATAAAACCACTAATTAACCCTAGGAAGAATAGAAGTCGGTTAACACGACACGAGCAAACGGTTATAACTCGATTACGAATAGGCCATACAAGATTAAAATCCTCCCATCTTTTACAAGGAGTCGAACCTCCTGTCTGCCTTGAATGTCAAAGTCAGCTTACCGTAAGACATATCTTAGTGGAATGTCCCACATAATATAACGAAGCCCGAGTAAGAACCACTCTTCCAAAGAATATCACTGATATTTTATCAGTTGAAAATGAGAACAATGTTTTAGAATTCATAAAATCCATAGATATGTTAAACACATTATGATCTACTTAATACGTACTATTTATTACTTTATTTCATATACACCGTTACTATTAATTTATTTGTTTTGAATACAGATATACTTCTATCTATTTTATTTCTACACTTTTATATTTACAAATTTTTACAAATCTATTTATTTACAATTTTATATATACAAGAATTTTATAGTGCACTTGTCTCATATCGTTTGTTTTGTTCTACTCTGTACGTCTATTTATATGTATATTTTATCTAACTCATGTTTTATGTATTGTATATCCGTTTTATTCGTTATTGAACACGGAGATTATTAATAATCTCTAACACTGGTCGTTGGAATCATCTTTCTGCAAAGATATCTAACATTGATAGGCGGCTAATAATCATAGATGTTGATGCCGCTAACACTAAAATAAAAAAAAATTATAACTATTTATTTTTTGCAAAATATGATAAAAATTAAAAACAGTTACAAAAATACAATCATTTACGAACATTTAAAATTATAGGAATACTCAGTATATGCAACTATTAGGAAAAGATTAGGAACTCTTTTACATTATAAATTACTTAACGTTTAATTTCAAACAAACAAATTAACTAGATTGCTGTTCATATCATTAGTTACTTTTTTATATCATTTCTTTGTGTTGATTAAAATAAGTTAGCTCGTTGCGGGGCTCCACTAGCTCCCGGACCCCTGGCATACGCCCGGCTGACCGACCTTAGGGGCGCTTCTGGTTCATCTATAAAGTTTGATTCTTGAGCTGAAAAATAATATTTGTGTTATTCTAGTTCTCCATTTCGCTTCAGTAACTTCTATAATAGTTTGTTCTACTCACCTTCAGTAACACTTGCGTTCTCAACTCTCAAAGATCGTTTCATATTTTTATTGAGAAGGGAAAGTATTACAATGGCTTCTTTTCTTAACAGACTATTAAACGTCTTCTTGCACAACATGCATATGACGTATTTAAACTTATTAATCATAAAAAGTGGCCAATAAGAACAATCTTGGGTTTTATCTAATATAGTTTAATAATAAAAACCTGTTTATTATTAAACTATATTACATATAAACCCAAGATATATTAGACTTATTGGCCACTTTTTATGATTAATAAGTTTAAATATACATACAAGGTACTTTTAATATTTTATAAACATGTATATGACGTATTCGATAACTTTGCCATGAAGTGTATGACGATTTTTTCTTTAAGTTTTCATTTCCGTACATTTCAATTCAAATATTAAAAGTAATTACATACTTTCTACAATAATAATTCATTTGCAAATTTTTTGCCAAAGAAGATGACAAATTATTCCAAATAAACTCCATTAAGACACGCAAATGCGTGTCCTAATGAGATTTATTAGAGTACTGGAAACAGTAAAATTTTGTTTTTTAAAGTAGGTAGCACCTAACAGCTGTTCTTAAATGTCAAACTTATTATATTTAAAAGTGCGGTTATGTTGTTATGTGATAAAATGCCAAACTTTTAAAATATAAAATAAACATACACAAAATAAATTAATTAAATTAAAAATTATTTAATAAATTCACAAATTATTCTTTATACATCTTTTGTATTAAAAGTACAGTTATTATACACTTTGATTGTAACAGCAGAAGTGTGCTGGGCATTAATCTTAAATGAAGGTAAATCTTGCCCCTCAACAATGTTTTGTTGACTCGTTATTGGGTTGCTGCTAAAAGTGTGTGATTCTTCATGTAAAAATGAAGCAGTGGAAGACTGGTCAATTACCACTTGAGCCGTTGAAGTGGAAGTACATGGCTTATTAGATAGCAATTCAGCTACCTCCATTTATTTTAACTGAAACATCAATACATCCCTCAGCCACAGCTGAAGACTTCCAACCTCCATGCCGTTTTATAGTTATTAAATCGCCACCTTTGTTTGCCAATTGGGAAGCACTTGAACGTCGAAAGCAATGACCTGTAAAAAGCTTCGGGTTGGCTAAATGCAAATAAGTGGCAATAATAAAAGGAACTTTTCATCACTGGCTTTGTAGAAATTAAAGGGGGTGTAGCGCAAAAAATTATTTTTTAATATCATCTAGAATAAGAAATTCTAAGAATGAAAATGAAAACCGCACTTTTCTAGTGATAGTAGTTTCGTAGATATCGGCTTCTAAAGTATAGGGAGTTTAGTGTGTGACGTCACGCCGACAAAACTGTCTCGACTACTATCCATTTTTTTCTAGAGTCCTCTGACTTTGATACCTTATTGCTCCAGAAGCACTGAACCAAATTAAATATTTTAAAAACGACCAAATATTAAATTTATTTCTACATGCAACAGTAAAATATCATAATTCTACCTGATATAGTTTTATTTTTATCGGACTATACATAATGAAAGGTACCCATTTTTAGGGATAATTTCATTGAAAGTTAATTTTTTTTTCTCGGCAAGTATATCTCATATATGTATGAGATTTTTGTAGGGGTTAGAAAGAACCTTACGGTTGTTATCCTATTAATTTTCGAACAAAAATGTGTTCTATTTAAGATTTATATGAGAAAATAGTGAACTATGCGTTCTTGTTTATTAATGAAGATAGCGTCAAATTTTTTTCGTTAAATTAACACTTTTCGTATGTAGACATTATTTTCTTTAAAGAAATGTTCCGAATTTTAACAAAAAAAAGTGCAGTAACAAAAAACCGTTTTTTGTCGAAATCGCTCGTCATCGAAAATCGTATTTTTGTTTCCGCATTTTTATTATTAGAATTAGGAACATTTTCAGTGATAAATGACGTTTGGCATTTCAAAAACAAATATGAAAATAAATCGTACAACTGAAATCCAACTAAACCAATTAACCAAAAGAAAAGCGTTTGTTAAAAAGAGGTTGCCAATCATGTAAGCAAAAGTTGCAAACCTTTGCAGGATTGTTATTAGCGTTCTTTTGGATAGTATATTCTTGTTTCGTACATCGCATAATCTACTTGTCACCTTCTCATTTCGTGTGAGATTAAAATTATGGCGTAAGCAAATTATCTCTCTTTGCCACTCTCTTTTACTTAAGCATCATTTGTTTATCATTAGTAGCGCTAAAAAACAAACGGAAACTTTATTTAATTTAAAATATTAATGGATAATACAGATTACTGGAAAGTAGATAATGCAGACTAATTAAGTGTATTTTTTTACTTAAATTTCTTTCATGTCAAAATTTGACTAAAAAAACAAGAAATTTTTTTAGTTATTTATATTAAATACATAGTGCTTTTCTTTGTATAGAAATATCCAAAGCATCAAATATTCTAGAGTGCTATTGTATTTGAATTTCTCCTTTTCAAAGAATTTCGTTTTAGAGAGACTAATACCTACTTTGTTATGTATCGCTAATATTACCTGCAATTTCCTTGAAATCCATAACATAATTCAATTGGAATATGAAACAAGAGTTCATAATATACTGAATTTAAAGAAACGTTAATATGGGAAATGTTTCGTAAATTGCCATCTATTAAAGTTGTTTGAGTGTTAACCAGTATTCCTAAAATTGCATATTATACATTTTTATTTTTAATATCTAACAAATTTCTTATATACAGTATGTACAGTCACTAGCAAATGTCTTATCCCGAGTAAGCTCGCTGCTGCTTTAAGAATGGAAATATATATATATATATATATATATATATATATATATATATATATATATATATATATATATATATATATATATATATATATATTGCGATGTTATGCAGCTATGCAAATAGAATGCCTTTATGTTTTAATTTAATTATGAACTGCACTCGCTAGATTGTTATCTCTCAGGGTCGCCTTTACTAATTTTTATTTTCCTTTAATATATTTTATCTACACAATGAGACTAAAATACTTATAGTCGAATTTTCAAGTATAGGTTCATTTCCTTGAAAATCTTAAAACTTTAACTAAAAATTTTATAGAACAATGGAATTTTAAATAACCTTTAACTATTGAGAAATTTATTTAATGGGAAACTTTGCTTAACCTTGAAAAATTAATATTCTGACGTTTCGTCATAACCACACATATGAACTGCAACTTTATGAAATGAGGTAAGTTTGATCTATATTTTAGTTAAATAATATAATAGGGAAGACGCACGTATTTTTTTAAATTTTTGTATTCGTTCATTTTGGTTATAAAAATATTTCCAGATAAGCGAAATTTCTAAAAACCCTCAATTTATTTGAAAAAATTAAATTTAAAAATTCTCCTCATTTAAAACCGAATTTGGCCTTGAGCAACTTCCCTCAAAGCTATTTGATGTAAAAAAGTAGGTACCGCTGTGAATGAGAAGAAGCAACATTGATGATCTACTCAACGTTAGATGGCACTGATGAAAACCAATAAACTGAATTTTGAATTAATATTACCAGAAATATTTTACACCACTTTATATATTAATTACTAAAACATTACTAATTAAACATTAATTACTTATATAATTAATTAAACCATTATTATATTAATTACTCGTTAATAAGTAGACGATATTTGAACTTGAAAATAAAAGATTTTTCAAACTGACGGGTAATACAGGACTCTTAACTGTTTCATTAGCACCAACAGTGGGTCGTCTTTGGAACTGTAAGATGTAACAAAGTTTCATCCATTAGAGGACACCAGTATTGCATTTTAAATTTATTTAAATTTTCAAGGTTTTCAAAAATTAATTACTTAAAATTGGTAATTGTTTAATGCATTTATAACTGATATTCTAACTAATTTAGTAATGACGTTTATGAAAATGCAAGAATCTCCTTAATTGACGACATATGCGTCTTCCCTATTAAATTCTTTATTACTTTATAGGTTATGTGAATCCTCTGCTTGAAGCCTTTTTTACAATAATAATGGTACGTTGATTTAACCTCCGAATTAAATTATAAAATCGCACTTTAACCTTCTTGTCATTAATGCTCTGCTTTTTAATAACACTTTCACAAACCTTTTTTGTTATGTAGTTAATAATGCTTCTCCCTTCTTGTAGCCCTTTATCAGGAACCGGTACGCCGCTTGTTAAAAATGTTCATTGAAATTGTTATGATATTCCAAAGCACTCTATCAAGAACGTGTTTAAAAAGGATGTGTAACACAAAATCAGGCGCTTATTATGAACGGGATCTTACGATGTTTCGTACTGCTCATTAATCTAACAATGGCTGACGTGTTTATTAAAATTATCTTTTAATTTTTATCTACAAGTGTACGTAATTTTTTGCTGCTTAATAACAATTTCAATGAACATTTTGCTCTCCACTACAGTTTGAACGTATTTTACTCTCACTCCAAATCATGATTTTGATTTTTCCCGTATTTCAGCCAATGTTTTAAAAATTTTGTACTTGATTATGGATCTACAAGTCATGCAAAACTTTTTATCAAGAATATTTTTTTTGTGAAATGTAAGATAAACCTTTTCTCCATTTGTATAAAACTTTTTGGGGCACACTGTAGATGTAAAAGTATCAATGAATATCAAGAATCAATGTTTCCTTCTTTCAATAACACTTAAAGCATTTGAGAATAATGTGATTTGTGAAATTGTAGCTTTAACAATTAAGAGAAATTTTACAAACCATATTTTAGCATGGATAAAAGCATAGGTTAATCCCTTTATTCGATTTCTCAATGAGGCATGCAATCTATTTCTTAATTGTTTTGCTTAGTCAAAGAAAAAAGACTGTACAACTTGAGTGGAATGCCCATATCCCATATACTCCGTCTTCGGCATTGTGCCTCTAACTTCGTCTTCGTGCGATATAGGCATCACATCTACTCTCGTTGCACAAACTACTATTTCCATAGTATTAATTTAATTGAATAAATTGCTTCAATATTATGACTACTTATGTTTGGAAATTTATTTATTTTAATTAAAGAAATTTTAGGAATAAGTTGCGATACTCACGGATTTCAATACTTCAAGAGGCGAATATTCTTCATCACTTGAAAGATCCATTTCGCTTTCCACTTCATTTATACTTAAGACTTGAGTCATAATATTTTAACACTAATTTCTAAATATTCGCAGAATTTCTCAACACCGGGCAGATATAACAATTATTATGGCGACCAAAACCAAATGACTATCAATACTTTGTTTATCTGAACCGCGTTCGGTATTTCAAACCTGTTTTTTCGAAGAGCTCAATTTCTATGGTACCCATTGTTGTAAACAATTGTAACTGTAGCAATAGAGCTTTCCGAGCAAAAAGAGTTCAAATACCGAACCCAGCAATGGGGTCTATGATTACTTGCCTATGGCATACTAGAATCTACTTAACTGATTCATATTTCTACTATAAACGTCAAATTAATTTATGGTAAATATGAAAATTTTTACTCTATTTCTTGCCAATTTTAACAATATTTTGAAGCAGTTTTCGAAAAAATTTTGTTTGATACTCGGTGGCGAAGTCACTTTTGCATTCTCGAATGGAAAAGCGATACTTCGCAACCTAGAATCAAAAATAGCTACAGAGTGTTTCACTCAAGATTTGTATCATCTGAACAGGTGACAGTACACATAAAATGGAACAAAAAAGCTTAATACCAGTAATGCCTATTTTCCATAATAACCGAGAAAAAAAGTTGTTTTTCAAAGGTGGGTTGGTGGTGACTAGTTTAAGAATCACAGTTGAAGCTGGATGTACCTAACTGCATTTTCAACATAATATCTGATACATTGTAGCAGCTGATGCTAGGTGATGTCACAGTTTGCTTTGTCTATTATTTTCAGCAGTTCCCAAAAGTTGATCCTTTTAGTAAATGTTTTTCGATATGCGTAACATCAAAAACGGCATAAAGATTTTTGTTCCTCTTGATGAGCACTATCACGCATGAAATTTATATGAAAGTTATATGAAACACCCTATATATTGTGTTAATTGTCACAGAGTGAACTACTTGATTTTTGTTTAATTGTTTAACTAACTGTTAAATTAATAAGGATCAGTTTGACGGTGTCTGGCAACCAAAATGTCTTGGTTTGTAACTAAAGCCATATATCACAAACCACTTACTTAAATAGACGTTCAAGTTGAATGGCAGCTAATAGAACCAATCACGTGACTAAATTTAATTGAGATACCAAACGTAAGATGTCGCAAACTATTTTTTTATAAAGTCCCTAGATGGGGACTTTCTTTTTGTTACTGTTTGTAATGTCAATTGTGATACTGTGTCTGTTTAATACGTGACGTGTCATACGTGTTGTTCCGCCTGAGTTGTTCGCTCGTGTTTGTTTCAAAGTTTTATTTGTATTCTTTTCGTCTTTTCAGTTAAGTGTAAAGTGTTAAGTGTAACGTTAGACTTTAAATAGACAATATAGTATTTTATATGTGTGTCAAAGTTTTATTGGTAACCTTCTCATTTTTTCAGTTTGCCAGAAGAGTAAAGTGTAGTGATATAGGTTAGAATTTAAATAGACATTATATAGACACAAAAGGACGAAATTTATTGCTCGAAGCTAATAGTGTATCATATTTGAACAAATATACGAGTATGTACTATTTTTATTATTTTTTTTTACCATTCAACTTCAAAACCGAAAACGTAATAGTTTATAATCTGTTCAAATTTCGCTCTCAACCGATTAGTTGAGCTACCAACCACCAGAAGCGCTAGTTGGAATGAAACTTTTGTTTAACATGCGCGTTAGTCATCTGTAAGAACTCCCTAATCTGTGCCATATATTTAGTATGACTTTCTGTTAAACTGACATTTTGTGAAATTCATTTTAAGAATAAGAAACGTAACTCAGTCAGTAACTCAAAAATAAAATAAAAACAAGTCATCAAAGCAACTACTCTAATATTTATAGCAATGATAAATAATAAATATTTCAACTTATCAACAAATATTTCCGTATTATTTATACTAATTTTTTATTTTAAAAGGCTCTTTTTTTAGATTTTTTTAAGTATCACAATGGGCCCCCCAAAATACCCGGGCCCCGGGGCTTTGCCTCGAACTGCCACATGATAGTTACGCCACTGGTTCCAGTCCCTGATTCGAAAGCACTTTAGCAAAATAGCTCTATGTTGGTAGCTCTGCAGCATAAATATGCTATGTTTCGAACGCTTCAATTGGTAGTTCTGCCGTTACTCAGCCACATCGCCAACTCAAATTTAACCTAACTTTTTTATTACTTTTATTCTTCAAAATCGTTTAAAAAGGTCCAATCTTTGTTGCATTCAGCATAATTTCCCACGCATTTAACATTCATCATAAAACTTCATGCAGCGGGCACACAGTTTGTTTACAAACAAACCACAAAACTATTGCTTTATGTAGCGGTTCAAATTCAGCCTAAAATAAAACGTTGAATAAAATATAAAGCGCTTTTACGGTGTCTGTCAAGCAATCGCTGCGCAATTTTCTCAAGCAGGCTGTATCACTTTACGGGTTTCGAAAACACCCATTGTTGACTAAAGGTACACGCACTAACATGCACTACAAAGCTGTGATACTAAATAACAGACGATAGCAGTAATGATGGATGCAAGAGTATTTAAAACATATTCTCGGTAGTGGGTCAATCAAGCTTACATACTTGCTGGAATAAAGTTAATATCTTCAGAAATGTCTAGTGATGATGATTATTTCGCTTCTCCAGACACCTATTGGTTTATTTTAAATAGAATACGTAATAACTATTAAAACAAATGAAAAAACAGTCGAGAAGATTATAAAACCCATTTACATTTTACATAACATCAGGATTGACAGGGTAGGTTTTGAACAACATTTGAAAGAAGTAGAAATTCCATTAGCAACTAATTTGCAACATCGTCAAAGTGGACGACTAGCAGATTCGTCTAAAGTCATATATAAAGTTAAAATATTCAAAGACTGCATGAGCAGCTCCACGTAACAGCAAGTTAAAGAGCAGCCATTGTCATTGGTAGTATCACAGCTCCGTAGTGCACCTACCTGAACATAAGTTTGAATCATGTTCGTCAAATTGAGCATTTTAATGTATAAATAATTATTTCTTTAATTAATTGAAAACATCAAATTCAACTAAAAACTTTGACTTTTCTTGCTAACCTATTTTTGTTTCACGTTGTAGTTTTATGGATACAACAATAATGGATGGTTATGAAACAATTATAGTCAAAAATGAAACACATATGAAAATAGAATCAGAAGTCATGGAAGATTGCAGCATCCAAAACAAAACTAAAATGTGCATTGCAAATGAGGAAAAACCTTTGAACAGCACGAGCACTTCTCAAAAATTCGAACAAGTGAATACTGACAGCAAACTATACCATTGTAACTGTGGCCTAAAGTTTTCTAAAGAAACTAATCACCATAAACACATGCAGACGCATAAAACTAGAAACGAATTTCTAGAATATAATTTATGTGAATATCAATGTAAAACAAACAGTCGTCTTGAAAGTCACATGCCGACTCCTAGTGTTGAAAAAGAAAAAACATTAGAATGTAATTTATGTGATTATAAGTGTTCCGAAAAAGGTCGTTTTAGAAGACACATGCAAACTCATAGTGGTGAAAAACCATTTGAATGTAATGTATGTGATTATAAATGTGCACAAAAAGGTAATCTCCAAAGTCATATGCTCACTCATAGTGGTGACAAACCATTTAAATGTAATTTATGTGATTATAAAAGTTATCATAAAAGTAATCTTAAAAAACACATACTGATTCATAGTGAGGAAAAACCATTTGAATGTAATTTATGTGAATATAAATGTAAAACAAATGGTGATCTCAAAAGTCACTTGCAGACTCATAATGGTGAAAAAGTAAAACCATTTGAATGTAATTTATGTAATTATAATTGTTTTAAAAAAAGCACTCTTAACAGACACATGCTCAGTCATAATGGTAAAAAACCAATTGAATGTAATCTATGCGATTATAAATGTTCTCATAAAGACAGTCTTAAAAAACACATGGTCATTCATAGTGACGAGAAACCATTTGAGTGTACTTTATGTGGTTATAAATCTAAATGGAACAGAGTTCTTACAAGGCACATGCTCACTCATAGAAGTGTGATGCCATCTAAATTTAATTTATGTGATTATAAATGTTCTGAAAAAGGTGGTCTTAAAAGACACATGCAGACTCATAGTGGTGAAAAACCATTTGAATGTAATGTATGTGATTATAAATGTGCCCAAAAAGCTAATCTCAAAAGTCACATGCTCACTCATAGTGGTGACAAGCCATTTGAATGTAATTTATGTGATTATAAAAGTTATCATAAAAGTAATCTTAAAAGACACATACTGATTCATAGTGAGGAAAAACCAATTGAATGTAATTTATGTGAATATAAATGTAGAACAAGTAGTGATCTCAAAAGTCACTTGCACACTCATAATGGTGAAGAAGTAAAACCATTTGAATGTAATTTATGTAATTATAATTGTTCTAAAAAAAGCAGTCTTAAAAGACACATGCTCAGTCATATGGGTGAAAAAACAATTGAATGTAATCTATGTGATTATAAATGTTCTCATAAAGACAGTCTTAAAAAACACATGGTCATTCATAGTGAGGAGAAACCATTTGAGTGCAGTTTATGTGATTATAAATCTAAATGGAACAGAGATCTTACAAGGCACATGCTAACTCATAGCAGTGAGGTGCCATTTAAAAGTTAATTTATGTGATTATAAATGCTCTTAAAAAAAGAGTCTTAAAAAGCACATACCGATTCATAGTAGTGAAAAACCATTTGTGTAATTTATACGATTATAAATCTAAATGGAACAGAGATCTTACAAGGTACATGCTAAATAAAAAGTATTTAATTCTTTTGCAAGATGATTTTAAATATTAAAAAAAGATGTAAATCATATCTTCTATCTACTATATATTAAAACACAAGCCTATTTTGTTCCAGTTTACTTAAGAGTTCTACTGGGCTGATTTACGGAATTCTTTTTTTAAGTTAAAGGATTTACACTGTAGATTTCCCAGCTCTCCTTAATTTTGCGGCATTTTTTTTAGATAAATTATATTTTTAAAAGCATTATTTGCCATCGTTGCATTTTAATACCCTCTCTACTTACACTGCTACGTTGTGTGCTGATCTAAAGAAAATCTTATTTGTGATTAATTTGTTTTATATTTAATTATGTAACGATACATATATTTGAGAATCTATGACTAAAATAACATTTTATTATGGAAATCAAATAATTTGTGATTATTATATTAAAAAATACGTTAACCATTTTCTATAATTTATGCTTTTTGAAGATTTTAGATCGTTTGATAAAATAAATCATTTAAAAAGCAACAAAAACCTTTTCAAGATTTACATTACCTACATTTGAAAAAACTAAAATGACACTTCCTCTTGTTTAGTTGATAATGATGCAAACAAGTCATAGAGAATAAAATAATAGTATATTGTGTTACAAGTGCAGAAAAGTGCCAATTTCTCACGAGTGTAAAATTGGCGTTGTAGCACGCGTTACACACTATACTTTATCTACGGCAACAAAAAAAGCAATAAACCACCAACAGCTAAGAAAATTATTTAACCTAGAATTTATATTCGCATTCATATTTTTTATGTGAAATCTCTGGCAATAAATTAAGAGATGTAATGTGAGCAGCTTCCATTTTCCCATCATCGGATTCGCTCATGATAAATTTAAAATTTCGACACGTAAATATTAAATTTTTAAAGATAATTTAATTTTAGTCAATCTAGTAAAGCTAAAAAATGATACGTATGTACTCAAAACGTTCAAGAGTAATTTTTTATAAACAGTCACAATTCAATTGTCAATGTTATTTTTCAAAGCAAACTTTTAAAATTATGGTTTTAAAATATAAAATAAAATAGGCCTATAACCAATATAATAGTTAAACAAGACTTTCTTTTTTTTTGTCACCTACAACTGCATAGCACTATCTTCTATCTAATCCATTTTCGTAAAACATATATAGGTAAATTGTGAAGGAAGAGAGCTTTAAAGGCTGATTCTCACTATACGGCAGGCTACCAACAGCCACCGGACCGACAGAAGATGATACTCATTCACACTATACTGCTAGCCGACGGAAGGTTACCAACAGGCACCAGACCGACAGTTTCTTCCAAAACTAATAATTATGCGTTTGTTGCATATCTTATAAAATATTTTTATTATGTATAATTTTGTCATTAAAAAGGTAATTTTGATGAAATGTCTTTCTGTTCCTTTTATTATGTTAATTTCCCATCATCGGATTCACTCATGATACATCTAGAATTTTGAAAACGACAAAAGTAAACATTAAATTTTTACAGACAATAGTAATAATAAGTTTACAATCTTTATAATTTCAGTCAATCTACTATTTAGTACTTACAGTTAAATAATCATACATATGTACTCGTTTTCAAAAAATAATTTTATACAATTACAATTCAATTATCAAGGTTATTAACCCCTTTGCGGCGAATTGTCAACATATTCTCGGATTATGTAGCAAACTATAAATGTTTTTATGTTAATTTAGCAATAATAATAAATAATATTACATTAACAATTATATAATAATGTAAAAAATTAATTAATTTTACGTTTTAATTGAATAACAATCTTTGTAACTTTATATAATGAGAAATAACACAGTCATTTAAGGGGCGTTATCGCAGCCAGTGTTAATAATAGGAAGCTTCAGAAACTATAAACACCTAAAGATAGCGGTACGGTCCACAAAATGGAATTAATTTCTTTAAAACTAAAATTTGAAAATGTAAATAGAAACATTATTTGCTCGCATCGCAGTTCTCTGCTCACAGTGTTGTCAGACATGAATATTTGAACTTTCAAAATATTTTAAGTTTAACTGAAATTTTTAATTTTTAAATGCCAAGGAATAATTTAAGGTAGTTGAAATCAAAAAGGGGAATATAAAACTGCCAAATATCTTTAAAAATATCAGTTCTTGCTGGTTTTAAGAAAAATAAAAGTAAAACTATATTAAAATATTGAAAATATAATTCGTTTTAAGAAATCAATCAGGACTAATTAAGAGTGAAATAGTTTATTCAAAAATTAACCGTCACGTGCTCTTAAGTAAAGAAAAACAACATTTACTTCAGGAATTTATTAAATAATAGTTAAAAGATTAGGAAAGTTAAATTACTTTTAAATGTCCCGCGAATATTACCACTCAACGCTTCCTGGTGCAGAAAGCGTTGAACCAAAAGTGACTGATCTTCGTGCTGCCATATTTAAATTTCCGCGCCTTGTACATCTATTTTTATTTCAATCAATACTAAATAAGTAAGCAAAAACATTTATCCATTGTCATAGATGTTGCTATTAAACAGTGTTATAATGACTGTATTATGTTTAGTTTGGTTATTTTTTAGAAAACGTTAATTCTACAAAATTGGCGATGTTCGACTACGATTATAAAATTTATTTTAGATATCTACTTACAAACTATGATCCACACTACCTTAAGAGTTTACAGCAAACGACATCAAACGTTATCTTGCTAAAAAAAAACGTTTATTAAAAGAAATCTGAATGAAAAACGTGAGCTATATTTTGACGCTAATATTTTTGCCAATAACGCCCCCTTAAAGATGTCTACGTAGCTCAATGGTTAAGCTCCCGCTAATAGACAGGCTATCCAGAGTTCTATTCCCCGCCCTGCCGTTGATATTTTTTCTAGATGGATTTCCATTCAAAATATAATTTAATGTAAAATATTAATTGAACAAAATAAATTAACCTTTATCTAAAATTCATAACATTTTATATTTCAAATAATTAATAATATTATAAATATTGCAAGTGGTGACATCTATGGCGTTTTAATAGAACTACTGATCGTGAGAAATCATTCATCACGGTCTTTACCGTTCGGTTTGGAGATTGTTTGCAATTGGTCGTTTTCACGGTTACTAGATTGTGCGGAATGTGTAACTTTTTATGGTGGTCGTAGATAAAACTGTTTTTATAGCTTATTATACCATACCATAGCATAATTTGCTAAGACTACATAAACTTTTATTATAGTTAAAGTGTAAACAATTCCCTTCATAATTAATCAAAGTTTACAGGACAAAACGTAAGCAAAAAGAAAAACAAATTAATTGTTAATTTACAAATGATCTATTATTAAATTATTTTTCGAATTACCAACAATAAGAATAAATTTCAAAAATATACTTTCTTCTAACATGAAATTTGTGCTCTTATTTTATCTCACCCCGGATTGCATTTATTATTTATTCCAGTGTGATTATTAAGATGACGCATTTCTTGTATTCATGGTTGAAGTATATACTATAATTGTTAACTGACAAGAAAAAAGTTCCCTGTTGCTTTGCTTGTAAAGCATATTTCAAATTATGTTTATGAGATTATAAATTAAGAAAAATATGAGGATAGCTGAATCACAGTGGCTGAATTATGAATTTGTTCATACAGCAACACGCGGTTTTTTTTGAAAACAGTGTAATAGGTTTTAAGAGCATTGTAATGAAGTAACAGATTTTCACAAATTGTAATAGCACAATGCATTTAAATCAGTTTTTGTACAATTTAGATCTTTTTACATAATTTAAATAATTTTTAAATATTTAGAAAAGCTTTAAATCCTTAGAAATGAATTAAAATGAATTTGAAATATTTAAATCTGATCTTTTTTAAAAGAAAATCAAAAGATTTAATTCAAGTAATGATTTAAATAAAAAAAAATTTAATCGTGATTCGTTGTGACAGCTATGGTCTCATACCACATCCATTATAGCATGGGCCAGAAACCCTACATAATGCTTTTATAAGAGTTGAGCCAACGCGAATGTCAATGTCAACCTAAACCTTACTGTTTTATAAACTCAAATATTTTTCTAAGCTTTTGTAGACATTTATGGACCTTGTCTATGCAGTTGTGTTAATGTCACCTTCATTTAATTATTGTAAAATCAAAAATCCAAATGGTCGTTGACGTCCCCCCTTTTAAAATATTGCAACAATTTCATTCACAGATGACTTATTAGATTGTATTTATTTTTTGATCTATCTTGTATAGCATTTTGTAATAGTTTGAAGTAATTTATTGTAAATCAGTGTTATACTGTCTCTTTGGTCAGTTCACTTGCTGTTATTAAATTTTTCAAGAGATTTTGTAACTGATGCAAAATGGTTCAAAGTCTACAAGAGAAGACAGATGTAGTTCTATTTCTTAATGTTAAAGAAATTATCATGAAGCGGAACGAGTCTTTAACGAAACACACCCCGAACGTCCCATCTTTAAGAAATATTTAAGAAAATTAACTTCAAAATTCACGGAAACTAGTTCCGTTGAGGATAAAACGACAGGTAGACCAACCCTTTATGAAGATAAAGAAATTGACATTGTGGTAAAACATCCCATGCTGCAGTACACGATGTATTATGCAAGAAGACTATACAGATATAGAAAAACAGGTAGGAAGTACGTACCAGACCATATGTATGATAAGGAACGCGCTAATAAAATAAAGAAGGGTTTATATCTGGTCACGCCTTTGTTATTCTTAGTTTGTTAGTGGGGAACATTCGAGCATTAAAGTTGTTTAGTAAACCACAAACCGAGCGTTGGTGTAATTCAAGGTCCATTAACTTTTATAGGTTAGCACCTCAGTAGAGCAGTTAGTAGACCCCTCTTTGAGACGGAAGGGCGGAAGCAAATACGTCAGAGGTCTTCCTAGGACTACCCATCGACCTATTTGTTCTCACCATGTCCAACTACTATTAAATGTAAACATTATGGCCATCTCAAACGGTCCGGACCGTGGCGCCCCCGGTCAATAAATTTTCAAGCTTCGATTTTTTTATATACCTACAAAATTCAAAAAAATCAAATAGCTGCACTGGATATCTCATTTATTGGACTTGATACTTGTGGATTTACTACTGTTGAAGAAAACCCCGTTATTAGTATGATGTTACTTTCATGCGTCTTTAATTCTAGATGTTTTCCACTCGTTAACAATGCAGGTATTGAAGCTTTTAACCGAGTGTGAGTTTAGTTACTTGATAGTATTGATAACAGACAGTTTTTCATCCAATATTATACCTTTTAACTTCTAAGTGGCGGGATTTCAATCTGAATCTACATTGAACATGCTTTTCTTTCGCCTTTACAATTATCTTTTAGCTTTTGTCGTGCTTGGAAGAATGCTAGAAATGTATTTTTAGATCGTGATATCTATTCTTCAAAAGGTGCGATATCGTCGTCATTCTTAAAAACCTTTTACGAAATGCAAAAAGGACTGCCCATAAAGCCTGTGCTCTACTAATATGAACACATATAAACAACGAATCTGGAGAAAGTGAGCATTTTACTCGCAATGCAAGTGTTCTCTCCAACAGTTACTTCTTCAAAATCTTTGAGAAATTCGACGATAGAAAACATGGAACGTTGAGGCTACGGTTCTATAGCTATGTCATATGGCTGAATGTTACCTTATTATACCTTATTACAAAACCTTATTATTATACCTTATTATAGTCTAGTAAAAAGGCCATTAAATAACTTTAAATTTCACAGGGTATCCCTTGTACAAGTTCGAGATGCCATTATTAGCCTAAATAACAAGAATAATAAAGATATTTATGGTCTAAATGTAAATATGATAAAATGCATAGCGAATATTATTTATATTCCTCTAGCAAAACTAATTAATGAATGCATTGAAAAAGGAATTTTTCCTGACATTTTAAAGTTAGCCAAAGTAATTCCCATCTTTAAAAAGGGTGATAACACCAACCTTTCTAACTATCGACCAATTTCTTTAGTACCAATACTTTCAAAGATTTTTGAAAAGTGTCTAAAGGCCCAGTTAGTTGATTTTTTTGGACAAAATGACTTGTTTTTTAAACAACAATATGGATTTAGATGTAACTCTTCCACTGAAGATGCCATAATTAACTTTGTCCAGCATACAATACAATGCTTTGAACATGGGGATTTTGTTAGGTCCACATTCGTGGACCTA
Source organism: Agrypnus murinus (assembly GCA_929113105.1). Classification (NCBI taxonomy): domain Eukaryota; kingdom Metazoa; phylum Arthropoda; class Insecta; order Coleoptera; family Elateridae; genus Agrypnus; species Agrypnus murinus. The sequence continues at coordinate 71,934,357 of OV816027.1, forward strand.
ACAAAAGCGTTTGACTGTGTTCATCATACAAATTTAATAAACAAGCTATCATATTATAAATTTGAATCTACAAGTTCCAAATTAATAGAATCCTATTTATCACAAAGACAACAAATTGTAGTGCTTAACGATTGCTCATCTGAACCTTTATTCATTAACCACGGTATCCCCCAAGGCTCCATATTGGGACCTATTCTGTTTCTAATTTACTTTAATGACATACAGTCAATTTTACATAACTCAAACGAGATGAGTTTGACTCTGTTTGCTGATGATACTACTGCACAGGTGTCTGATAAACTCCTAGAAAACTTATTTACTAAATCTGACAATGCTTTTAAATTATTATCTAAATGGTTTGCAGTGAATAGCTTATCACTAAACAATGAAAAAACTCAAAATTTAATTTTTACTCTACGTGATATAGGAGACAATTCAAATCCACGTAGTATAAAATTTCTCGGTCTATTATTAGATCCAAAATTATGTTGGACTGAACACATAAATTACTTGGCATCCAAACTTTCACAGACTATTTACTTAATCAGAAATCTAGCTAATAATGTTTCACCAGATATTTTAAGAATAGTATACTTTGCACTTTTTCAAAGTTATGCCTCATATGGCTTAATGGTTTGGGGCCATTCCCCATCAACTAAAAGGATATTTGCCCTTCAGAGAAGGATTATCCGCATCATTGATGGTAAAGGATACAGAGAGGATTGTCGAGACTCCTTTCGTAAATTATGCATCTTAACTTTACCATGTTTATATATTTACAAATGTTTAATTTACGTCAAGGTAAATCTTGAAAATTTTGTAAAAGTTAGTGATATTCACAATCACAATACCAGGAGTAGCAACAATCTATATATAAATTTCTTTAGACTTAACAAATCTCAAATTGGTCCAAATACTTTGGCTTTTAGATTTTTCAACATCTTACCAAATGCAATTAAATTTATGAAATTAAATAAATTCAAAATAACTATAAAAAATTACTTAATTAAAAAAAGTTTTTATGATTATCAGGACTTCATAAACCACGAGTTTCATGTGTGCGACTCCTAGTACTGAGATGATACATATGATAGCCAAATTGTTAAATTATTACTTACTCTTATACTGTTTATTGTTGGTTTTGTGTTCTTGTAATGTTATATATTTTTATTGTAATGTTATATACTTTTATTATTCTATTTTATAAACATTGAAATACATTTTCTCTCAAATTCTAAGACATCTGTAAGTACTTTTGTATATTAACAGGAAATAAATTATTATTATTATTATTATTAAAACAAATAATCAAAACAACTATTAGACCAGTAGTAAATACTTAATATCTTTTTAGAATAAACAGACACCTTAAAAAAAGCTATATGATACATAGTACATATAAACTCTTACCAGTACAGTTTTAAAAACGCAACTCTACCTTGCTATACTTTTTTGTTTATAGTGTTGTGGAAAATAAAAATTAAAAAATTATTTTAAAACGTTAAACCTGCGCTTAAACTTAGCTTATTACATTCACTGCTCTTCTTTTAGTTTTCTTCTGATATGACTCATTCGCACTACTGCTGCTACTACAATAACCTCAACAACCTCAACCTCAACAACAACAAAGTGACAATTCTAAATTTTTAAATACATGTCAAAACCAAAGGTTCTACGCTGAGATAAATCTGATAGAGGACGTCACGGTCCGGACCCTTTTAGAGTCACTCTATATTACCTATAAGAGTTGAGCCAACGCGAATGTCAATCCGCCATTTTGGATCCAAAAGTATACATTGCAAAAATGATTGGTTATGTTTGCCTGGCAAATGTCAAATGTTTCATAACCTGACATTTATTTCATTATAATTTACCATAGTTTATTTGAATTGATTAATATAATAAAATTCCTAAATAGAGTAATATATATTCATATTATTTGCAAAATTGAGAAAAGAAGAAACTACTCTCAGCTACAAAAAAAACTGTTAATGTCTCTTGTGCTCTAGTAAGTCAATTTCCATTTGAATTATTTCCGTAATAAAAACACTTGAAAAGTAGTGAAAATATTTTGCTTTATTAAATCGTTTTATTTCAGAGTTATTACTCAGTAACATATTTTGCATATTTTATCAAATAGGGCGACCAAGAAAGATATTTTTAACTTCAAACTGTCGACTGATAAGTTTTTTGTAAAGAATAGTCGACCACCTACCTATTCCACTAAAGTCTTCGCAAATGTTATGGCATACATTCAGGCAATAACATTTTTGTGTTAAATAAATAAATTTATAGAATAAGAGATAGCTATTCTGGAACGTGGAGACAATGCATAATTAGAAGCAAGATCATATTACTAGTGAATTACAACTTGTACCTATCGAGATCAATCATGCTAAACTAAAAGATCTTCAAGCCTTTTGTGAAGTATTATCTAATCGAGAACACCGTGGTTTCTATGATATTCTGGGCACTAATGAAGACCTAGGTGACATTGTCGAGGACGACAACAGCAGTGCTTACATATATTTTTTCTTTCATGCTAGAGATATGAATCTTTTGTTTAAAAAAGTATATACTTACCTATTTTAATTTTTTTTAATCTGCCAGACCAATTTAATTAAAATGTATCTTATGTTTAATAAAAAAATAACAAATCTGTTTTGCCAAATTTTCGTCAAAAACTACAGATTTTTGGATTGTGTAAGAATGTTTCATAAACTGCACATAGTTCCAAATAATAAAAACTCTGGCCTTACATTAGTTTTTGGTTCTCCTAAAGGTTACAGTTTTTTGACAAATGTCGTTTTTGATCAACCCTTCAATTGCAATTTATACTTCTTAAAAACTTGAAGAGAAATACATAAAAATTCTTCGATTTACTAAACATCATATTATTTGTCAAATTAAGGGCGATCTTTTCACCATCTTGTAACTTTATTTGTCAGTTAATTGTTATGGATACAATTTATCCTATGGATACAATTGTAGAAACAGTTGTAACCATAGTAAGTAACTTCCACATAAATTTATGAGGAAGTGAAAAGACCTGTTCTATTATTACATAATTTTGTCAAACTTCGTGTTTTAAATTGACATTAGTGCAAATGGATCCAACCAATCAGCGTCAATTCCCGCGTTGGCCCAACTCTTATAAGTAATATTCGCTATGTGCGTCGGCTTGGAGGGGATGGGATAATCCCTCGAAGCGCGCTAGGTGGAACAATAGAGCAATAACGACGGACGCTTTCGGTAAACTTTGCAAATATAATGGGTGGGAATACTTGTTGCGTAGTGAATTGCAAGAATAATGGTTCAAATAGCAGGTGCAAGTTTATATCATTTTTTACCATTTATTTAATTTTCAAATGTGCATATATGGATATAACCTCAAAAAGTCAAATAATAACATGAAAATATGTATATTAAATACAATTTACTTACATGCTTATTCTTCTCAATCGCATAAAAATAAATACTGTACACGCTCATGTAGAAAGTAAACAAAAAAATAGTCTTTATATTTGATTTTTTTCACACTTTCGATATCCGTTCATAAACGCCAATGTTATGGTTTCCGTCCTTATTTCTCAGTCTACGACCAGAGGTCGCCACGAGTCGCCATGCACATAGCGAATAGAGTGACTCTAGACCCTTTGAGATGGCCATAATGTTTACATTTAATAGTAGTTGGTCATGGTTCTCACTTGCACTCTTGTATTTATGCAGCGCTCGCAGTCACTGTCAAACGTCAGGGCAAATTTATTAATTTGTAGATTGTTAATTGTAGATTTGTGGCTCTACTAATGTTTATTTTTTTTGTAAATTATTGTATTGTATCATGTTAATTAATTTGTTATATTAATAAACATTATTATTATTATTTGTTTGAAGTAAAAAAGTCACTTCTTGACAGAGTTATAAGTTTATAAATTCAATTACTAGTGTCTTATTTTCCCCCATTTAATTTCTAATAAGTTTCAGTTTGACAGTTTGTTTCTGATTGTTTTACACTTTATAGTATTATGCCGGGAGAAAGATGTACTATTGATTTTATAATGATCTAGGACAGCAAGGCTAATATGATGCTAGTTTTTATTATTTTATCCTATACATTTATACTGAGAAAAATGAATAAAATATCATCACGTTAGCCTTGGTGTCCTAGATCATTATGAAACCAATAGTACAGTTGCAGTTTGCAATAATAGTTTAATTAAAACCAGAGAAGCTAAGGAAGCTATTATATATCAGAAATTTCATTAAAAAGTTCAGTAACAGGCATTAAAACGAAAGCAGAAGATGAGCAAAGAAAACAAACATACCTACAAACAAGCAAACATAGAAAAATTACTCAATAAGTTAGTATTATCAATATGTAGTTTCATTCTTAATTAGTATTCAACTTGCCCAACAGGCATCAATATTAGCAGCCTTTCGGGCTAGTTATAGGCGATCACGGAGGTTTTTTGTTCCCGTACAGTTACAGATCTTTAATAACATACAAAAGATTTAACTTGTAACTAACTATATTGCGATTGTTCTTTTGTGACAAAGCATTCTCAAATCATGCTAAAATTTGTATGATTGTTTAGATTTAATCACAATATGCAAAAGAAAACGACTAATGTTAACTTTAAAAACATAATAATTTTTAAATGGACATTGAATGATACATACGCTCGTACGCAATGTGTACGAGCGTGATAGCGCATACGTCATATCGAGGCTGCTTCCACTGTCTCGTATACACGGCATGCTGCTGACATATATAAACCAAAATAATGTACTATTGTCAATAATAATTAAAGATATCTGATGGGTTGATTGATTAAAAACACCTTTTCGAGTTGCTTATTAACGCTTTTATTGATTATATTTAACTTTAAGTGTATGACATGAAAACACGTCCTAACCTTCTTGAGGCTAACAAACAACTTGCTTGTTACTCGCTGTTCGTAGACAGGTTGCTGCGGGGTGCAGTATAGTATGGCGCGAAAAATTCATATTTGAATATTTGTGCTTGGCTCTAACATGCCGCCCACCTTGAAATCTCTTAAGAATTCAACATAATGTACATAATAGTACAGGAAAGTACAAGAAACAATAAACAATGTAAGTATAAAGAAAATGATTTTGATACAAGTTGTTACAATACTAACTAAACATATCATAATGTCTTTATTTTTCAGGTCTGTGGTTTTACCGTCACTGAGCGTTTATATCACTATCTGGCACTGGAAGCGCACAAATTTTACTAATTGCTCGTTTGATTACACCTTTACCGCACTTCACGGTCACCACACGAGTAACGCTATCTTTTCCTGGGTGGAGTTCGACGATTCGTCCAATCTGCCATTTGGCTAGAGGTAAGTTGTCTTCCTTTACTAGTACCAGCATGCCTGGCTGTACATTGCTGATCGTTGATTTCCATTTTGTTCTCTGTTGGAGGTTGCTGATGTATTCCTTTGACCATTTATCCAAGAAATGTTGCAATAATTTTTGGAGATGTTAATAACGTTTTAGTCGATTGCTCGGAACGTCGAGATAATTTGAATCAGGGATTGAGGTAAGTGGTCTAAATATTAGGAAGTGTGCTGGTGTAAGAGGTTGATCATCATTTGGATCAGAGGATAGTGGTGTTAATGGTCTTGAGTTTAGAAGGCCTTCGATTTGAACCAATACTGTGTACATTTCTTCGTAAGTTAATATCTGATTATACTTAATACACGCTTTAAATGATGTTTTGTGCTTTTGATTCCAGATTCCCATAGTCCGCCAAAATGGGGAGAATGCGGAGGTATGAAATGCCAATTTATGAATTCATTTGATGCAAAGTTCATGATATCATGTTGATTGTTAATCAAAAATTCACCGAATGACTTCATTTCATTGTATGCTCCTGCGAAGTTTTTACCATTGTCGCTAAAAATGTGAAGTGGTTTGCCGCGGCGTGCAATAAATCTTTTGAGTGTATTAATAAATGATTGACTTGATAAACTTGTCACCAATTCAAGATGTATTGCTTTGGTTGTAAAGCAATTAAATAAGCATATCCAAGACTTAAGTCTTTTATTTCCTCTTCCAAAACTATCTTTAATTTCGAATGGTCCAGCGTAATCGACACCTACTGAATGAAATGGAGGACCTGGACTTGTACGATGCGAAGGTAATGAACCCATTATTGTTTGTAATGGTTGTGCACTATATCGAGTGCACTGTATGCATTGCCTTACGATGTGTTTTGCAGTATTTTTTCCCGCTATTGTCCAAAATTGTTCGCTTACTGTGTTTAATAGAAGTTTTGGTCCTGCATGTAATAATTTTTTGTGTTCATTTCTTAATAGTAAATGCGTAAAATGATGCTTAGGAAGTAAGATTGGATGTTGTTTGTTATACGAAAATTTTGACAATTGTAGTCTTCCACCTACTCTTAGCATACCTTGAGAATCAAGAAATGGTGTTAAACTTAGAATATTACTTTTATGCGATATTTCTTTGCCGTGTTTTAAACTATGAATTTCTTTTGAAAAACATTCTTGTTGAACTACTCGTATTAACAAATTCATTGCATACGATAATTCGATTGCAGGTAATGGTCCAAAATTGCATTCGGATTTTGGCAATAAACAATTTGTTTTGAACCGAATACAAAAAGCTACTACTCTATTTAACTTGGTGATTGATGAATATTTATCGATTGGAAATGTTGACGTGTGTGAAATAACATACGTTCGTGTTTGTTTTCGAGCTTCGTTATCTATGTCGTGTGAAAACTTGGACCTTGGATATTCTGATTGAGCTAAAGATAACCAGTTTGGCCTTTTCCACGAAAATTTTAGATTTACTAATTTGTCTGGCATAATTCCTCGCGATACTAAATTAGCTGGATTATCGTGAGATTGCACATGATACCAGTTGTGTATGTTTGTCAATCTTTGTATTTCTGCGACTCTATTTGCTACATATGTCTTCCATTTTGTCGGATGACCTTGTAGCCAACTTAAAACAATTTGGGAATCGCTCCAATAGTATTTCATAGAAATATTTAATTTTAATATGTGTTGAAATTTCTTCGTAAGTTAAGCTGCAAGCACAGCTGTGCATAACTCTAAACGCGGTATTGAAACATTTCGTATTGGTGCTACGCGTGATTTTGCTGCTAGCAATTGAATCATAATTTGACAGTTTTGATCGATTAATTTAATATATAAACAAGTTCCGTAAGCTCGTTCTGAAGCATCTGCAAATGCATGTAATTCGATTGTTACAGCGTTTGCAATAATCAATTGTCGTGAAACGTGAACGTCTTGCAAGCATTTCATTTTGTCTTTTATGGTTAACCATTGTGTTTGTAAATTTAACGGTATAGATTCGTCCCATTCTAACTCTATCTTCCAAAGTTCTTGGATTAATATTTTGAGATTAACTATTACCGGTGCTAAAAGACCTAGAGGATCGAATAATTGAGCTGTCGCTGCTAAAATGGTACGTTTCGTAAGTTGTTGTTGTCTAGCTAACTTTGGGATTGAATACGAAAATCAATCGTCTCTTTGATTCCATTGAATACCTAGAGCCTTTTGTATCTTTTCTCCAAATGAGATTTCATCAGCTTCCGTTAATTCGTATACATTACTTGACCACTTTCTTAATTGAAAACCTGCCGTCCGTAAAATATCATCGAGATTAGCTTTTATGGTTTTTAGTTCTTCAACTGAGTTCGCGCCCGTTAATAAGTCATCGACGTAAAAGTCTTCCTTGATTATTCGCGACTCGGTTGGAAACTTACTTTGAAATTCATTCGCAAGTTCGTGTAATGTTCTTACTGCTAGAAATGGCGCGGTTGCCGTTCCGTAGGTGATCGTGTTTAGTTGATAATTTTGTAATTCGTCGTTGGTGTTATCTCTCCAAAGAATACCTTGATATTTTCGATGATCTGGATGTACCCAAATATAACGATACATTTTTGCGATATCTCCTATCAATACATATGGATGTGTACGAAATCTTGAAATGATTGAAAAGAGATCGTTTTGGATAGTTGGACCTACGCAAAGAATTTCATTAAGTGATAATCCATTTGATTCCGGATTGCACGATCCATCGAATTTTGGTCGTTTCTCTGTCTTCGCGAACTACCGCATGATGTGGTAAGTAGAATAAGATTCCATAATCATCGACCTTGGTCATGTGATTTAGTGCCTCGTATTCGTGAATGAACTCTACATATTTTTGTTTGAATTCGTTATCCCTATCAAATCCTTTTTCCAATGCAAGAAATCGTGACTTAGCAACTGTTCGTGAATCTCCTAACATTTCGGTTTCTGTTTTGAAGGGTAATTTTACAATAGATTTTCCATCTGGTGCGCGAATCCTAGTTTCTTGAAAGAGCTGTTCGCAATGTTGTTCTTCTGCAGTAAAGAACTTCGTTTTGTTTGTGGAAAATTCATCAATATTCCAGAACTTAGTGACTTCTGTGTGCAAATCATTTAGCGTTAAACACGTAATTGATTGTGATTGCGCGTTGATTTGTAGTGATCCCGACACTACCCATCCGAAAACCGTTTTTTGTAATGTAGGTGCGTTTGAAATCCGTATTTGTCCTACACATAACAATTCGTAAAAGATGCTTGCTGCTACTAAAATATCGATTGGTTTCGATTGTGAAAATTCGGGATCTGCTAATTTTATATTAGGCGGAATTTTGATTGCAATGCGTGCAAATGAAACACAGGGTAGAGAATTTGTAATGCTCGGTACAACTAAACATTGTAGATTCATTGTGAAATTGTTTGTTCGCGATTTTACCGTAATCTTAACTTGTTCTGTGATATTTATGCAATTATTGCTAATACCTTTGACATTCATGTCGATTGGTTTTCTTTCTAGATTAAGCTTGTCACACGTATCTTCCGTAATAAAATTTGATTGCGAAGCTGAATCTAATAAAACCCTTAATTGATACGGTTTGTTATCAGAACCTAACACTTCTACTTTAGCTGTAGGAAGTATTACTGAATTGTTGTTTGTACAATTCATAAGTATGTTTGTTGTTTTTTCCTCATTATGAATCTCTGTACTTTCATCATCTTTGTTATCACCCGTTTTGCTTTCATTTGTTTTGTCTTTACTAGAAAACTCGTGATGTGTGATGCTTCTTTTTACATATTTTGCATAGATTTTTTGATTGGCATTGTTGAATGAAATGTTCTCGTTTTAAACAATTCAAGCATAACTTTAAATCTTTTTTGCAATAAACGCATGAAACATTTATGTTCGTGAACGTTTTCGAAACTTTGTACGGTTTACCTTGTTCGTTTGTTACCGCTTTTTTGTGTGAAACGGTTTCTAACATGTTTTGTTGCCCTATTAGAAAACTTAGAAAATCTTGGAATGGTGGGAACTTCTCGTTATTTTCCTCGTTTGTATTTAGCTTAGTTTCCCATTCGCGAAATGTATTTTGATCTAACTTTAGCATTATAATTGCGGTTAGAATCGCGTTCCAGGTGTCTACTGGTTGTCCTAACGCTTTTAAACATTCGATGTGACTTTCTACCGTGTTTATTAGTTGTTTTAAAGACGTACTTGATTCTTTCGAAATTGATGGAATTTCTAACAAAGCTAATATGTGATTGGTAACAATTCTTCTTTTATTATCATAACGTTTGTTGAGTTTATTCCACACAATGACGTAATTTTGCTCCGTTGTTTGAATTGATCTCAATAAATCTGAAGCTTCACCCTTTAGTGACTGTTTTAAATACGATAATTTTTGAACGTTTGATAACTCATTATTATTATGAATTAATGACAAAAAAACATCTCGGAATTCTTGCCAGCGCTTGAACGTTCCATCAAATGAAGGCATACTAATAATGGTTGGCAATTTTACATTTGTATGTTTTTGCATTGAGGTGCAATTTCCCCTTGTAGAACTTTGAAATGATCTACTTGATGATGACGACACATCATCTGCTTTTCTCTTTTTAAATTTGGAAAGTATTACTTTCGCTTGGCTTATAGAATCAAAATATTTATTTTGAAACTCTTCTCTTTCCTGGAAATTTATCTGTATATCACTATCATCGATTATGAAATCGATTTCGAATTGAATTGAAACAATCATAAATCGGTTCAATTTTGAACAAACGTTCTTCTAAATTGTTAATATCGTGTTCAGATAAATCATCGGAATCTATTTTTGTTTCTAGAAATTTGTTAAATAACGTTAATTGTTTTTTGCAAGTTGCTGTTTTTCTTACTAATTGGTTCAAATCGTTTTGTTCCATTTTAGTAAAAAATGTTGTGAAATAATTACAAAAGGAATTCTTTGTTAGGAACTTACTTGTGTGAGTGGGAGTGAGAAAGGATGCTCCCCCGCTTCTTGTGCTAGACGAGGAACGCCAATGCCTAGCTTGTCTGGAACGTTCGGACACGCGGTGCGCTTGGAATACACTCGCCGGTGAACCCCTTCTGGTTTCTTGCTGCTAATTTCAATTGTTTGTATAATTGTCGCTGATTAGAACAATTATTTATCCGTCTTCGAAGGACCAATGATGGGTTGATTGATTAAAAACACCTTTTCGAGTTGCTTATTAACGCTTTTATTGATTTTATTTAACTTTTAAGTGTATGACATGAAAACACGTCCTACCCTTCTTGAGGCTAACAAACAACTTGCTTGTTACTCGCTGTTCGTGGACAGCTTACGTAATACATATTACGGACATACTGCGGGGTGCAGTATAGTATGGCGCGAAAAATTCATATTTGAATATTTGTGCTTGGTTCTAACAATATCTTAGTTTCTTTAAGTAATGCCTCAAGTAAATTATTTAATAAATATAAAGTTAATATCATTTTGGCATACATGGCAGTTTTTCACTTCATTGCATACTAAATGTACTTCTTAAAGCAGTAATATAACGTGAAAAAGCTATAAGACAGAGATGGATGCCATATATCAAATGAATATAAGTGAGATAGGATGGGTAGCCCTCTGACGTTTCGCGCTCTCATTGGCTAATACTCACTGAGGCAACCTATAAACTTAAGGGATCTTGGGTGTAGTTCCCCAACCCCACTAACACAAACTAAACAAGAAGAGCAAAGGCGGGGCCCGATATAAACACTTCTTTATTTTACTAGCGCGTTCCTTATCATACACACATATGGTTTCGCAGATACTTCCTTCTTGTTTTTCCACACCTGTATACAGGAGACCAAACTGCAGAAGTGGGGGAAACACAAAATCCGCCGTAGGCGGTCCCAGAGAAAGCCAGTGGCAAGGTCCATTCATGTGTATGTATACCTAGTACACATACATAGGTTATCTCGTTAAAGTTTAGACGGCCATATTTGAGCCCAAGTTCGATCTGTCAGTTTCTGACATAAGTAAAACGCCGAAGTCTTTTCCCCAAAAAATGACTGGTTGTAGTGCACCAAACCGTTCTAGCAATTTCCGGAATGGTGTACGTTTGTTTCTTTTTCCAAAAGATAGTAAAATAAGACATTTCTTAGATATGCGTAGAAGTCAGAGTTGGGAATTCTTGAATACTCAAGATTATGTAAAGGTAAGCAAGTTTGAGTCTTAATAAAATTACATATAGAAATAATATAAATTATTTAAGCATAGAGAAAGGGTAGTTTTTAGATTGCACACTCTTTTATTACCGTGTTTTACATTTCCCCTAGTTCCATTTTGCAGAAACGCAATTTGAAACAAAAAGAAAAGATGAAAATGGCAAATATTAAAATGAAACGCAATTCCTGTGTTATTTAACGTTTCTAATATAGTTACAGTGAATAAGAAACGTACAAGATTAAATGAAGAGATAAATGTAGTTGCAATTAATAAAAAAATTAGAACTTTTAAAGGCAATAAAGAAAACATGCCATCAAATTTGCAAGAGCAATCATCATTAATACTGGATATGTTAAAGAAAAGCCTCAAATAATTGAAGAGTGTGGAAGGATTGAGGGAGCCTCGATATACTTTCAAAGATAATACTACAGCACATTCTCATGCAGATACTAGAAGGAACAGAGAAACTATACCGATGTAGCCGCTGGAGATTTGAAAATGGCAGTACAAATACGATTTGCAGGATAATTTTCAATTAGCTACTTAATATATTCTTAATCTTTAGCTGATTGGAAAGGTTACAAAAACTTAAAAAATAGTTGTATGATGCATCCACTTGCATCATTTTCCATTCTGTGCAGACATTTACAGAAGTTAGATTTTCGTCCACGGCTTTTATGTGGCTTTTTGCCATATTTGGATAACAAAAAAGAGAAACTCAAATACTGTTCGAGGGGGTACCATTAATAAATTAGTTGTATCACACTTAAAATATTCTCTTTAGTTGTTATTGTTGTTTTGTTCATATAACTAATAAATCTTCGCCATTTTTTAGACTATCATTTTTTAATGTGTTAATATTTTCGTAGTTTTATTCAGGAGTAGTAGTTAATATTACTCAATAACAGAAGATAATTCGAATACCTGAAAATATTATTTGTTGATAAGTTAATACATAGTATTATTGATTTGTTTAAATTAAAGCATTCGTAACCATTTCTGTATGTTATGTAAATATTTGATTTGACAAATTCATTGCAATTTAAAATTGCCGCGAAAAAGGCGCCATTTTTGTACCCATTTCAAAAGCCAATAGTGGAAATGGGTGAGATAACCTTTACTTTGGATATAATATGCATGCATCAACGGATCTTGGCCAGTGGCCTAGATAAAGTCCACGCGAGTAGATGGCGCTGTTTTCAGAATTTTTTTAGGTAAACGATCCAAGTGGCAATAGTAAAATTGAGTAATGTAAAAAAATAAAAGATAATCTGACCATGGCATTGTAATAGTATATTAAAGTATTAGTTTCATAAGACGCGTTTTTAGCGCACGCGTCCGAGTTTAGAAAACGACCCGCGAAGCGGGGAGTTTTCTAACGGACAAGTGATATAAAACGCCTTATGAAACGAATACTTTATACTATTTTTTATACTTGCGTCGTTATTTCGTTAATTATTAAAAAATAAATTAGTTTTAAATAAGATTTGTTAGTGAAATTTTGTTAAGTACTTTTGACAGTTGGCTACACTGAAAATTCAACTTCAGCATTTGTTATTTAAATTGTTTTGTTTTTATAAAATTAATTTAGTTTCTGTGACAAGAAGGTAAAATGGTCAGATATTCTCTCCCTCCATCTTATTAAAAAGAATTAACTTGTCTTAATTAATCTTAATCTTATTAAAATATTGGTATTTAATCATATTGATAGATTTATAACAACTGCAGAAAATAACCCACATTAGGTATGAAAGTAAGTAAAATTTTGTGCTAAATACTTTCAATTTGTAATATATTTCAATTATTTAAGGTTGCGTTAATAATGGGATTCTGTGGTGCCTGCCGAAGAGATGAATTGACCAACATGTTATTAGACGATATTGTGGTCAAAGATGATGTGTTCACTGCGACTGTAACAAAAACAAAAAATAAAGTTCGAAGAGAATTCTTAATTACAGAGAAACTGTGGATTGATTTAATTAAGCAATATTTGAGCCTAAGGCCTAAGAAAATAAACCACAGGCGGTTTTTTATAACCTACCGCAATGGAAAATGTATTTCTACTCCTATCGGTAGAAACACCATGGTTGTCCGTTATTTTTGAGACATGCTGTATAATTTAATAGAACTTTTGAATTGTTATCATATTAATTAGCATACGCATGTTTTTAATGAAAGGCGGTTTTTAGAATTTATCAGTATTGAGTATTGTAATTATTTCTTAAGAGCATAATTGCCCTCACTGTTATTCAACTGGATTTTTTGAAGTTCACAAATGCAAACCTGCAGTATTTTTTCTAAATATCCAAGTACACACAGAAGAATAACAAATTTAAAGATGTGCCAAAAATGCTTTCACTTTTATTGACAACATCTGTTTGTTACAAACCAAATTCCAGTCCCTTGCAGACTGCACTTTTCTAAGAAATAATAAAAAGGGTAGATTTAGTTAAAAGTTTTACTAAAGTGCATTTTATACTTTACTTAAAGTAATAAAATGATTTATTTTACTCCTTTTGCTCAATATTGCAGCTGGGATGCTGCAAGCCCTATTGTTACGCCACTGCTTTGGTGGACCTAATCAAAAAGCTAAGATTCATAAAAGACGTTTTTACACGTCCTATATATAAGGCTCTACTTTAGTCCCCCAAAAGAGGGAGTAAAGTAGCACTTTTACTCCCTGTGGGAGTAAAGTGTTTCCATGACAACAACAAAAAAAAAAGTAATCACGGTACATGGAAGGGTCGCCTACATGATCAATCGGATTGACACTGACTGAAACAATCATTCCTGAGCTCAATCGCGAGAGACCCTGCACTATCAGTGAGACTCGCAGTTGACATGAGATAATCTCAACTCAGTCCGCAGTGCTATCAAGTGCGGATGTCGAGTAAAAAGAAAGTTTGTCACCAAAAAAAGGTCAAACGAGGACGCTGAATGAAAAAATATTACAAAAAACATGTAAAGTATATTTATTTAAACTTGTTGCGCGAGATCTCAGAGATCAATGCTGAAGATGATTGTAAGGATTACTATCGCATGAACGAACTCTTTTTAACACATTGCTACGCAAGATAGATCCGCGTCTATCTCAAACAGATGCAGTCATAAGCGATTCTACATCGGTAGAGGAAAGATGGACGCTGACTTTACGGTCCACTTTACCCTACTACTGGGCTACTTTACCCAAGTAGGGCTCGAATAGAAATTCATATGAAAATTACGTGCTTCCTATTCTTTTTGCATGCCACAATTAATATACCAAAGTATATTACTGGACTGGACATTAAGAGGTGGTCCGTTGAACACCACCGGGACACGATATCTTTATTTTATCTTCCTATCGTTATCTTGTGTAGTGCTACCGTTTAACAATTTAAAAATTACCGTTTATCTACAACTACAGAAGTGCAATTAGTGCCTAATTATTTATCGGAATAGCCAGATAGCTGGCTCTTTCCTCGCATCTGAGTACCGTACCTATACTCCTATAACCATTTGGTGAGCTGCAAATCAAAATAGGAGCCTTTAGATGCAAGTATCTATCGTCTCGTTGTTCTGCTAAGGGTTCCATTAATTTGATCGACGCAAAGAATCAATAATAAGGTCAGATTATTCAGTAGGCATATCTGTGCGATAAAATATCACCATATTATTGTGTTTGTTCCCCTCAGGAACATAATTAAATGTTTGTTTGATTTTACCTTTTTTATTTAGTAAATTATTTACTAAAGCTTTAAGTTTATTTTTTTATGTAATAAGATAAGATAAGTTGTTTTGAATGCCTTTTTTTTGTATGTGAAGAAAGATTCGAATCTTCCGGATGAAGTATAGTACCTTTTTTTTTAGTCTAATTAGTTAGGTAACGTTATCCGCTCATCGGATAATTTTGTAAATAGTTTTTTGCATATTTAGTTAAATACAACTATTTCTTTATTTATGTAGCATAGTAGTCTTTTAGGAAATATATCATATTTTTAACTATTAAATATATGTTGTTCAATTAGAAAATTGGTTTTTATTAATTGGAACTCGTACGACATAAATAAGTAAGTAATATCCCTAATTTAGTCCATATTCTCTGGAACTGAAGCTGGAGAATAAGCCATTCAATTGGGACAATAAGCAGAACTTCAGTTGGCGTCCAGCATTTTCTTAGCAATTACAGGTAGGTCAAAGAACAATTTTATTCAATCAAGCAAACCACAAAACCAACTCTGTATCACCTAGCCATTCAAGCTGCCGGAGCAAACATCAAGGTGGCAAGTGCTCAATTCTTGAGAGTGTCGCCACAACATCTTGCTAATAAGCGAAACGCATTTTACAGACAAAACATATTTTAAAATACCACAGTATGAGTTATATCACACTGAACATCCGTATAATACAGCTCACGCAGGAACCGCTATTCTAATAAAATCAACCATCAGCCATCATGAACTTCCTAAATATGAAAAAGATCACCTGCAGGCTACCTCAATAAGTGTAAGAACAATGCCATATAACTTAACCGTTTCCCCTGTGTATTGCCCACCTCGGCACAATCTAAAAAAAGAAGATTTCCAAAACTTCTTTCACACTCTGGGTCCAACGTTCATGGCAGGAGGGGACTACAACAGTAAAAACACATTGTGGGGCTCCAGGATTACAACAACTAAAGGTAGGGAACTTTCTATTGTACTACATGAACAGAATTATTCATTCCTCTCAACTGGTACCCCAACATACTGGCTGAGTGATCCCAATAAATTGCCAGCCCTACTAGACTTTTTTATAACCAGTGGAATATCAACTACTTACACTGATATTGTACCGAGCTATGAACTCTCCTCTGACCACACACCAGTAATAGCAACGATCAGCACTTCCGTCATAAACTTCAAGAAACCTGCTACTCTCCATAACCACAGAACGAACTGGGTTGTATATCGAAATTTACTAAACAACAATCTAAACCTGAGCATTAACGCATACTAATTAGTTACAACAAACTAATTAGTATGCTGCAAGAAGCTGCCAAACAAGCAACTCATTGCTGAGAAAAGGAAAGCAAGGGCGAAGTGGCATAGAAGCCATACACCCCATGACAAAAACACATGCAACCGACTAAGTAACACCCTCAAATTAAAACTCCAACAAATGCGTGATGATAGCCTCTCTCAATATTTAATAAATCTTAGTCGTTATGATAACTCAATCTGGAAGCCAATCAAAGCTTCCAGAAAACCTATGACAGCCATCCCTCCAATACGCAATGAAGTAACAAACTCAATAACCTGGGCTAGAATTAATCGAGAAAAAGCGGACCTTTTCTCTCATCACCTGACAGAAGTGTTTACTCCTCTTAACGACACTCCAGATCCGACCTTACAAAATAACAATGCTCAAATTGATCATCTGACAACTATACAACCAGTGTCTCCAAAGGAAGTCAAAGAAAGAATTTCCCTTCTAAATGACAAGAAAGCACCAGGCATCGACATGGTCACAACAAAAATGTTAAAAGAACTACCCAAAAAAGGAATAGTGATGTTGACATATATATTGTAACAAGAGAGAAAAAGAAAGAACCTCTTCTCAAACAACAAATGGAATATTCTACAGCAATCGAGAGGATTACTCATCGCACGATTCGCACGGTTATTCTAGAAATATATAGTAGTTTCTAGCGGCTTCTATTACGATTGTAGGAGGGTATAAAATCGACTTCGCCGATAAAAAGAGGCAGTCAACAGCGAGTAGTTAAATGGGTATCACGAAATAAATAGTAAATGTAAAGATAAATGTTGTATTAGAAATTCATAATAGTTTTAGTGGTTTATAATCATAGAGTTAATTTATAGTGTATTCATTAGTGTTTGTAAATAAATATTAATTATTAATAGACGATTTAAGCAGCACTTTTGTTATTATTTTAAAAAGAACGTTACAATATTCAATGCTATCCTGAGATTACAATATTGGCCAAAAGAACTCAAAAAATCTGGTCATACTTATACCAAAACCAGGGAAGGAACCAACCAACGTATCCTCATACAGACCAATAAGTCTGCTACCCACCATCTCAAAACTCCTAGAAAAGCTGCTATTGCAACGAATCAATTCAACTTTCAATGCACTCCCTCATCATCAGTTTGGATTTCGGCAAGAACACTCAACGATACAGCAGTGCCATAGAGTAGTACACGAAATCAATGTAGCCCTAGAAGAAAGGAAATATTGTTCTGCAATCTTTTTAGATGTCAGTCAAGCCTTCGACAAGGTATGGCATGAAGGCTTGCTGTACAAGATCAAACAGACTCTTCCGACACCATACCACAACCTGTTAAAATCATACCTAACAGACAGGCTATTTCGTACTAAAGTAAAAGATGAAACCTCCTAATTTAAACCTATCAGATTCGGTGTCCCCCAGGGAAGCGTCCTGGGGCCATTTCTATATTTGGTTTACACGTCTGATCTTCCAACTTCTGATTACACAGCCACTGGTACTTTTGCAGACGACACTGTCATTCTGTCAACTCATGAAGATCCAGTATTTGCTTCCTCAAATCTGCAAGACCACCTTTTTACATTAGAAAAGTGACTCCAAAAGTGGAGGATAAAAATCAATGCAAGTAAGTCACAACACATCACATTCACCTTAAAACGACAAAAATGTCCTCCAGTCTACATCAATGGTACAGAAGTCCCACAGTCACTTTGCGTCAAGTACTTAGGACTACACTTAGACTGCAAACTTAATTGGAGAGATCATATAAAGAAAAAACGTAAACAAATCGACCTCAAAAAAAAGACTTATACTGGCTCCTAGGCAGGAAATCAAGACTGTCGCTCCATATAAATATGGACTTATGGCATAGAATTGTGGGGATGTGCCAGCAAATCCAGTATTACCATCCTCCAGCGAGCGCAATTGAAAATCCTGCGTGCAATGGTCGACGCTCCATGGTATGTCTCCAATCAGCTGATCCACCAAGATCTTCGTATTGCAACCATTCATGAGACACTTCAACTGAGAAGCCAACGACATCACCAAAGATTGGAGACCCACTCCAACCCACTACTACAACCACTACTGATGCAAAATGACAACAGGAGATTAAAACGGAAATGGCCAAATGACCTTAAATAAGGTGGAGGAGGCCTCTTTACAGAAGCTTCATCATGACATTCATGGTGTTCTCTACATATAACCCCCTAGTCCGCAAAATAACCCATAGAATTGTATAAGGTGAAGTGGGGTAAATGTAATAATGGGGCTAGTGTAATAATGTTTAGTAAATTAAAATTCTGTAGTTTTACAACCCCGCCATCTTGTATTAGAATACCAAAAGTGTTCTTAAATACCACCACCATTACAGAAACCTGTAAAGCGTGAACGTTAAATTTTGCCGGCAAATTTTTCGTGAGCACTGCACTTAACCTCAAAAGACGAGTTGACACGTGGGTGGTCTCGTTGTGCACTGTTGTTTAACTAAAAAAGGTAAGTCCTCAATAAGTGATTTATATGTCTTTTATAACTTCAAATAATGGGTCAAATTGTTATTATTAACTTAATTGCGCATTTTCTTAAAATTATGAGATGTATTACAATTGCCCCATAAATATAATACTGGGGGTTAATGTAATATATATCGAGTGGGTTATTGTAATATGTATATCACATTTACACCATTTTCAGAAACATCATGGTACGAAATTACATTCGTAAGAAATCTCAGTTTTCAACGACTTATAGCAAGGAAATATTACAAAATGCTATAGACGAAGTGAAGAGTGGTAGGACAACAATATATAGAGCCAGTAAAGCTTATAATATTCCATATCCAACTCTATATACAAATGTGAAAGGAAGTCGAGGAAAAATTCATAAGAAAAGTGACCGTCCAACGTGTTTATCATCTTTCGAAGAAAACAAACTGGCAACGTGTTTGAGAACAATGGAAAAATGGGGTTTTGGGATGACTCGGAAGTTTTAGAAACAGTTGGAAATTATGTTCGTAGCAATAATGTAAAAACGACGTTTAAACATGGAATTCCTGGAGAAGATTGGTTTTTGGGTTTCAAAAAACGAAATCGTCTAAGTCTAAAAGTGCCTAAGAACGTAGAATATGCAAGAAAGAAAGCACTGGACCCATTTGTAATCTACGAATACTTCAATCTTTTGGAGGAAACTATAATTAATCTTCACTTACAAGATAAACCTGAAAGAATCTGGAACCTAGACGAAAGCAGTTTAAGCATTGATCCTCGAAAAACTAAGGTAGTAGGAGGTGTAAACAAAGCGGCGTCACGAACAATAAGCACTCCGGGAAAGGAAAATGTAACAGTCTTATTGATGTGTAATGCAGCTGGAGGCAAAGCTCCTCCTTTAATCGTTTATAAGGGGTTGCACGTTTGGGATCAGTGGATGACTGCTGAAGGCCAAGGATATCCAGGAACAGTGTACGCGGCTAGTAAAAATGGATGGATGGAATCCGAAATTTTTGCCAATTATTTTATAAAGACTATTTTAACCACTGTTGGAGAAGAACGTCCTGTGGTAATAATTTATGACGGACACTCAACGCACGTTACTTTATCCGTTATTGAAAAAGCCTTACAGGAGAATATTACGATCATCAAGTTACCTCCACACACCAGCCATTTACTTCAGCCGCTCAATCTTGCAGTGTTCAAGTCCTTTAAGACCAGATGGGAGGAAAAACTTGTGAAATGGCAACGCCAACATATAGGACTTGAGCTACCAAAAAAATTTTTTTCACAATTCTTGGGTGAAACATGGCTGGAAGTTCCTTCTCAAGTTATACAGAATGGGTTTAGAAAAGCAGGCATAGTTCCCCTAAACAAGAATGTAATTTCCGAGGATCAGTTTCCACCGGAAACCTTGCAAAAATAGAAAAACAGAAGTGTAAATACAGAACAACTGCCACAGTCGTCATTAACCAAAGAAGTTCTGTCTTCTGAAAATATGTCCATTGCTCTTCCTTTGGCAACAGAAACTGTCCTACTTAGTGATGATGCCATACCTGGCACATCAAAAGAAACTCCGCTATCATCTGACTCATTAACTACATTCGAGGACTTGTTATTATCTAAAATTAAACAAAAACCGATGCCTGAAAAACAAAAGCGAAAGAGACTATGCATCGGGTCAGAATTACTAACATCCGAACAAGCTGTTGAACGTTTGAAACAAAATGAAAACAGCAAAAAACCGAAACCAAAGGACAAAAAAGGTAATAATGTGATAAGGCGACAACGAGAATTGTCTTTATCAGAGAGTGAGGGTGATTTGGAACGTGAAGTTACCCCAACCTATATCGATACAGATGATGACGTTGATCCAGAGGACCTAACAGAGTATGAAGATAATGAACAATATGTTTCCTTTGTAATTCAGGTAAACTCCTGGGTATTAGTGCAATACACTACGAAAAAACGTGTAAAACATTTTGTCGGGCAAGTTGTTAACAAACACGTAGAGGGCTGAAAAACCTGAAGTACAGACCCTTATAAATTTGAACTAATGAAAAACTATATTACTTTTACCCCACTTCACCTTATTCTGATTGTTATTTAATAAATTCAATAAAAAAAATAAGTAATGAACTAATAATATAAGATAGAATATCTTTTTTAAAACATTTTATAAGTATAGTCTTAAAGAAAAAAGTAAACTTCATATTTTAGATTATTATCAGAAATAAATGTTACGAAGTACTTTTAATGAACGCTTAAATAAGTATGAAATAATAACTTCAGTTATGTAAACTCTGGTATAAATTTTAACAATATGTAATAAGATGATTGAAGTAGCCGTATCCCCCGAAAATACGCTATTTCATTTTCAACTAAACCGGAAGTGGGCAAAATCCAGATACTCAAAAAAAACTTTAAAAACTAAGAAGAAAACTGGTAAATACGGCATTTCATTATCTCAACTAGTTCAAAAGTTATATAGGTTTATAAAGGGTCAAAATACAATAGGACACCAGGTATAATTTCACATGATTCACACAATGCAAGACAACATAATTACCTGTGTTAATTAAAACAAAAAATATATATACACCAAAAATATTGTTACCGAGGCTGTACTTGTTAAAAATCCATAATCCGAAGTATGAATCTTTTCTGCTTTTCGTGCTCTGTAACTCCGAAACTAGTAATCTTAGAGCTTCGTGGCCTGGAGACTTTTGATCAGGATGATATAAACAATTCAGCCAATTTGACCGGGATCCAATTTCCGTAAGAAACGTCGCGCGATCTTTTATTGTAATTAGAGATAAAGAATAGGATTTTTTAAATGTTCTTGGGTTTAGGGATTGAATTTTTAGAAATATTTTTTTAGATTATAAAGTAGTGTTAGATCTTTTTAAAATATTTTTTGGGATTAGGGATTGAAGTCTTAAAAATATTTTTGGGATTTAGGCATTATAGAGTTTCTTTTTTTAGTATTTTCTAGGATAGGAATTAAATTTCTACAAATTTTTTGAGGAAAATCGTATTTATTTTTTTACATAGTCTCCTTTCAGCTCTACACATTTAGTCCAATGCTTTTCAAGACCCTTCAATCTTCACAAAAATAAGAACTATCAAAAACCTTCAAAATATCCATTTACAGCTTCGATAATTTCAGTATTCGATGAAAATTTCTTTCCAGCCAACCATATCTTGATATTTGAAAACTAACTGGAATCGTAGTTCGTGCAGTTTCGCCATGGCAATTGCCGACTTGTGGGAGGGGGCATTATCACGGTGGTACAAGACCTTTTTCTTTGAGGCCTCTTAGCTTTGATTTCTTTGTTCAGCCTGTCTAATAATGACGCATAGTACTCGCCTGTTATTGTCCTACCGTGCTGCAAGTTATCAATAAAAATTATTCCTCGGAATCCCAAAATACGGTAGCCATGACTTTCCCAGCAGACGGAATCGTCTTTGCCTTCTTTGGAGTTTGCTCACCACGTTTTGTCCATTGCTTTGACTGCTTCTTGGTCTCCGGAGTGTAGTGGTGAATCCACGTTTCGTCAACAGTTACAAAATGTCGCAAAAGATCTTTTTCATTACCTTTGAACATGTCTAGACATTGCTGAGAAATGGTCATTCGAACTTGCTTTTGGTCGATTGTCAGCAGACGCGACACCCATCTAACACTAAGCTTCCTCAAGTCCAAATGTTGATGTAAGATGCAATGTACGCGGTCGAATGAAATGCTTACTTCTTCTCTCAACGATCTCTCTCAACTTTATTGAGCGATCCTTCATCACGACTTCATGGACTTTTTCAATTGTTTCTTCATCGGTAGCTGTTTTTGGTCTGCCAGAACGTGGTGCATTCTCTATGCTTGTTATACCGCGTTTAAATTCAGCAACCCAGTTTGCAACTGTTGCATACGAAGGCGAAGACTCGCCATGAACTTCATCTAAATACGTTTTTATTTGTTAAGCCTTTAAAAAAGAAATGTTTTATCACTGCACGAAACTCGTTTTTATTCATGACTACAAAAATGCACAAATTGTTTACTTGTATCGATAGTAACGGCGTGTGTTTATATCCAATCCGTTAGAAAATTTGACAACTGTTGTATGAACAACGACACTTTCATAACAAGTTATCAGCACGCGCGCATAACGCCATCTTGTGGTTCATTCTAGAAACATTCCGATCTGTGCTTGTAAGTGTATTGACATTAGAGAAGATTATATTGAAAAATAAAAATTATTATATTTTACCAAGTTTATTTTTTCTATATCAAGCCGAGAATTTATGGCGTTACCTCGTACTTACGAAAGAGTATCAGAACTAAATGTGATGGTTACCAATGCATTGGCAGTTTATTGCTGAAAGCATATTTCATATTTCATTTTATATGGTTCGAATCACCTTCGTTTAGCCTAGAATTGACCCAATATTGTTTAAAAAAGATAAAAAGTTAATTCGGACGATTTTTTTCAAAATTTGGAGGGGGCCAAAAATAGGTTTTAGGGACCATCCTCTTTTATAATTATAATGTAAATTGTGTGTAAATACTAACTATTGTTTTGTAACAATTATCTATTGTCTTTCAGTTATATGTTCTGGTAATTTACAAGACGCAAATAGAAGCTTTGTAGCTAGTAAAGTCATATATGTTTCATCCCATGACTGGTATTCAGTATATCATCATTTACTTGCAACATACCACATAGAAACAGGTAATTCTATTATTTTTGAATTAAATATTATTGTTTATTGTTTCCAGCCTTATTTTGTGGAACTCCATAATCATGAAATAAATAAAGATTATTAAAAGTTTCACAGTTTTATTAAAATATACCTGACAATATTGTTTCGACAGCTATGCTGTCATTATCAAAGGTAATATAATTATAAACAAACACGTCGCTAAGGTAGATACAAAATAGGTAACTAGATAAAATAATAATAATAATAAAAATTAATAATAAAAATCATAATTAAACATCTAATACTTCCAGTAACGGAGAATTACTGAGCTCAAGTTGTTCATTCATTAAAGGTACCCTGAGTTTGTGTTTGTATATCTCAAAGGCTTCTAAAATGTCTAATTTGCGTTTGTTATTACAAAAATGTAGGAATTTAATATTATTTTGAGGAGTCATTGTGTGATTTTGTTCTAAAAGGTGTTTGGCGTAATTCGATTTTTCAGGATGTTTATTTTTGTAATGACGTACGTGTTCTTTATATCTTATGTCAAAATTTCGAAGTGTTTGTCCAATATATACCGAACTACAAAAAGAACAATTTAAACGGTAAATGCCCGATTTCATGATATCATGTGTTCTGTCTTTAGCATTAAATAAAAATGAAAAAGTGTTAGTGTTGGTTTTAAATGTTATTTTATAATTGTTGGTTTTTCTTAGTATATGTGCAATTTTTTCTGATATTTTGCCAAAATATGGTATAGATATGTAATTTGTGTCTTCTGTTTGATTGTCAATGGGATATATTCTTTTGATAGCTAACCTATAATCTTTTTGTTTAATTAAAGTGTCAATCATGTTCGGATTATAATGATTTGCATGTGCTAGTTGTTTAATGGTTGATATCTCTTTGCTAAAATCTGATTTTGTTAGTGGAATAGTTAAAGCTCTGTGTACTAATGATCTGTATGCTGCTATTTTATGTGTATTGTGGTGACAAGATTCATTTGGTATTGTAACGTTCTTTTTCAAATAATAACACAAGTGCTGTTTAAATCGTCTATTCACAAACAAATATTTATTTCTATACACTAATGAATACACTATTTATTAACGCTATGATTATAAACCATTAAAACTATTATTTACAGATTATGAATTTCTAATATAACATTTATCTATACAGTTACTATTTATTTCGGGAAACACAGTTAACGACTCGCTGTTGACTACCTCTCTTTTATCCGCGAATCCGCTTTTATACCCTCATATAATCGCACCAGAAGTCGCTGGAACCTTCTATGTATTCTAGAAAGCGCTAGAATAAACCGCGTCTGGTTTACATGCTTGTGCGATGCGTCATTCTCTCGAATGCGGTAGAACACTCCATTTGTTGCTCGAAAAGAGGTTCTTTCTTTTTCTCTCTTGTTACACTGCCCCCCTCTTCAAGTCTGTTCTGTCCCAGAACAGGTTTTATGCTCTGGTTCCTGTAGAACGGGTCATGACGATATCGACAGTCTTCACCTCGACTACACGTTCCATTACGGTAGAAATAACAGTCTACACTCTTCGTTGGCCTTAATGCGGGTTGTGGGTCAAAATTGCAGACGAAGATCTTGACGTCCGTACCTCTAAAGACAACTTCCAGCATGTTTCTAACTATTCTCCAATCCAGCTGGTCCCGCCCACAGCCGAGTTTGGGAACTGCCAATTTGTTAATTCCCCTGGTAAGCAACTCGATCCTCAAATTCCATAATGCCATCCACAAGTCGGCGTAACTCGGTTTCTGGTAGTAAAACTGCTTGGTTACCAAGTAGTAAATGGATCGGTCATGATCAGGCAAGCGTAAGGATTTACCAACAGAGGGATTTTGTTCTCGAAGTACATTCAGCCGTCCAAATTTATTTCTAAACACTACTGCGATCCCCCTGGACATACGGAGATCCTCGGAGACACAGTGGGCAATGGAATAATCACCAGGGACCCGGAAGAGATCTTGTTGCATCTCAGTCGTGACTCCGAATCGCGCTTTTCTAGTTCCAGAAAACGCAGCCATAAATTCTCTAAAGGTTGGCTGATCATCTCCAGGCCTTACGGTATTGATAGCCACCTCAGCCTCATCCTCCGGGACTGCGTCATTATTTCCCTCATAGTGCGCCAGACGATTGGAGTGTACCACCTTTGGTTTCCCTCTTGTCAATTTCTGGATGCGATAAATCAAGTCATTTATTCGTTTCTTCACCTGGTATGGGCCCTCCCAATTTCGCTGTAACTTTGGAGAATAGCCACGACGTCTTTGCGGGTTGTATAACCAGACAAGCTCACCAGGTTGAAACCCTCCTTCTTGGGCTCTCACATCGTACGTAGCCTTCATCCGGTCACTCGCGATTCGACTATTGTTTCGGGTTCGGTGGTGAATATCCTCCAACTTCTTCTTTAAGTTGATGACATAATCATTCCCGGCTACCTCCTGCTCTATAGGTGGAGACCCAAATTCCAGATCACACGGTAACCGTAACTCGCGTCCAAACATCACAGACGCTGGTGACTGACCGGTTGTTTCGTGGACCGATGCACGATAAGCCATCAGGAACAGATGCAGGTATTGGTCCCAGTCTCGTTGATGATCGGAGACGACCTTGGCCAAATATTTGCCCATTGTCCGATTCATGCGTTCTACCATTCCATCGGACTGCGGATGTAACGGTGTGGTCCGAGTCTTGCGAATGCCCAACAATCGACAGACTTCTCCAAAGAGTACAGACTCAAAATTGCGGCCTTGATCCGAATGCAGCTCCATAGGCACTCCGAAACGACTGAAAAACTCTTTGACTAGTACGTCAGCAACAGTCGCAGCTTCCTGGTTTGGTAGGGAATATGCTTCTGGCCATTTGGTAAAATAGTCCATTGCCACTAATATGTATTTATTCCCATCGTCGGTTTCGGGAAATGGTCCGGCAATATCTATGGCTATTCTTTCCAGAGGACTACCCACATTGTACTGCCTCATAGGTGCTCTTCGTTTCCCCAAGGGTCCGTTACCAGTGGCACATAGTTCACATTTCCGGCACCACTCCTTCACGTCTTCTTTACAGTTGACCCAATAAAAACGCTCCCTAACTTTCTCCAAAGTCTTTTTCACACCGAAGTGTCCTCCTGAGGCACCGTCATGGAGATGTCGCAATACTGTAGCCACTCGGCTTCTTGGAACCACGAACTGAGACCTAATGGTGGTGCCATCTTCACTCTCCAGTACTCGCTTCAGGAGATCGTCTTCCACCTTCAAGGACTCCCATTGGGCCCAATATGCTTTGAGCGTTCTGTTGAAAGGGCTGACGGCCTCCCAGGCAGGCCTTTCTCCCACGCGCTTCCATTCCAGTACCATTTTTAGTTCGGGATCACCCTCCTGCTGTCGTTGCAATTCTTCCGGCAACCAATTGTCGTTGACGATGGTAGTCCTTAATACTTGGCAAACCCTCTCTTCCAAACGAGAGCAATGACGGCAATCCGTTGGACAGGGTCTTCTTGAAAGAGCATCGGCATTTCGATGACTAGTGCCCGCTCGATGTTCGGTGTCAAAGTCGTATCCTTGTAATCGTTCGATCCACCTTGCGACCTGGCCTTCAGGATTACGGAATTGTAGAAGTCATTTCAACGCTGCATGGTCCGTCCTCAATAAAAACTTCCGTCCGTACAAGTATTTGTAAAAGTGCTCAACGGACTTCACGACGGCCAATAGTTCTTTTCTGGTCACACAATAATTCCTTTCGGCTTTAGACAAAACCTTACTAAAATAGCCGATGACCTTTTCTTGTCCATCCTGTATCTGAGAAAGTACACCCCCAATGGCGAGATTACTTGCATCTGTGTCAAGTATGAATTTCCCTTCTGTCCGTGGATAGCTCAATATTGGTGCGGTTGTCAGGGCACGCTTCAGCTGTTGGAAAGCTGTTTCACACTCTCCGCTCCAAACATACTCGCGTCCATCTTCAGTTAGCCTTGTCAGAGGCTTCGCTATATTGGCAAACCCAGGAACGAAACGCCTATAGTAGGTACATAACCCAAGAAAACTACGAACTTGGTGTTTATCTTTCGGTGTTGGCCACTCTTGAACTGCACGAATCTTATCGGGGTCGGCTGCCACTCCATTTTGTGATACGACGTTCCCGAGATATTTCACTTCCTTTCTGAATATGTGGCACTTTTTCGGACTCAGTTTCAGATTGGCTCCACGTAGTCTTCGGAACACTTCCTCTAGGTTTTTCAAATGTTCGTTGAATGATTTTCCGACTACAATCACATCATCTAGGTATACCAGGCAGGTCTGCCACGACAGCCCTCTCAGGATGGTCTCCATTAGACGCTCAAAGGTGGCCGGAGCGTTACATAGACCGAAAGGCATAACTGTAAACTGCCATAGTCCGGAACCAATAGTGAACGTGGTCTTCTCCCGGTCTTCAGGTTCCATTTCAACTTGCCAATAACCACTCTTCAAGTCCAAAGTCGAAAACCATCGTGAACCAGACAGGGTATCTAACGTGTCGTCGATGCGTGATAAGGGATAGCTGTCTTTCTTGGTCATGTTATTGAGCTGCCGATAGTCCACACAAAATCTCGTTGACCCGTCCTTCTTACTGACAAGGACCACCGGTGATGCCCATGGACTGCTGGATGGCTCGATGACCCCTTGTTCTTCCATATCAGTAATAATCTTTTCGGCTTCTGCTCGCCTTGCTAGAGGTAGACGCCTCGGCTGCTGACGGACAGGCATAGAGTTGCCTGTATTGATTTTATGTTTTACTATATTTGTTCTTCCCTTCTGGCTATCGTCAAGAGCGAAGATATCTTGGTATCGGTGAACCAAACCCACTAATTTTCCACCATGGTCTTTGGGCACTGGTTTTGGAACATCAGCCATACACCTGGCTACTCGAAATACTGGCACACACTGTCCCACAAGGGTACTCTTCTTCAATGTCACCGGATCCACATTAACGTTCATAATTCTCACCGGTACTCTCTTTCCAACCTTGATCAGCACTTTTCCCACCAGTATGCCACTATGGATCTTCTTATCACAAACAGGCTCCATCATTCGCACACATCCTACCCGAAGATCTCCATCCAAACCCGCCTCGACAACCATCTCGCTTTGACCCGGCAATATCACATCTTCAGTCAGCAAAACCCTTACAACCGGATCTTCTCGTGGATGCAACGGAAGTTCTTCGTTACCGACCTTCAAAACACCCTCTTTCAAATCCAACGTAAAACCAAATTTTCTCAGGAGGTCCATTCCCAAGATGAAGTCATCAGTGATATCGGCTACCAGCACCTCATGATCACGTTCTTCACTTCCAATGCCAATCTTCATCTTCACCACTCCGCGGTTGGTATCACTTCACCTGTTGCTGTACGGAGTTGAGTAGTTGTTGGTAACAGCTTCATACTTGTTCGTAGAACGTTAGGGCGTATGATGGACTTTGTCGCCCCCGTATCAATGAGTAGTGGAACAGTACGATTAGCAATTTTCCCATCTACGAACAAACTGCTGGTACTATTGTTTGATGTTACGGCATGGATGGTGATCTTCGGGGCATCTCTACTCAAGGTCAACGTTCGCCCCCACTCGTCGACCTTCTTTAGTTTTCCGACTGCTGAACCTGTTTTGGTTTAGGGCAACGACGTCGTATGTGACCTTGTTCGCCGCAATTCCAACAACGAGGCCCTCGAACTTCTTGATGATTCTTCTTACGGCTTTCTTCCTTCCGAAGAACTCTCAGTACTAACTCCTCTAGGTGATCTTTAGAACCTTCTTCTTCCTCCACAACGGCCCGAACACGCCCGTGACCTCGGGACGCTTGTTTTGCAGCTTCAAATTCTAAAGCGTGAGCAAGCGCATCATCAGTTGTTCTTGGTCGTGCTAGCCTCAATGATTGTTGTGTTTCCCCGTCTCTTAACCCATCAATGAAGGTCTGCACAGTGAGCTGTCCCAAAAATGAATCGGGTGCCGTAGGGTACGCCAATCGGACAAGCCGCGCAACATCGGCTTCAAACTCCTGCAGGCTTTCTCCATTCTTCTGGATACGATTCTTCACTTGCGCGTGATACACTTGTTGAAGATGCGCGTCTCCATATCTCATCTCCAATCTAGACACTAACAATTGATAATCATTTTTCTGTCCTGCTGGGATTGTTTGCAGGACGTTCAACGCGTCTCCACGCAAAGCCACAGTTAAAGAAACGGCCTTTTCCTTGCCTGTCCATCCGTTGGCCCCAGCGGCCGCCTCAATTTGTTTGTAGTAGGTGGACCAAGGTATCTTTCCATCGAACGTGGGTGGTTTTACTTTTATCCCTACGGCAGGATCCTTTTCTTCTTTAAATTGTTTCTTTACTTCATTAAACGGCCACTCAGAAGTTGAGGGAAACCGTAGTTGCCTCATTCTATCTTCCAGCGTTTCGGTCATATCGTCTTTCTTAGTTGTTGGTGGTAATTGCATTTGGGATATTTTCTCTTCTACCATCTTTATTACCCTATCATGTTCCGCCAATCTACCTTCCAACAGTCCTAACGCGCTGGCATTCTCAAAAAATTCTTCGAAAACTTTGTCTTCCAACGCTTTGACATTTTCCAGCAATTCTCCTTTAAGCCTTCTAGAACTTTCTTCAGACTTTTCTAGTAATTCTTCTTTAAGCGTTCTAGAATTTTCCAGTAAATCTTCTTTAAGCATTTTAACATTTTCTTCCAGTGCTTTAGTATTTTCAAGTAATTCTTCTTTAAGCATTTTAGAATTCTCTTCCGACTTTTCCAGTAATTCCTCTTTTAACATTCTAGAATTCTCTTCAGACTTTCTAGAATTCTCTTCGGACTTTTCCAATAATTCTTCTTTAAGCATTCTAGAATTCTCTTCTATTTTACTTAATAACAAATTAGTATCAATTGCGGGTCCAGGTATTTCGAAGAGGAAACTTTCAGGGTCTTCTTGCTGCTCCAAAAGCCATTCTCTTAGCCGATTTATTAACACACTTTTAAGGCCCGTTGTGTCCAAATCTCGTTCTTCAAGTTCATGTTTCAAGTCTATTACTTTGAGATCTTTTAACAGTTTCATCACCATTTTAATTGTTTGTTGAAATTATGTTTTAACGCCAAAAATTTTATTCTCACAGCACTTTAATTAATTATTACGAGATTTTATTTATTTTAAAACTCCACACCTGACAACACTGTAACGTTCTTTTTCAAATAATAACACAAGTGCTGTTTAAATCGTCTATTCACAAACAAATATTTATTTCTATACACTAATGAATACACTATAAATTAACGCTATGATTATAAACCATTAAAACTATTATTTACAGATTATGAATTTCTAATATAACATTTACCTATACAGTTACTATTTATTTCGGGAAACACAGTTAACGACTCGCTGTTGACTACCTCTCTTTTATCCGCGAATCCGCTTTTATACCCTCATATAATCGCACCAGAAGTCGCTGGAACCTTCTATGTATTCTAGAAAGCGCTAGAATAAACCGCGTCTGGTTTACATGCTTGTGCGATGCGTCATTCTCTCGAATGCGGTAGAACACTCCATTTGTTGCTCGAAAAGAGGTTCTTTCTTTTTCTCTCTTGTTACAGTATTGTTATGTCTGTTTGTGTTGGTTTTCTGTATATGGAAAATTCAAAAAGATTGTCTGCGTTAATCTTGATATTTAAGTCTAGAAAGTTTATAGCCCTGTTTTGTTCTGTTTCTAGTGTAAATTTTATATTAGGATGGATATTGTTTATAAGAATTAAAAATTCATTGATAACCTCAAAAGAACTGTCAAAACAAGCTAAAATGTCATCAACTTTTGAGGTTATCAATGAATTTTTAATTCTTATAAACAATATCCATCCTAATATAAAATTTACACTAGAAACAGAACAAAACAGGGCTATAAACTTTCTAGACTTAAATATCAAGATTAACGCAGACAATCTTTTTGAATTTTCCATATACAGAAAACCAACACAAACAGACATAACAATACCAAATGAATCTTGTCACCACAATACACATAAAATAGCAGCATACAGATCATTAGTACACAGAGCTTTAACTATTCCACTAACAAAATCAAGTTTTAGCAAAGAGATATCAACCATTAAACAACTAGCACATGCAAATCATTATAATCCGAACATGATTGACACTTTAATTAAACAGAAAGATTATAGGTTAGCTATCAAAAGAATATATCCCATTGACAATCAAACAGAAGACACAAATTACATATCTATACCATATTTTGGCAAAATATCAGAAAAAATTGCACATATACTAAGAAAAACCAACAATTATAAAATAACATTTAAAACCAACACTAACACTTTTTCATTTTTATTTAATGCTAAAGACAGAACACATGATATCATGAAATCGGGCATTTACCGTTTAAATTGTTCTTTTTGTAGTTCGGTATATATTGGACAAACACTTCGAAATTTTGACATAAGATATAAAGAACACGTACGTCATTACAAAAATAAACATCCTGAAAAATCGAATTACGCCAAACACCTTTTAGAACAAAATCACACAATGACTCCTCAAAATAATATTAAATTCCTACATTTTTGTAATAACAAACGCAAATTAGACATTTTAGAAGCCTTTGAGATATACAAACACAAACTCAGGGTACCTTTAATGAATGAACAACTTGAGCTCAGTAATTCTCCGTTACTGGAAGTATTAGATATTTAATTATGATTTTTATTATTAATTTTTATTATTATTATTATTTTATCTAGTTACCTATTTTGTATCTACCTTAGCGACGTGTTTGTTTATAATTATATTACCTTTGATAATGACAGCATAGCTGTCGAATCAATATTGTCAGGTATATTTTAATAAAACTGTGAAACTTTTAATAATCTTTATTTATTTCATTAAATATTATTAGTTAAATTATTATTGTTTTAATAATTGTGAATGAGATAGTCACTTTTATAAAAGGAAACTAAAAGTTAGCCGAAAAATCACTTAACAAGACCTAATCTCATAGACGTAACCCAGGTTTGTTAATTGATTAATTAGTTAACAATTTTCAAAAGTTTGGGAAGTATCTTTTATCCCAATCATGAATTTGTTCATTCTTGAACTGTTTTGCTCCATGGATTTCTTTGCTGATAAGCTTTCTTTCTATCTTACTCTTTTTATTTCTGTCTACAGCCCATTAATATTTTTACAGGTGTTTGCTCTTTTAAGCGTGATCCATCCAATGATGTTTTTAAGTCCTACTTTTTTTTCTGCTGTTAATACACGGCAACAATAAGGCTAAAATTCCCCAGGAATAGCAAACTTATGCCACATTTGGCAACAGTGTCACCCCTACTGTACTTCCTGCATTTTCACGAAGAAGTTAAAGTTAAGTTAGAGTTAAGTCATTTAACATATTAGGTTTTTCTGAAGCTAAATGAACGATAATTCTAAGACAATTTTTGTGGCAAACTGTAATAGTCAAAATGTAAATTCTACTGCTGATTTCTAATCTTTGTACTAATTGTTTTCCAAATTAGTAACAGATTTCTCATTTCTATGTTTAATTCTGCATTGTTTACTCTTTCTAGCATCTTTTAAAAGTTAAATGGTATCTAAGTAATTATTATCGTAGAGCTTATTGGAATTTGTGTATGAGACTAGAAACAAGTTAAATAAGTTGATTAATGAGGCAAAAAAGCAGTATTTTCAGTCTGAAATAAAAAAATTTGAAAATAACTCTAAAGGACTGTGGAATACAATACGAAAAATTGAGGGAAATAAAATAAAAGATGAAATAAATGGTATTCTAAACAATGATAATATACTAATAACTGACAACCAAAAAATCAGTAATTTATTTAATAAGTATTTTGCTAAAGTGGGGATAGATCATGCAGAAAAAAATCCTAAACCATGGACGCCTGCTCCTACGAGGAATCCGTTTCACCAAACATTCTTCTTAGAACCTGTAACAAATATAGAGGTAAATAGCATTATAAATTCTCTTAAATCTAACAAATCACCAGGTGTTGATAATATTACCGCGGATTTATTAAAAATAACTGCAGACTACATTACTGATCCGTTAACAATATTGATCAATAAAATATTTGAGCAAGGTAAATGTCCTAACCAATTTAAGAAATCTATAATTGTACCCATATTCAAAAAAGGCAACAAAAATCTAGTCAATAATTATCGACCTATCTCGCTTATAACTAGTTTAACTAAGATTTTGGAGAGGGCTTTATCTGATCGGGTAAATAAATATCTTAATAAATATAACCTGTTATCCGTAAATCAATTTGGTTTTAAGAAGGGATTATCTACTACCAATGCTATAACAACTCTAACAGATCATATCCATAAGTCACTAGATAAAAGTACCCCAACCTTAGCCATATTCCTTGATCTTGCCAAGGCATTTGACACGGTTAGTTATCCGCAATTACTTGATGCGTTGGAAGACCTGGAGGTTAGGGGCACGCCATACTTATTATTTCAGAGTTACTTAAACCAGAGGACTGAATTAGTAAAAATAAATAACATGCTGAGTGATGAAGAAATAATTGAGTACGGGGTGCCTCAAGGTACAATACTAGGGCCCTTACTTTTCTCAATTTATATAAACGATCTAGCAACTATGAAAATAAAAGGCAAAATAACATGCTTTGCGGATGACACTGTAATTCTTTATAATAGTAACTCTTGGGAAAATTTAAAAATTTTGGCAGAACAGGAAAACAGAACAGGAATCTTAGTCTGGTTGAATCATAAACTTTTGACTGTGAACATTGAAAAAACTTACTTTATGCCTTTTTCCATCTGTAAAAACAATTTACCCGTTTATAAAGATCTACAAATAGTAAATCATGACAAGAACGTTCAAATAAATATGAAAGAATCGGTCAAATACCTAGGGGTAACTATAGATTGTAACTTGAGATGGGGTAACCATATTGATACGGTGTGCAAAACTACGTTGTTTATTGTATAAACTTAAATACCTGAGTAATATCTTAGATTTTGTATATGTTAAAACAATATATTACTCTTTAATAGAGTCTCGTATTAGGTATGGTATTCTAGCAAGGGGAGGAACACATACCACACACTTACTAAAACTGGAAATATTACAAAAGAAATTCCTAAGAATAATGTTGAAAAAACCGTACAGTTATTCGTCAGATCTCCTATATAGAGAAGCAGACATATTTGATATAAAAAAGTTATACGTATTTAATGTAATAATTTTTACTTACAAAAATAGACATCTTCTGCGGCATCTTGAACACGACTATGAAACAAGAAGAAGGTTCAATGACTTCGTACAAACTGAAAGGCTTCAAAAGTCTTTTGACTTATTTTGTTTCCAGGATATATAATTGCTTACCTGAAATACATAAATTATATATTAATAAAATAAATTCAACTACATTAATAAAAAAATATTTAAAAACTTTCTAAAACTAACAAATGATTTCATAAACCAAGTATATTTGACTTACATTTAGATAATTGTATGATAAGTTTAAAACACTGGATGATAAATTTAAATTAAACAAAATTGGTAAAAATTATAAAAGAATATTGAAAATTTTATAATAAGTAATTGTTTTATTTCCCTCAAATAAAAAAAATAAAAAAATTTGTATACTTGCCTGATTATTCGTAATTTTCCCTTAAAAGGTTGTTTCTTCTTTTTTCTTTTTTTGACTAGACAAAAAAAAACAAACAAAAAAAACACGTTATACGCGAATTACGTTCTCTATCTACACTGATTTTAAATTAAATAATGAAGATGCCCCGTGCACAACCTTTGTTTTTTTCGGGGATTTCCTTTATGTTTATTTACATTGCGTATTGTGTTCCGCAGTCGCGAATTAATCGTGATTGTACCAAACAATCTGCAGCAATCAAATATAAAAGGATCAAGTTAATTATGAAATAAAATAGATGAATTGTTGTTATTTTGTTGTAATTGTCAACATATTTTGAATTTTTGACAAGTAACTAATTTTATCTGTAAATGTTATAAAAACTACATAATTAAACCGCATATTATTTGCAAAAACCGCATATTAATTATTGTTAAACCCGCATCGTCAAAAAACCCGCATTATCAAGAAAATTGATAAGCTTCATGATTGAACCCTGCAACGTACTATTGAGAAGATATTGGCCGAAAGAACTTTCGCCATAGTTTTAGGAACGTAGATCTACAGCTATACCAATAAGTAGCCTCTTCGGAACCAGCACCAAGAGTTTTGTTGCAACATCTCTACGACCTGACCAGCGAACTATATAAATGAACGCATTACAGTCCATTGCTCCACGCCATAATTGTTTTGGTCCTTCGAGCCGGATGGATTTGGTTTCGTTGCTACAGATATTGGTATAATCGTGGTAAAATATCTTTAATAATTTTTGTTGACGTTTTGTACTGTCAAGTTCAGTCATTTCTGTCAAGTAAATAATTAATTTTACCGTTACATTGATATTTTGTGTCAATTTCTGTTAAATAGTTCGTTTTACTTGTTCATAATAATTTTAACTTTTCTTACTTTCAGGTGATTAGCAATTGTTGTCAAACTACTAGGTATTTGTGTTTTGCCTTTTAATTTTTGAAAAATGACTACTAATGCAAGTAAAATCAAGCAATTTATGGCAGCACGGTCTCTGTATATTGGCCGTATTCAAACCATGCACAATTTTGCGCTAGCTGCCATAGACGACGAAGCAGCTCGTCAAATATTTAAATCTCATTGTGATAATATAGGCATTGATGATTGCTACAAGGAATTTAACCCAAAACATTCTGCAATTATATCGCTAATTTCTACCACTGAGAATCCGCAATTTGATACTGAAAAGGCCATTTGTGATGATATTGATAATATGTTTAGTGTTGTTAACAAGACAGTTTATGATGCACCAAGTAAGTTACATAATGTCAAACTTCCAAAGATAACATTAAATACGTTTGATGGAAACTTAAAATCATGGACTACTTTTATTGATTTATACAATCCTTTAATTCACACAAATAACGCACTTTCTGATATTGAAAAATTTCATTATCTGGTATCATGTTTAAACAATGAACCATTGACTTTAATTAAGTCTATACCCCTAAATAAAGATAATTATCAAATTGCTTATGAAACTCTCCTGAAAAGTTACAGTTGCAGAAGGTTACTTAGTACAAGTTATCTCAATGAATTTTTTAATTATTCCAAGCTAAATCCAGAATCACCAACTGCCCTTAGATCTTTATTAGATGTTGTTTATTGTTTCCAGCCTTATTTTATCTACTACGACATCTACCCTATCAGTATGTCGCACAATGCAAACATTTAATATTATTATTAAAATTTTATAAATAAAAACGATAAAAGAAGTTTATAGTTTTCATTTATTTTTATGTTAAACATATACGGTAGCAGGATCTAGATCGATGTATACAAATTCATATATGACAGAAATGTTATGTATCTCAATACATACCTAAAACATATTCTTCGTATATTCAGTAAGAGCTACCCATTTTTTCTAGACATTCGAATTTTGAACAGCTTAATAATATGTTTTCTCATTTAATCATAATTAGGTTGACTTTATATAGTATTTTTCAGGAAAACCTTCTTCAGAAAAACCCTAATGATTCTTTAATTTACATAAAAAAAAAATTTAAACATTTGATTACACAATAATCCCATTTTCGATACCTTCGAAATATAAGTCTATAACATATGTTTGTAATAGGTCTTTATAACTTTGAAACACAGAGTAGTTACCTCTTGCAAAATTTACAGTTATGAGAACCCTGAAGACTTAACCTGGCGAAATAAATCAGATAAATATTTTACTTTTATTGAAACGATAACTTTGCATACTAATATATGAAAATAATATAATGTATATCGCCTGATAAATAAAATTGAAATTATTCTTATTCTTTTACAATGAAATTATTCTTTTACAATGAAATGTGTTTTGAAAAAACACGATGAAACATTATGTATATTAATGCAGGAGTTCTGTTAACGCATTCGTTATTTAGAGATATACTTATAAGTACACTATCTACTTAGCTGATTCAATAAAAATTTCGTTATTTTAAAAATTCCTAACGAGGGACCTACTGATAAGCGTTATATTATACCAGGTACGTATGATACTCTACTGCTGATTGCATACCTGATGAACGCAGTTGTACAAAGTAATATAGGATATACGTTACAGAGAAGTTTAATTTTAACATATTTAGCGCGTACCTGTTGAACATAGCTCTACTAAGTAATATTTAAAAGACTTAAAAGGCTTATATTTTAGAGATCGGATACAGTCGCATATATTCCTGTATATTACCTCTAAATATTACTTTAACAATACATGTAGTCAGGTTTGGCGTAAATAACAATTAGGGATATCAAAGCCATACTAACTGAACGCTAACATAATATGCTCTACAGGTCAAACTCAATTAATTAACCCCGGGGCTATACATCCTTAGGCTAGAAACAGTCTTGAAACAAAAAATGGCTGAGTCCACCCTGTTAGACCAGAAATCAGAGTATGGGCGTGATAAATAAAACATATAAAGTTATTTTACAAACATTTATTTAGTATACATAACATAATACAAGAATATAGATCATAAGTTGTTTTCTATGACGACTGTTGTAGTTCTACGGGCCTCTGAGTCGTCGTATGCCCTCGCAGCAATACTAATACGTATAAAGTCCGACGACTGACTCATTGGAACTGTACCGGTAGCCCTTTCCTTGTTCAACTCTTCGTTACTATCATAGTTGATAAACGAGGAACCACATTCATCAATACCCAAATGCATGGTTGAAGTCATATCTTCTTCTTCTTCTGTCTCAACGATATCAGTAGTACCATTTGCTTCCTTTACCATAGCTGTCTTTACAACATCTGCGTTATTATGTACGTTTCTTAAATGCCTTTTATAGCTGTCGATACGTGAAAGATATTTGAAGCAATTAGAACACCGGACTTTGATTGATTCGTGAACGCTTTTCGTATGTCTTTTTAAGTTGTCAGAGCTTGAAAAAGTTTTGACACAGCTAGAGCAGCAGATTCTGTTTGAATCGTGTATGGTTTTTACGTGTCTCTTGCAGGGAATGGCCTCGCGAAAGACTTGAAGCAAACCGGACACTGTATTTTGCAATCCTGTCGACCAGAGCCATTCTTCTTCTTACGCTGCTCCATCTCGACTAATGAAGGAACAGGAACACTACCCGTCTATTTATACTGATCGACCAGAGCAATCGGTTGTTCTATCCTACGTTGAGAAAATAATTATACTATGTAAGCATAAATACGCTACATATGATTGCGGGCCTGAGTATAAGCATAAACCCTATACTACAGATTTTTATCCTTTTTTCATTATATCTACTACAGACGAGGTGAAGAATAGGTACATTTAACATGCGTATGCTACAATTATCTAATTTCTAGTTTTCTAGACGTAATGTAATTTTGAACAGATTTTAACCCTTTTCGTTATATCTACTACCCTTGTAAGCGATTTCTACATATACTTTCTTATTGTTTATACACCATATAGATATTCGTAGCATCTAAAGTAAACTCTTATTTAAACGTTATTTTACAATATATCATACATTTCAGCAGCTCGTATGATTATCCATCTCTATCGTAACCCAGTATGTAAGGACATTATGTTAAATACTATCTCATACATGTAAATAAACATTTCTTTAAAGAGTTTGTTAGGTCACCTAATCTGTTATAATATTACTATGATATTAGATCTCGTCGATTACAGTTTTACCATTAGGACATACTTAGTAGGTTATATGTGCTAAGTAAAATAATAAACAGATATTTCGAAAATTTTATGCATTCTTGAGAGAACGGGATATAATATTTAAAAACACACTGTAGAAAACATATCAGCAGAGAAAGGGAATACATAAATACAGTATGTTTTGTATGATGAGTTGTCGTCAGTTTAAAAGAAATAAGTTCGTCGCCATATTTAAACGTTATTTTACAATACATCATACATTATCAATAGCTTCGAAATACGCAGATATGTAATAATATACTATATACTCTTGTAGGTTATTCAACGTATCTATAGTAAACTCTTATGATTAATAATAATCTGTAACCTTATTGTTTTTTATTACATCACAGGTTAGAGCATACGAATATAATTTAGGTTAGATTAGGTTAGAGCCTACGAATACATTTTTACGGCAGAACGTAGGGAGCAGAGTAAGTACAAAACAACATACTTTCATACAAGAACGTTTATTGATACGAGTAGTTTCGACGCTACTTAAAACATAATACCATAACTTATATATATAATATCTATTAAAATAGTACATTTCGTATACACTAATAATGGTACTACATACCCGACTATAAAGTAAACATGGTAAGTATAACAGCAGTTTAAAAGAATAGATAGTAAATATAACTATATCTAATTATTTTATAAAATACTATGTTAACTAAGAGGTTATATACAGAATATATACGCCTGTATTCGACCTCTAGAGGGTTCATAAGACTAGACTAGACCAGACCAGACCAGACCAGACCAGACCACACCAGACCAGACCAGACCATACTAGACCGGACCAGACCAGACCAGACCAGACCATACCAGACCAGACCAGACCAGACCAGACCAGACCAGACCAGACCAGACCAGACCAGACCAGACCAGACCAGACCAGACCAGACCAGACCAGACCAGACCAGACCAGACCAGACCAGACCAGACCAGACCAGACCAGACCAGACCAGACCAGACCAGACCAGACCAGACCAGACCAGATCAGACCAGACCAGACCAGACCATACCAGACCAGACTAGACTAGACTATAGATGATAGATAGTAAAATCATGAACAATTATACCACCTGTAATATAATAGAGCTTACTTGATATTTTAAAATTAGTGGCTGAATCTAATTATTACAGAAATTCAATTGTATAAATTGAAGATGTAATCTTTAAAACATCTAAAGTTAGAAGTTTTTAGTAGTCAGGTCAGATTAATAGAGGGTGTTATAACCAAATCGTTTTTAGAAACTATTTGTTTTGTAAGATTGGCGCCGTAAAGAAAAACAACATAGCTGTAGTCTTGATTTTGAAATTCAGATAGCTCGGAACAAAACGATGAATACAAAATTTAGAAGTTTATTTCAAAATTCTGTGATAAAAACATTAATTCTTCTTTACTTTACTTTAAAATCCAAAATTGCATGATAGATCAATATAATATTAATATAAATGATTAAATTAAATGAAGCAATCTAGGTTAGACCCCCCAAAAAAAAATTTATATTAAGGTTATAGATTTTAGACTCCGGATGTTGCAAAGATTCAAGAATCTCTATTAAGATTAGTTCATAAAACATTTATTAGGTTAGAGCATATAGCTACTTACAAAAAAAAATCTCTATTAAGATTAGTTCATAAAATATTTATTAGGTTAGACCATTGTAGCTACTTACAAAATCGTCATTAACATTCGAAAAACTTACATATAATATTAGTTGGGTTACAGTCTACGAATATATTTTAGGTTAGATTTAGGTCGCGCGCGCGACCTAATAAATATTTTATGAACTAATCTTAATAGAGATTTTTTTTGTAAGTAGCTACATGCTCTAACCTAATAAATATTTTATGAACTAATCTTAATAGAGATTCTTGAATCTTTGCAACATCCGGAGTCTAAAATCTATAACCTTAATATAATTTTTTTTTGGGGGGTCTAACCTAGA
The DNA here is from genome assembly GCA_929113105.1 of Agrypnus murinus. Lineage (NCBI taxonomy): Eukaryota > Metazoa > Arthropoda > Insecta > Coleoptera > Elateridae > Agrypnus > Agrypnus murinus. Next base: position 71,975,948 of record OV816027.1, read on the forward strand.
TTGCTTCATTTAATTTAATCATTTATATTAATATTATATTGATCTATCATGCAATTTTGGGTTTTAAAGTAAAGTAAAGAAGAATTAATGTTTTTATCACAGAATTTTGAAATAAACTTCTAAACTTTGTATTCATCGTTTTGTTCCGAGCTATCTGAATTTCAAAATCAAGACTACAGCTATGTTGTTTTTCTTAATCTTACAAAACAAATAGTTTCTAAAAACGATTTGGTTATAACACCCTCTATTAATCTGACCTGACTACTAAAAACTTCTAACTTTAGATGTTTTAAAGATTACATCTTCAGTTTCTACAATTGAATTTCTGTAATAATTAGATTCAGCCACTAATTTTAAAATATCAAGTAAGCTCTATTATATTACAGGTGGTATAATTGTTCATGATTTTACTATCTATCATCTATAGTCTAGTCTAGTCTGGTCTGGTATGGTCTGATCTGGTCTGGTCTGGTCTGGTCTAGTCTGGTCTGGTCTGGTCTGGTCTGGTCTGGTCTGGTCTGGTATGGTCTGGTCTGGTCTGGTCTGGTCTGGTCTGGTCTGGTATGGTCTGGTCTGGTCTGGTCTGGTCCGGTCTAGTATGGTCTGGTCTGGTCTGGTCTAGTCTGGTCTGGTCTGGTCTAGTCTAGTCTTATGAACCCTCTAGAGGTCGAATACAGGCGTATATATTCTGTATATAACCTCTTAGTTAACATAGTATTTTATAAAATAATCAGATATAGTTATATTTACTATCTATTCTTTTAAACTGCTGTTATACTTACCATGTTTACTTTATAGTCGGGTATGTAGTACCATTATTAGTGTATACGAAATGTACTATTTTAATAGATATTATATATATAAGTTATGGTATTATGTTTTAAGTAGCGTCGAAACTACTCGTATCAATAAACGTTCTTGTATGAAAGTATGTTGTTTTGTACTTACTCTGCTCCCTACGTTCTGCCGTAAAAATGTATTCGTAGGCTCTAACCTAATCTAACCTAAATTATATTCGTATGCTCTAACCTGTGATGTAATAAAAAACAATAAGGTTACAGATTATTATTAATCATAAGAGTTTACTATAGATACGTTGAATAACCTACAAGAGTATATAGTATATTATTACATATCTGCGTATTTCGAAGCTATTGATATGAAATCTTGATTGAATCTTTAAAAACTCTCTACCCGCTCTGAACAATCAATTACAAAAACTGGATGAGTTTCGGACGTATAGGTAGATAATTCCAAATTTTAATCCGTTTTCATTAATGAGTAGACCTAACATAACATTAGTTTTACCGTAGGAAGAAGGACCGCTCAGAATTGCTCTACAGGAAACAGTCTGACACTAGGTTATTCAGATCAAATATTACTTACAAATCGGAAAGGATATCTATGAAACTCGTGCTGGATTAATTGTAGGAACCTGAATGCGTGGCAGCATCCGTCGCTATTGCATCAACCGTTTCCTCGCATAGCTTTTAGTTTATCTGTGAGAAATTCTATTTTATTTATAAGGCGTAGATTAGATTATTAATCTACCCAAAAGATTCACCAAACATGGACCTGCTAAATGCCTGCAATTCATCTAACCTATCGGTATGTCGCACAATGCAAACATTTAATATTATTATTAAAATTTTATAAATAAAAACGATGTAAACTGAAACTGACTGACACTGAAAACTGAGTATTTTATAAAATAATCAGATATAGTTATATTTACTATCTATTCTTTTAAACTGCTGTTATACTTACCATGTTTACTTTATAGTCGGGTATGTAGTACCATTATTAGTGTATACGAAATGTACTATTTTAATAGATATTTTATATATATAAGTTATGGTATTATGTTTTAAGTAGCGTCGAAACTACTCGTATCAATAAACGTTCTTGTATGAAAGTATGTTGTTTTGTACTTACTCTGCTCCCTACGTTCTGCCGTAAAAATGTATTCGTAGGCTCTAACCTAATCTAACCTAAATTATATTCGTATGCTCTAACCTGTGATGTAATAAAAAACAATAAGGTTACAGATTATTATTAATCATAAGAGTTTACTATAGATACGTTGAATAACCTACAAGAGTATATAGTATATTATTACATATCTGCGTATTTCGAAGCTATTGATAATGTATGATGTATTGTAAAATAACGTTTAAATATGGCGACGAACTTATTTCTTTTAAACTGACGACAACTCATCATACAAAACATACTGTATTTATGTATTCCCTTTCTCTGCTGATATGTTTTCTACAGTGTGTTTTTAAATATTATATCCCGTTCTCTCAAGAATGCATAAAATTTTCGAAATATCTGTTTATTATTTTACTTAGCACATATAACCTACTAAGTATGTCCTAATGGTAAAACTGTAATCGACGAGATCTAATATCATAGTAATATTATAACAGATTAGGTGACCTAACAAACTCTTTAAAGAAATGTTTATTTACATGTATGAGATAGTATTTAACATAATGTCCTTACATACTGGGTTACGATAGAGATGGATAATCATACGAGCTGCTGAAATGTATGATATATTGTAAAATAACGTTTAAATAAGAGTTTACTTTAGATGCTACGAATATCTATATGGTGTATAAACAATAAGAAAGTATATGTAGAAATCGCTTACAAGGGTAGTAGATATAACGAAAAGGGTTAAAATCTGTTCAAAATTACATTACATCTAGAAAACTAGAAATTAGATAATTGTAGCATACGCATGTTAAATGTACCTATTCTTCACCTCGTCTGTAGTAGATATAATGAAAAAAGGATAAAAATCTGTAGTATAGGGTTTATGCTTATACTCAGGCCCGCAATCATATGTAGCGTATTTATGCTTACATAGTATAATTATTTTCTCAACGTAGGATAGAACAACCGATTGCTCTGGTCGATCAGTATAAATAGACGGGTAGTGTTCCTGTTCCTTCATTAGTCGAGATGGAGCAGCGTAAGAAGAAGAATGGCTCTGGTCGACAGGATTGCAAAATACAGTGTCCGGTTTGCTTCAAGTCTTTCGCGAGGCCATTCCCTGCAAGAGACACGTAAAAACCATACACGATTCAAACAGAATCTGCTGCTCTAGCTGTGTCAAAACTTTTTCAAGCTCTGACAACTTAAAAAGACATACGAAAAGCGTTCACGAATCAATCAAAGTCCGGTGTTCTAATTGCTTCAAATATCTTTCACGTATCGACAGCTATAAAAGGCATTTAAGAAACGTACATAATAACGCAGATGTTGTAAAGACAGCTATGGTAAAGGAAGCAAATGGTACTACTGATATCGTTGAGACAGAAGAAGAAGAAGATATGACTTCAACCATGCATTTGGGTATTGATGAATGTGGTTCCTCGTTTATCAACTATGATAGTAACGAAGAGTTGAACAAGGAAAGGGCTACCGGTACAGTTCCAATGAGTCAGTCGTCGGACTTTATACTATTAGTATTGCTGCGACGGCATACGACGACTCAGAGACCCGTAGAACTACAACAGTCGTCATAGAAAACAACTTATGATCTATATTCTTGTATTATGTTATGTATACTAAATAAATGTTTGTAAAATAACTTTATATGTTTTATTTATCACGCCCATACTCTGATTTCTGGTCTAACAGGGTGGACTCAGCCATTTTTTGTTTCAAGACTGTTTCTAGCCTAAGGATGTATAGCCCCGGGGTTAATTAATTGAGTTTGACCTGTAGAGCATATTATGTTAGCGTTCAGTTAGTATGGCTTTGATATCCCTAATTGTTATTTACGCCAAACCTGAATACGTGAATACGAGATAGTTGATGATGTGTAGAGAAAGTTTTTCCCATAACTTTTTTTTCTAAAATATTTACTTTCAGAGTTATTTAAGGTTCAAGTTTTGAGTCCGGTCCTGCACGTTCTGCTCCACAATCTCCTGAAGTCGCATAATGCTGAGGACTGTAGTTTGTTGAACTTTACAGCATTTGTCAATACAGCACAATTTTGTCAATGCCGCAAAATACCCAAATGAGTTGATCTTGAAAACACTCGTAAATAAGACACGTTCCGTTTTGCCATGTTATGGTTTGTTTATTTTAAAATAAATTCAAGGTCTAATAACAGCTTAAAACATCTTACTTTAAAGAGAGCATCTGATATCATATTTCCATAAGTTAAAGGGAATTCTTTATGTGTGGCGGCGTTGAACGTAATTTAAAAAATGCGATGCTAATACATTTTACTAGAATCTGAAGCATTAATATTTAAAACTAATAGTAAACCTTTTCATTAAAACTGAAATAAAATTTTACAAAAATGATCTCGGGCTCGAAATTTCTCAATGAACGTAAGTCAATAATCAAAAACTCTCTTTGTTATAAACATCCCCTTTCGCAGACTTTCCTTATTTATAGCAATTCTTTCTTCCGTATTCTGTGCTTGTAAATAAAATTTTGGACTAAACATTCCGCAAAAATACACATAGTGAAATTTGATCTATGTAAAATAAACAAAACGCAATTTAAACAAAGGATACAAAACATAAATATATTTTTACGTTCTGTAATAACATTTAAAAAGAACATTTTCATAATTAGGGAGCCGCCAGGTTGAATTTGCGGCCCGATTGTGGTTTACTCAAAAAACTGCAAGGGTCGCAATTTATTAAATAAGAGCAATTTTTACCATTAATCTATTTTATTTAAAACGGAAAACACCTTCAAATAAACTCTTGATAATAAAAATTATTAGTTTGATGAACTATCATCAAACGTTTGGGACTTTTTTGCAACTATGCAGTTTAGAACAAAAACGCTTATTACGGTGATATGTCATGGTGTTTATAAAGACGTAACCTTGACCAATATACGTGTTTTTAAATCGACTTCTCCGAATTTTTGCTTAACTCTACACATATCGCTTTACAATGTTTTGACTATCCCAATGCTGGATGACTTATTATTTATTATCAAATTGATGCAAAATATAACAGGACCGTATTAGCAAAAACTATTGCAAACAATTTTTAACAAATTTACAAAAAAATTTTTTGAAGGTAGAGTTTTTTTTTCTTTAGTTTTAGATTCTACCTCGGACGCTTTTTAACCCTCTGCGTTATTGTTCGTTATTTTTGAGACACCCTGTATAATGTTTGTAATTAATTAAAAACTACACTGCAAGAAAAAGATTTATAGCGGTTATGGCAATAATAATATGCTTATTGTGTTTATTATAACTCTTTATGATCCTTTATCCTATCAGTATTAATCAATACAGGAATAATTTGCCAGGGTGTTGGTTATCTAGACGTTGGAAAGGAAAAACCCTTATTCATTTACTATCTCTACTTTCATGGGAGTGTTTATTATTTAAATAGATACATCAGTTTAAAATCAACTACCATCAAGCAGTGTCAGCTCGTGGCTTCCTAGGAAGGTGAGGCTGAAAAAGAAACTGCGGCAAAACCCAATTTAATCTGTGGGCGCACCAATGTGTAAATAATGTTAAAGGTGCACCAGATCCAATTTCAGGCAGTTTAACTCTCCGGCCATAACGCTAGCATCATCGTAACATTGAGCAACTAATTTTTGTTTAAAATAAAAGGGTTATAAAACGTCAGCTATTAGATTAAATAATGCATTTGCAGTTCTATCAGCACTTACTACGTCAAAAAACCCTAAAATTCGTTTTTTCAAATTTCCATTATTTACAAACCGGGCAGTGATGGAGCATTGTGATTTTTCACTGTCTGTTGTATCACCAGCAATTATTGCAAAGTAATTTACATTATTGATTTCACTGTCAATAGATTCTCTTAAATAATTCCCGCAGCAAGATATTAATTGATTTTAAATACTTTTTACTTACTTACTTACTTAATCGCTCCTCTTCTACCTTAGTTCAGGTGTAGAGGTTTCTTCTTCTACTTCATTGTGAATTTCCTCCATTATTTTCTGTTTCTGGCCAGTTCTTCAGCTTGGCTCCATGACAGGTTTTGCTTTTTTATTATTTTGGCTATCTGTTCATTCCACGTATATCGAGGTCGTCCTTTTGGTTTCTTTCCCGTTGCCTTCATCTGCCAGATTGTCTTTGTTGGCTTCTCCGGGTCCATTCTTGTGAGATGTCCCCACCATTGTAGTTGGCGTTGCTCTATTATTTTATTGATGTCTGTTGTTTCTAATCTTTCTCTGATCACGCTGTTTCTGATTCGATCCATTATTCTTACCCCTAACACCTTTCGCAAGTATCTCATTTCCATTGCTTGTAGTCTGCTTTTGTGACTTTCGTTTAAGACCCACGTTTCACTTCCATAAATTAGTACCGGCACAAACACTTTTTTAAACACTTTTATTTTAGTTTTACGTGAAATAGTTTATTTGCACTTGCTATACGGTTGTTTATTCCACCATCTATTTTCCCATTTTCTTCTATTGTGTGGCCTAGATATTTAAAGCTTCTTACTTGCAAGCTTCTATCTCTCTGTTGTCTATGGTTATTTTTATTGAGTGTGGTTCTCTAGCTATTACCATAGCTTTTGATTTATTGATATTAATTTCCAGTTTTTTCTCTTGTAATGCGGTGTTCCATATGTCCATATTATATTGTAAGTTTTCCTCGTTGTTCGATATGATTGCTAGGTCGTCTGCATACATTTGGTTTGGTAGTCTTATTGGATTTAGTCTGTAGTATCCCCATGTTTGTTTTCTCGTTTCTTCTTTACATTTAGTGTTTATTTCATCCATTAATATTATAAATAGGTATGGGCTTAATGCTCCTCCTTGTCTGATGCCTGCTGTAGTTGTAAACTCCTCCGATTCATTATTTTGTGTTCTTATTATATTTCGTGTGGTTTTGTAAATACTTCCTTGCTATTAGTCTCTCGTTTACATTTTGTTTCTGAGCGCTTGCCATATGTCTGTACATTTCACTCTATCAAATGCTTTGATTATATCTATGAAGCCTATACTGATTGGTCTGTCATGTTCTATCATCTTCTCTATTAGTTGTTTGATCGTGAATAGAGCATCTTGCGTACCTCTTGTAGGTCTAAATCCATATTGATGATCATTTAACTTGTCTTCTACATTGGTTCTTAATCGTTTTTCTAATATGGCTTCATATATTTTCGCTGGTACACTTATCAGTGATATTCCTCTGTAATTTTCGCAGTTTTTAGAGTCTCCTTTTTTGTATATTGGGAGGATAATGGCTACTTCCCAATCCTTTGGTATTGTTTTCAGCTTCCATATCTTGTTTATAAGTTGTAGTAGTACATCAAATCCTTTTTCTCCCATGTATTTTAGATATTCTGGAGCAATTTTGTCATACCCTGGCACTTTTCCGTTTTTCAGTTTCTTTATTGCTTCTTCTAGTTCCCTTCTCGTTATTTCATTATTTGTTGGTTCTATTTCCCCCTTTTGTTGTGTTATTTCTCTTGACATATTTTCTTTCTTGTTTCCCTCATTTGTCAGTAATTCCATATAATATTGCATCCATCTGTTCATTATTTCTTTTTCTTTTGTTAATATTTCCCCTAATTTATCATTTATTTGAGGTAGTGACTAGTTTTTCTTTTGGCGTATGTTTTTCAGGACCCTGTAGAAGAGTTTTTGATTGTTGTTATTGTTTTCTTCCATTTTGTTACCGAAGTTTTCCCATTCGTCTCTTTTAGCTTTTAGAACTAGTTCTTTTACTTTTTTCCTTTCCTGTTTATAAATCTCGTAATCTTCTGTATTCTTTGTAGTTAGGTATTTTTGCCATTTTTCTTTCTTTTTTTTTTGTCTGTGTCCTTATTTCTTCATTCCACCAAGGTGTCTGTTTTTTCTTACTTGTTTTGTACTTTCCGCATATATTTGTAGCAGCGGTGACTAAAGTTTGTTTGAGAATTTTCCATATTTGTTCTATCCCTCCATTTCTTATTTCCTCATTGTTATTTTCTAGTAGTTCTGTGACATTTCGTTGGAATTTCTCCTGGTTTCCCTTTTCTCTTAGTTTATACACTTTTAGTATCTCTCGTTGTTTTTTCTTGTAAGTTGTCTCTACAAGGTCCTAAGTTAAATAGTTTTTGACCAGTAAAAAGTTCTTAACTTCTTCAGCACGTTCGCTAATTTTTACATTGCGCTTAATCAAGCACTCACAATATTTATTTAAAATTGCTACGATTATCTAAAGTAGTTGATTCATCATAGCCCTGAAATGGTAATTTCTGATTGACTAATAAAATTGTAACGTCAAATAACACATAAGTTACCGATTTTTTACATTCTCATTGTAGGTATGAGACCTAGAAAATTTTTAATATGTTCTTTTGAATCGTTATTTTTTTACGCCTCTGGAAAATGTTTTTAATCATTATAACCTGTACTGTTTTAACCATACATTTTTAACAGTGTTCTCAGTAATTACTGCCACAGAGCCACTTATGCATTGCATACCAAAAATTATGAAAAGCCCGATTTTGTAATTTGTCAGCAGACATAAAACTCTTAAAATAAAAATCTTTGGCGTCAGACGTTGCTCTAAAATGTGTTGCTGTTCTATTTTATTGCGCCTTAAAAATGATGTTTCTAGTAAACACATCACGCGATCATATTGTGGATCATTTCCTTGCATCGAAAACAAAAATTAAAATCCCCCTTTTCACTAATATACCTGAATGTTCCCGTGAATACCTTATAAAACACCTTATATAGCACACAAGTTAATCACGTTAAAATACGATTTTGAAAATTAAAATAAAATATGAAAGAAATCGTCTTCGGTAGTATTCGGCCTGAGGCCGCGACGGTAAAATAACATATTATACGAATCTCGATCTTACATTGATTCATGAAACTATGAAAGCTTAGCCTCAATGCTGCCTGTAGGAAGGGTATATGATTGATAACCATGCCGCTGCGCTGTAACGAGCTAGCGAATGCATACAGATGCATAAAGTGAAGCTTGAAATTTTGAGCCTCATTCATTCTATCGCGTTGCATTGGGTATATGCGCATATAAATACATTTTATTATAAAATAAGCTTATTTATATTAAATTCAATATTTTTAATCTATTGATAGAATAGTATTGATAGAATAAATTTATTAACATAGTATTTAAAAGTAATTGACGATAAAATATTTAGATTTTATTTAGTAATTATTTGGTTTTGTTTAGGTGAGTCTCAGCCTCACCTGCTTCACCCGGCAAGCCGCGCCTGGCATCATGTAGATTTGAATAAAGATATCAATACTTTTGCAGATGCTAATAGCTACCGAAAAATCGGTTTTTAGGATGTTGCACAGAATGTTGTTTTTGATTTTTTTACTGTTGAATAATAATATTGAATATAAATATTCAAGCGTTGGTTTTATTTTGTTTAATTATATTATTATGTATCAAATTACGGCTATAGTATGATTTTTTTTATTTATCATTATTATAACTGTGTAATTTTTATTATATTGTTATATGAACTAAATTATTTTATTAATGTTTTGCATTAAATTAATCCGTAATTTAATTTTTTTATTAAATAAATTAATTCTAAAAAAATTTAAATTATTTAAAAAATTATTCTTTATGCGAATCATTCCAGACAACAATGTCGATTTTTTCCTCTTCATTCCTCTCTCTTTCTCATATATGTATATAGGGGGCCCTTAGAAATATTTTAATATTTCAAATAAATAATAAAACTACATATTGCAGTATTGCAGACATTCATTTGTTGAAAAGGAAGATTTTTATTTGATTTACTAATCTGTCTTACTAACGTCTATCTCAGGTCGTTTATTGATTATAAATTATTCTATAACCTTTTAATTAATTCTTGCCCTCTTAATGAGATGACCAATGCATCTTCAATTGGGTTCATGTGAAAATTCAAGATTTTTATAAAAATAGATTTGAATTAATGGTATATTTACCTATCTTTGCTTTTATATGATAGTTTGATTAAATGAGAAAGCTCTAATCACCTTGAAATGTTAGCTTTGGCACTTGGTTCATATCATAACCTCACATTTGGATAACACAAATGTGATGACACGCTTAAGTTTTGATTACTTTGATTGTACTTGAATATTATAATTCACTTTTATTATTTTTAGGTTATGTGGCTTATCTGCAACTGTACAAAAGAACTTATAAGAAATTATGGTGTTATCTTAACCTTAAGTAAATTGAAACCTAATGTCTTGATTTATTGCTGTTAATATGTACAACTTGCAATTCAGGAAGATTACCATGCAGGAATCTGCCTACTGTTTATGAGACTCTGGAACTTTCCTCATGATAGGATGCACAGCCAAAGCTAAAATGTTGAGGTAAATTGCATATAATTAATTTTACCTTTTAATGCCGACTCTTGAGTAGCGTTCAAGAATAAATCTTGTTTTGTTTTATCAAACCAGCTGGATATGCCTCTGGGTCTATGTTTTTGCATTTCGATAGAGATTGGTTTGTCAGCAACCGTAGTCAAAACTATTTTTGGATTGTTATATCAAGCCCAAATTATATTATATCATTTTTAACAAGATATAGAATGTTTTACATTTTTCTAAACTTATTTACATTTTTTTTCAGAAGGTGCCGTCAGTGAAAATCCTTTCACCCCAAATAATTCTCTTAACCAAATTATTATTATGTACATATAACAAATCAATAAAGTCAACTCAAACTAGAATCATTTTGTGGTAAATTTCTTATAAATGTTCAAATGACAATTATTAATGATAAACGGCAAATAGTCAACACTTAGTTTTTCTTTACTGTGTATCAATAAGAATCCATGAATCAATCATCTAACCAACTCTTTTTTTAACTCCCACAAATGAGGCAATTACTTTCATGAATATTACGATAGCAAAATCATTACAATATAATGATAATGTAATTAAATAATCACTATCAGAATGATGTCATTTATACCTGCATTCCTACTAGAACACAGGGGAAGCACACACCCCACGGATTGTGGGACTTTGTTTTGACTATACTATTCCTAACTATAGAAAGTTTTAAGTTTGTTACTGAATCACTGTGTATAGTGGTGCACATTTTGTAGTGCTGTTAATTCAAAGAATTGGCTGGACAGTTCACTGCACATTAAAAGTGCTTGATTACATGGCCTATCTATAATCTTGATTTTTCTGTATAAATTAACACAAAAAATAATAATGTTTGAGTTTAGAATAAACATTAAATCAGTGGACAAAAAAAGTTAACAAAGTAATAAATTCTTTATTTTAAAAGTAAGACATATTTACAAAGAATTCAAAATTATTACTGAACGTATTTAGGTTATTATTAAACAAAGTTTTATGTATATATATATATATATATATAAAAAATAATAATGACGCACCGAAGCACATTTTGGCCGAATTACTGAATATATCAAATACTTAGGCATTAACATTTACCGAAGCATCGCATATTCGGCCGAAGCAAAATAGAAATTTGAGTTTTGATTGATTCGATACATTTTATAGAATACAGAATTATATCAGCAAAATGAAAATATTGATATCTGAGAAAAATACGTTTCCTAGGCAATTTGTTTTAATAAAATATATACTTAAAACAAAATAAAACTAAAAATAAACAGTATACAAAATATCAAAAATAAAGAACTATAAGATATTTACGAATTGCAATTCTAGAAATCTTCCATTAAACGAATGCTCATTCATATTTTAAAAACTTTCATTTTCTTTGGGTTAACCGGTAAATAATGAATTTTGCAATTAAAATGCATTCAAATAAGTCTGATAGCGCCAGAAAAAAGAAATTCGCTTCGGTCGACTGAATACCGAATATTTCGTGCTGCTTCGGCTAAAACCGAATCTTAAAAATTGGCCGAATATCAAAGCAAACTCAAAGATTCGGTGCATCCTTAAAAAATATATCATAATAAACATAACATAAACATTTTAAAAATAAAACTCCATACATTAAGAATCCAGTTATTGTAGAGATTTTATCATTTTATCCACTTTCGGAATAAGCAGTGGATAATAAAAGTCTAGTATCTCTTTAGCTTCATCTAAGAGTTCTTTCAAGATATTGCTAGATAGCCTGAAAAGATAAAACAGTTAGTTATACTTTAAACATTACAGAACTCATAGATCACAGAAAGAGATCTGCAATATAAAATTTTTTGAGGAGATACTTACTGGATATTCCGCATAGACATCCATGGTCTGCATTTTGTAAGTTCGTAAATTCCAGTTCTACCAATCTGAAGTATTAGTAGAGCAATATCAAATTCAAAATTAATGTATCTCTTCTTACAAAGTATTACCTGCTCTTTAGCCAACTCAAGAAACTCCTTCACGTTATCTGCAATTTATTTATTCAGATCAAAATTAATACACAAGATGTCAATAAAATCTATAATTACCTACTTAAATACTATTATTCTATATATTATTATTATAGGTTGATTCTTAAAAGATAATGAAAAGAACAAGTAATAGGGAATTACTGGCATACATGTTGCCAGAAACCATATCTCATTTTCTCATTAACCACCCCTTTTTCCTTACATTGAGATATTTTCCAAAGTGTTACATAACCTATGATAATCATTCCAAATAAAAACTTCATTTAATCACAATTCTAGAAAGTGACTACAGTGGTAATTGGTGTGAGTAACCTATGTTATAATCACACTATAGAAGATCATATTACATGAGAATTGCTTAGGATTGTGAGCATACGATATCAAATTACATTTTCAAGATAAAAGTATGTTATCTTTCATGAGAACTACTTTAGTATTAACTCTCTCATGACCATGAGAATTGTGTAGGCAGATAAGATTGTAACACTCTATAAATACCTCTATTTTAATCTTAAGAAACTTAGTCTTTATCAATCTTTAGCAAGTGTTTATCCAGATTGAGTATTAATCTAGGTGTGGACTTTAAAATTGTCTTACTAGTAAAACATAGAGACTCATTCGAGTCTTAATTAATTGTTTTGTTTAATGTCATTTAAATGTGAATTCTAAAATTGTTCTGTTAAGTGTGTTAATTCAAATCTAATTATTTAAACTCGTCTTAACTCATTTAAATAATTACTGACAAAGTAATAACACATTTGTATTGTAAATGTAAAAGAGATTAAGTTTTCTCTTCATTATAAATAATAAATTATATTCTACGACTGCAAACAAAATATATAAATGTTTTATTATATTAAATAAAGTTTTTAAAAAAAACCTTCGGCCACAGAATATAATAAAACTTGTGTTTACCTTTTTATAGATCTGTTATAAACTTAAATTTTATGAGTTACTGGAAACATTAGTTTTTATGGTTTTGTTCCAAATGTAGTTAGGTCAGTGAATGATGTCATCCGTAATATGTATCGATGACAAAGGAAAAGAATTTATATATTGAAACTGAATATTAAAAAGTGTAGCATTATTAAGAGTATTATGAAGTCGGCAAACAGCAGTGAATGTTTCGTGGCGTATCCGTAGAACTTTATTACTTTAAATATTTACTTTGTTCAATTTACTTATCTGTTGTTTACAAATGATTGTTTGGTTTGTTAAATGTAATCCAATTAAATAAGTTAGAAAATTTGAAATGTCCAACGCTTATTTTGGTGATAAGAAAGGAAGGTTAACACATTTAGTACCTTCCTTAAGTTCTTTGTTTATCTGTCTTGTGGAACCTCTATGTTCAAGGATTACTTCAATTTTTCTTCTGTTTACTTTTCTAGCATCTCTTCTTTATCATTCTTTTTGTGATTCTGTTGAGTACAATATTCTACTATTCTTCTTACTGTAATGTTATCCAATGGTACTTCTCTTTGCTTAATCAACTTCTTGTTTGTTCAGTAATATTTTCGTTTCTTGTTTTTGTTATTTTTTAAGCATTCTTCCTTGCTTTTAGTAAAACTTTCTCCATTTTATTGTATAACTCTTGAACTTCTATTCCTTCTCTGCTTTCTATTTCTTCACTTATTATTTTATACATCTCTTTTCTATTTTGTGCCTTCTCATATTCTGGAAATTTTTTATCATATTATTTCTCTGGGTTTTTTTACTAATTTTTATTTTTGCTGTTAGCATTCTGCAGTCAGTTACAAAATTTAATCTGGAGTTCACTTTAATTTTTGCAATTATTTGTAGATGGCTTGATAAAATAAGTCTATTTCATTTTTGTAGCCATTTGGTGCCCTGCAGATACACCTTTTCCCAACACATGCCTTAAAAAACGTATTTGCTATTGAATAACTTGTTTGTTGCAAATCAAATTAGTGTTGTACCTTTCATTTCTTTCGCCTTTATCATAGGATACCATAATTAGCCCATCCCCTTAGTGTTATCTTCACCCAATTTTACTGTTAAAATCTCCTACTAATAGAGTGTACATATTTTTTTTCTTGCTGTATTATTTTCTTGACTGTTTATTATCAACTAATGATTGATTACTTCTTCATCTGGAGCATTCTCTGTATGTGCATATATATTTGTATTATTTTAACGTTGTATTTTGAATGTTTAATTTTAATGTTATCGCTCTTTATGAGTATTCTTTAATCTCATCTATTTTATCCTTGTGTTTTTTGTGTATTATGAAACCTACTCCTGCATATCCTTTATTTTCACAGTAGTAGTATAATATGTGACCATTTTTTAAGTTTTTTGTTCCTTCCATTAGTTACTTGTTTATTATACCATTACTTATTATTTAGCCATTATACCATCATAATTACATTTACAGCAACCTTTTTTTACTCCTTGTCTGGTGCAAATTTCTGGCCTGGTAATTTTTCATTCGGAGAACTAGTTGGGAATGCAATGGTGCCAAATCAGGCAGATAAGGCAGATCAGACAACAATTCAAAGTCTAATTAATTATCATTTAAAAAAAATGATAATAATTAATTAATTAAAAATTATAGTAACTTTGATTTTTTGATAAGGTGCAGCAAGATGTAAATTGTAATAACAATAATAATGCAATCTAAATACTAAGAAGAACTATAATAATAATTGCTACAACCCATAGCCAGGGAAACCAGGCCCCAGAAGCTATAAGCTTGTGCGGGAGGGAGGGGGTGATTATTATTATTACGTAGGCCCTAAGTGCGGCTGCAGCCGACTTACAGGTGGAAAAGACCATTTCGTTTGTTTCTAATGAAGACAGGGCCGAGGAATAGGCATAAGTTATGAGGTGCTATACACCCCATAAAACATGTTTGATTCTATACCTTTATAAGGTATATTTTTAGTAATTTAATTACTAACTATAATATTTAATTTAAAAGTAATAGAATTACCTTCTTTTAGATAAACTGCACTGAGACTCTGAAGACGTTCTGCAAGCCAGAGATGGGAGGAAACAAATATGCTTTTACCAATTTCTAGGCTTCTATGTGCATCTCTTAAATTTTCAAAAAATAAAACTGAAATGAAATAAATGCATATTATTACAAAATAATGATTTATAAATACAGTAGAATTTTTATAATTTAAGAAACATAAAAAAATATGCGAATACTAAGTTTTTCTTGAATATAACTGCTTCCACTACAGTACCCAGGCAACAGACTAATACCATACATTTTTGATCACTTTTATACTATCTACATCTCACTTATGGTTAACAGTTTTCAGAGAAATTACTATTACCAGTTTTTATACAAACATACTACTAAAGTCTCATTAGTCATTAGGTCTCATTAACTCTTAGACTACTTTACCTACATGCAGAAAAACACGTATATGCAATCAGTTCTCGTTAATGTTTGTACTGTGCAGTTGCATTTGTTTCGTAAGAGTGTTTTTGTAATTGAGCTATTAGAGATTATACGACAACATCGCGATACTTATAAATTATATTACATTGAAAGAATTTCCCAAGAGCATCAAATTACAATTTTACACCAACCTCCATACCATTGTGGTTTAAACCCGATAGAAAAAATTTAGACCCAAATTAAAGGATTTGTGGCAGTAAATAATACTACATTTAAGTATGTAGAAGATGTATGTATGTACTAAAGAATGTAGAAAATTTACTAAAAAAAGGAATCTCCAACGTAAGCACAGAAGATTGGGAAAAATGTATGAGGCACGCCCAAAAAATTGAACAAAAATCCTTGATCATATAATCGATGTTCTTGCAGATGACAGTTTTTACTGTAAATATAATAATAAATCGTCTTTATTAACAAATGTACCTATTACAGACATTTGTCCTGAAAAGGCGGAGATTAGCTACATAGCTATTCTTTATCTCTTAACCTTTTCAGTTACATGCATACTATGTATGTGTGTGTGTGTGTGTGTGTGTGTTTTAAATTTATTAATACGTTTATTTTCAGCATGCTCCATTACAGGTAAGTAATACTATATGCACGTTATTTACAATAAATTAACTATGAGCTTATACTTATATAAATGAAGTTACTTACATTTATATTTAGCTTAGATAATAATGTAATTACTATATAATCAAATTGTAAAATGTAAAATTGTAATAATAATGTGTAGATAATAAATTGATAATTTGACTAACAAAATTTTTTAAAATAACTTAAGTTTATAATTTATAAATCAAATATCATAAATAAACTCGTTCCTAACAATTATACAGATTTGTCATTTATTTTTATATTACTTCAAAATCTATGGATCGAACAAACTTTAAAAATGCTGGTAAGTATTTATAGGTTAAGTCGTGTTTTTCTACTGGCCAATTACCACCCAAAAGTAAGATAGTGTTTATTAAGTTTCTTCTTTGGCGTGTAAGGTTATTGCACTGGTATAATACATGATCAACTGTTTGTTCACCGTTTCCACATAAGCAGTCAGGACTTTCTATAATTCGAAACCTATGTAGATAAGATTTTAAGTTTCCGTGTCCACTCACTATTGTTGTAAACTTCGAGTTCACTGGAATTTTATATTTTAGTCTTCCTTTTATTGTAGGAAAGAACATTTTTGTTATTGCACCCTTATCTGATATATCCCACTGTTGTTGCCACTCCACTATACTTTTTAGTTGCACTTCACTTATAACTTTTGATTTTGGCATTCGGTGGTAAATTGCTGTTTCTTCCGGTAAACTGGTGGCCTCCTTAGCTAGTGCATCCGCACGTTCATTTCCTATAATTCCTATATGTGATTGTATCCACTTAAATGTGATTTGCCAATTCTTGTCTTGCATCTTTCTTAATCTCTTCCTTGTTTCTTCACTTACGTTGTTATGATTTTTTGTATTTCTTAGAGTGTCCAATGTTACTCTGCTATCCGTGTAAATTGTAGCTATTTTTTCTTCATCAGGAATGTTCTCTAGTTTATTAATTTCTTCTAAAGCTTTCAGAACCGCCAAGGCTTCTGCTTGATTGTTTGTGCATGATTTACTCAGCCTATATTTTATTTCTTTTATTGATTGGCCTCGATTATAGACTACCCCTCCCAGACCTACGTTTTCTTCAATTTTACTTCCATCAGTATATATCTCTATGATTGATTTTGTCGTGTCATCTACCTCTTCTATTCTAGGGATTTCGGCTGGGTGAAGCCAGTTATGATGCGGTGTCGGAGCATCGTATGTGGTATTCTCCTTTTCTATACCTTTTGTTTTTCTGTATATGCTTGATAATTCTTTCAACTTAATTATTATTGGTATTTGTCCAGCAATTATACAGGACGCGTCGTATGATAAGGTTCGATATGCTTTAGCTATCTTTATGTTTATTAACCTTTGTAACCGTTGTAACTTCTTTTGATTTGCTTTTTTCTTTAAGGCATTTTCCCAAATTGGAATGGCATATGATATTAAAGGTAGAATAGCACCCTTATAAATAGTGCTTAGTACATGATGTTGCAGACCCCAGTTTAGTTTTGCCGATCTAAATAACATATGCATTATTTTTGTACACTTGTCTGATATATATTGTATGTGGTAGTCAAAACTGAACTTACTATCTATGTATACTCCAAGATACTTAATCATTGGAACTTGTTCCAGTACTATATTGTTTAGTTAATTTCTATTTCAGTTTCATTTACCCTTCTTTTCCTAGATACCAACATAGCCTTGGACTTCCCTTCATGAAATTTCATTTTGTTGGTTTCTGCCCATTTTTCTAATTTGTACATTTCGATGTTTGCGTAATTTTCTACTTCCTTTTTATTCTTGCCCCTAGTTAGTACCAAAAGGTCATCTGCAAATGCAATAACTTTTGTGTGACTTGTATATTCTAAATTTAATAGAGGGTTATACATTACGTTCCAAAGACCAGGACCACAGCAGGAGCCCTGCGGGCAGCCCTTATTTACTGCTCTTTTTACTTCTATTGCATTTAATTGCAATTTTGCAGTTCTATTGTTAAGGTAGCTTTCTATAAGTTTATATAAGTTTTTAGGAGTTTTAAACTCTCTAAGTGATTTAAGTATGGCCGGCCACCATGCAGCATCGAACGCTCCTCTCACGTCAAGACTTATTATTATTATATCATTCTTTTCTTTAAGACTCGCTTCAACAAATTCTTTGACTGCCATTATAGCATCAACTGTAGAGCTTTGTGACCTAAAACCAAACTGATTTAAGTTCAATAATTTATTAGAGAATGTAAAATGCATTACTCTTTGTATAACAAGCTTCTCCAGCACCTTACCTCCCACATTTAAGAGGCTTATAGGTCGGTATTTTGTTACCTCCTCGCTGTGATCTTTGCCTGGTTTTACTATGGGAACAATTATTGATGTTTTCCAAATACTTGGAAAAATCCCTCGCTTCAAACATTCATTATATAAGGAAGTAATGAATAGGGGTAGCACTTTGTATATCAGCATTAAAATATCACTACCTATCCCATCTTCACCAGGTGTTTTTTTACTATCTATATTTTTTATCGCGTTCTCAACTTCATATTCAGTAAATCTCTTATCATCTGAAGTGTGAAATTCCTCTTTTACTTCTTCTCTGATCCTCCTTTGTGTTATGTTATCCGTTTCCAATTTGTCTTCGGGAATAAAGTATTGCATCATGTGTTCAGCCGTATCTTCTAAGTTAACTGTGTAAGAGCCATCGGCTTTCTTAAGGGTTGATAATATTACAGAAGGTTTTGTTTTACCTGCAGCTATTGTATAAACGGCATTCCAAGGATTTTGAGTTGTGGTTAAATTACAATATTCTTTCCAGGATTTCCTCTTTTCTCTTCCTATGTTTGCCATATATTCTTTTCTTTCTTCAAAATATAATCTTTTTCTTTCTTCTCTTAATCTATCATTATTACCAGATCTCTGGTACCTTCGTCTTAATGCGTTTACCTTTTGCCTTTGAATGGTCAACTCAACAGTCCACCAGGGCACTGTTCTACCTTTAACGTGCTTTAATCTGCGCTTAGATACTTTGAACGATTTCCTGCAAGCAGTCATTAGTGCCTTTTGAAAAGTATTCATAAAGAATTCCAAATCGTTACATTTACTAACCATGTTGGATAACTCTTTATCAATTTCTTCTACCTGGTCTATATCGTTGCTGCAATTATATTCTATTTTCATCCCTGCAATTATATTTTTGTTAAATTTTTCATAATTTTCTGTTTTAACTATATACCTGAATCTTTCAAACTTGAGTATATGTTGTATTTGCGTAGCTGTTTCTATATTAAAGGTTATAACATTGTGGTCTGAACCACTTTCCTGTTTACCGCAGTCCCAATTTTTTATACATTGAACCAGTTTATTGTTGCAAATTGTTAAATCAACCCAACTTTGACCTCTGTTAGTCTGAAAGGTCGGAATTCCCACATCTTCATTCATTACACTCAATTCATTAATTATTAAAAATTCTTCCATTTTCTTTCCTCTCTGATTGCTTACATAGTCATACCAGTTAACTGAACGAGCATTACTATCCACACATAAAATTAATCCATTCTCTTTAATAAAGGATTTAACTTTTTCAATTTTCCTACAATCTAATTCAATGTCTTGTTCGATGTCGAAATACATGCTTACTGCATATATTTTTTTACCTTTATAGTTTATTTCGATTGCCACACTGTCCTCATCCGAAAGTTGATTTATTAAAACATTAGATCTAAAGATTAGTTTTTTAAATAAATATGGAGGATTTTGGAATTTAAATAATCGGTGCAGAAAAACGAGAAGATTCAACTGAAATAAGTTAGACACTTTCAACCAATTTAATTGTAAAATATATTGAGATATATGATATGATGAACCTACAACACGTATTTTGAACGCGCTGTAATTGGTGCTGAGTTGCTTTATCAAGGCAGGGGTAGTAAACTATGTTACAGTAATTTAGCAGAGATAGAACTAATGTTTCTGAAAGCTTTTTCCTCATTTTAAAATTAAGAATATGCTTGCTGGCATATAACATCCTAGTACGTAGGTAACATTTCTGTAACAGAGCATTTACATGGTTCTTGAACCTGAGAGATCAATGCCTAAGCCTAACCTTTTTCCATAATCAGATATAGTAAGACGTGTATTCCCTAATTCAAGTCTAATGTCATTTACTATATTTGATCGTAGATTTTTGTTTCCAAACAAAAGCACCACAGTTTATTGGGATTGATTAATAAGTTGTGACTTTTAGAAAATTCCAAAACTTGCTTTTAAGTCTTTATTGATAGAATTAGAAGCATTATGAAACAAGTTCGGTTCAAAATAATGTATTAATTGAGTGTCATCTGCATAGAGCTGAATTTCACTTTCGGATATCACATTTGGCAAATCTGATGTATACAAAAGAAACAGTAACGGGCCTAAAATAGAACCCTGAGGGACTCCAGAGACTATACGTCCGGGGTTTGATAAGTTATTGTCAATGCAAACTATGATAAATATCGTTATTTATCGTTATTTAACTGTTGGTTATTTCAAGAATGTTTTGTTATTAACAGATGGTTAAATATCGATGATATTTATCAAAATTTGGATATTTAACTGTGATATTTAACAAATTCTGGGGTTTTAATTTTTATTTTTTTAAGATTGGCATTGCTAAAAATACTAAACCTAACCTAAAAAAAGTGTCCTCATCAAACGCAATACGTATAAACGTCAAAGTTTGAAGGTGATATTATTATTAAAGGTAAGATGATCAAATACCTTTCTATTTCAAGAGCAGGAGTTTTATTTTACCATTTTTACCCCATATTGTCAACAGATTCACGTCCTTCCGAACAAAATAAAATGGTGAAACCACCGGGATTAATATGGAAGTATTATATAGATACAAAAATAGGGAAATACAAGGGGGGACTATGTAAATTTTGTAAAGTAAAAAAACTAATTGCTAATCCTCAACGAATGACATCCCACTTATTGAAATGTTCTCATGTGCCAGATACCGTAAAGGAAAATTTTAAGAATAAAACAGTCAGTATCACTCAAACTGTGGACACAAACACCATTCAGGGTCAGAGAAGTTATTCATTTACGGTAAGTGTGTTGAATTTTATCTATATTTGGTGTATATTGAATATTCACAATGGTTTTTGCATATTAGTCTGAAGAATCATCTGCTTCATTAGGATCTATACACAATTTTATGGATAGAATGAAAAGCACTGAAAATGAAGAACTAAATGTGCTTCTTGCTAGAGCTATTTATACAAGCCATCTTCCGTTAGGGATGCTGGAAACAGTGTGGTGGCAACAGTTTTTTACTAAACTTAGGCCTTCATATAAACTGCCCAGTAGATTCCAGCTAACAAATAAGTACTTGAATAATGAATATGAAATAATTCAAAAGAGGAGCAATGAAAAATTAAATTCAAGCGTTTCTTTATGTTTACTGTCAGATGGTTGGACAGACGTTAATGGCATCTCGCTTAATTTACAACCCCTTAATTTTTACAACCCCTGAACCTGTTTTCTACGATTCGATAGATTCTGAGGTAGATCGCCATACTGGGGAATACGTATTCTCTGTACTAGCTGATGCAATAGAAAAAGTTGGATCCAGTAAAGTACATGCAGTTATCGCGGATAATGCTAGTAACATGAAAACTGCGTGGCGACTGCTACAAGAAAAATATCCCCATCTTGTTATATACGGATGTCAAGCACATGGGCTCAATCTGTTAATTAAAGACATTATTTCCATTCCCTGCATACAAAGAATTTTAGAGAAGTGCAAGCAATTGGTGGCTTTCTTTAAAAACAAACATTTGCCTAGACAGTGGCTTAAAAAGTGTCAATTAGAGAAATGTGGTAAGGAGTTTGCGCTATTAACTGCAGTAGCAACTAGATGGGGTTCCCACGTTTCTTCACTTGAAAGTATTATGAGAAGTAAGGAATGTTTTCAAACTCTGGCTGTAAATAATAGTTTGAGAACTATATTAAAGCCTTCTCTTCGAGAAATCATATTGGATGAGAGACATTTTTGGACACAGGTGGAAAATATATTAAAGATATTGAAAACTCCGTCTTCTGTTATAAATCAAATAGAAGGGGATAGTGGTTCAACTTTGAGTTACATGTACAGCAACTTGGAAAATATTTTTGCTAATACAGTAGCCAGTTATAATTTTTTAACTGAAACAGAGCAGCAAGATATCCTTAGACATTACAGTGACAGAAAACATTTTATGTATCATGATGCTGTGTTGGCTTCACATTTCCTTAATCCTAGAACAAAAGACAAAACTCTGCTTTCAGAAAGCGAAGAACGAACAGCTCGAAACTTTATTATTAAACAAGCTCAAATGATTGAACTAGATATGAATAAAATATTAGTAGATATTGGAGAATACAATGCAAAGCAAAACTTTTGGGACGACTTAAATTTATGGAATGCAGCGGCTTGTACCAACCCAGTAATTTGGTGGAAAGGATACTGTTCACAGAAAGAGTTACATAAAATTGCAGTAATACTTCTAAATTTTCCAGCCAGTGCTGCAGCTTGTGAACGTAAGTGGAGTACTCACTCAAATATTAAAACCAAAAAACGGAACAAGCTTACTATCGAGAGGACGAAAAAATTAGTTTCTGTAAGTTACAATTTGAAGTTATTTAAAAAAATGGAAACTAAAAAGAAAAACAATTACCAATCCAATCCCACAACCGAAAATAATGAGGAGGAAATAATTTTGGAAATTATGGAAGATGAAAGAAGTGATGTTAAGATATCGATGACACAAACTCTGCACCTGACAGTCCTGAAAGTGATACTGAGGACACTGACCACAGTATGGATGAACTATGAACTCGATGAAGAGGAAGACTGAAAATAGAGCTTAGAATAGAACATTCGTATTTTTGTTTTTTTTTAAATATTTTACAATTGTTAATAAGTTTCCTTTTTGTTTTCAACATTTTTTGTTATTTTTAAATTGATAATGTTTATTTTCGTTTGTAGTTAAATAAATACTTGAAAAAACTGCTTTTTTAACTGCAATCATGATTTTCCGTCTTAACTTAAACACGAAGAGTCACAAATAACGAGTTAATTAACGTGTTGAATATCCAGTTAATTATCCAGTTAAATATCATGATATGTATCTAGTTAAATATTGTCGATTAATAATGTCATAGCTTAATTTATTGACATCTTTATTGCCTAATCTGCTTTTAAATTTTTTACAACCAACTTTAAAATGATTGAGTTCTTTACAATATGAACATTGTTGTCCATGTGCTGGACATTGCCCTACCTTGTGTAATTTACCACATTTAAAACAATTATAAGTCGAGTTAAAATTACTAGTATTTTTAGAAGTATTTTGATATTGTTTACCCTTATGTGACAACACTGGATTTACCTGGAGCTCTTGTGATTTATTCATCTCACCTACTTGTGTTGCTTGAATCTCATATGATAAGCACGTGTCTACTACTTCTTGAAGTGTAAGTTTTGGTCGTGACATTAAACGATCTCGTAACGTGTTACTTTTAATTCCCATGATGATCCTATCTCGCACCATATCTTCTTGGAATGAACATCCACATTTACACTTGCATTTAAAACTGCAGGTACCAGCCAAACTTTGTAATTCCGTAAGGTAATTAGAAAAAGATTGTTCCTCTTTCTGTTCATGTTTATAACATACACATTTTTGTGGCAAGTAATTAATGGATAGTTTAAGTATTATTAAATGTAACTTAAGAGATATTCATTTTAACTCCTTAAAACAGACTACAATAACGTCATTCATTAATTAAATTGTAATAATAATTTTTATACTTAAAATTTATATAAATACAAGATAAATATTTTTACAACTGTTATTTTTTCTTCTCTGTTATAACGAGCATCTTCTTATAACCAAGTTTGACTGCATATTCTTTTTATAAAAATTTGAATATGACTCGCGGACCCCTTGCAGAAC
Organism: Agrypnus murinus; assembly: GCA_929113105.1. Lineage (NCBI taxonomy): Eukaryota > Metazoa > Arthropoda > Insecta > Coleoptera > Elateridae > Agrypnus > Agrypnus murinus. The sequence continues at coordinate 72,000,281 of OV816027.1, forward strand.
CATCAGGGATCCGAGGACTACAGGTTGAAAAATGCTGACATAACTCGATACCAATGGAATTACAAATGGATAATAATTCATTATGTGAAGACACTTTTTTAACTTAAATAAACTATCTTCGAAATTATACCACTTAACCACAGAGCAGTTTGTTCCATAATTAACTGATGCGTTGTCAGCATCAGTAAATGCAGTTATATTTCCATTTTAACTGCAAATTTTGTAGACTTAAAATAACCATGCGAAACTTTCATTGCTCTCCTCTATAAAATCAAGGAGACAATTCTGAATTTCTTCTTCACAACTGAACTCCACATACTGAAGAAAGGAGAAAATTACAGACTTCTCTTGTTTGATGCGTCATCAGAGGCAATACAAGATGGTATATTTTTAATCTTAAATCTTTGGAGACAATGTCAATATAATACGAAGCTAGTCCATTTACAACAATACAATCTATTTGTGTCGGACCAAATAGAAATTTAGAAGCCATATTGAAATCCAGACAATTGTGTCTGTTAAGTTTGTTACTTAAAAACAAAATGCAAATTAAACACTTTTATCTCTACAACGACTATAGAAAGTTACACATTCCCCACAATCTAATAACCGTAAAAACGATCAATTGCAAACAATCTCCAAACTGAACGGTAAAGACTGTGAGGAAGGAGTTCTCAACAATCAGTAGTTCCATTAAAACTCCATAGATGTCACCACTTGCAATACTTATAATATTATTAATTATTTGAAATATTAAAAATGTTATAAATTTTAGATAAAGGTTAATTTATTTTGTTTAATTAATATTTTACATTAAATTATATTTTGAATGAAAATCCATCTAGAAAAAATACCAATGTCAGAGCTGGGGAATTGAACTCTGGATCAGCCGTCTAGTAGCAAGAGCGTAACCATTGAACTACAGAGACGCTTTTAAATGGCTAGGTTGTTTCTCATTATATAAAGTAACAAAGATTGTTATTCAATTAAAACGTAAAATTGATTAATTTTTTTACATTATTATATAATTGTTAATGTAATATTATTTATTATTATTGCTAAATTACAATAACAACATTGAAAACATTTATAATTTGCTACATAATGCAAGAATATGTGGACATAACGAAGCAACGGGGTTAATAACCTTGACAATTGAATTGTGATTGTATAAAATTATTTTTTGAAAACGAGTAGTCATACGTATGATTATTTAACTGTAAGTACTAAATAGCAGATTGACTGAAATTATGCAGATTGTAAACGTATTATTACTATTGTCTTTACAAATTTTATGTTTACTTTTGTCGTTTTCGAAATTCTAGATGTATCATGAGTGAATTCGATGATGGGAAAATGGGGTGTACACTTGTACACCTCCAGACATCGTGGAAGTGGCTCACATTACATCTCTTAATTTATTGCCAGAGATTTCACGTAAAAAATATGAATGCGAGTACAAATTCTAGGTTAAGAAATTTTCTTAGCTGTTGGTGGTTCATTACTTTTTTGTTGTCGTAGATAAAGTATAGTGTGTAATGCGTGTAGAAATGCCAATTTCACACTCGTGTGATTTTGGCACCCGACTCCGTTTTATTTCGCAACATCTTCACACTCATGAAAAATTGCCACTTTTCTGCATTTGTAACACAATATACTATTAAAGCATTTTCATGCAAATGCAAACTACAATCAGTTGAAGAATAGCTGAAACCAATGTTTTACACAGTGAAGTGTTCTTGCTATTTCTGCTGCCGTGATTAAGTCCATTTGTTTAGAATTTTCGGTCGGCAACAATTTGCCCAGCAAATTATAATTTATTTTAATTTAATTATTGATTTAAGTCTATTTTCAAGTGCATGAGCTCTAATGCAATTTTTTGCATCTAAAGAGGAAATTAATATTATTGACAATCCAACTCGAAAATTTTTAACCAATCAAATTACAGAATTTTTCAAATTGGTACCAATGAAATTAGTTTTATAGTAAAAAACCACTAGTGGTTTTTTCACTAAGAAAAAACCACTTGTCAAAATGAAATGTCAAATTTAATTAAATTAATATTAACTACACACGCTAAATAAAAATTTGCTCGGTGGATTGTCAAGCCGAATACAACTCGTGGTCTAATTTTTTCTTGCAAAATTTATCGTTTAAGACATTCGTAGCTTTTGCTTTTGGAAAATTACACTCGTCTCCTGCGTCGACTCGTGTAGTTTTCGTTGCAAAGCTACTCATATCTGAAACGACAAATTTTGTCGGAAAAAATTAGACCACTTGTGATATTATATATGAAAATTTGTAAAATTTTATCCAAAAAATTCTTAAAAGTGCTTTAATTTCTATCACATTTAACAATAAACATTTTGCTGTGTTGTCCTCATTATGTGCTAACCAATCGCTGGAATCATTGTTTTGCAACCATTCCTTATTGAATTTGCAGTTTCTGTCACTTTTTTCTTTGGTGGTGTTCTAGCTGAAGCTGATAAAGTAGAGGCTTCACAATCAGTATTACTCTCTCTCATTATTTATATACTATTCTCATCAACGTTTTCAAAAATTATTTAAAACGTAAGCAATTCAACAGAAAAAGATAATAAAATGACATTCATTAAAGAAGCATACTATATCAAAAACCAACATGGTCGAATGAAAGGCGCATCAGATTTCCCATTACAAAACACCGGTTCTAATCCCGATTGGGTTAGTTTTTTTTAAATAAAATATTTAATGTATTTTATAAATAATTTTTTATATAGTATTTATAAAAATAAAATAATTACATAAAATTATCCCTTAATTTTATAGTCATTGTTTAAACTATGTATGTACATTTATGTTAAAAGACCAAATCATTATACATACTACTATGATGCGTTATTGTGGGTACAAAGAAACAACAAACAAAAGGAAAATTGATACCAGCAAAAAAAGATATAAAAACTAAATTTTCTTTTATATGAAGTAAAAAAAACAGAACTAAATCTTAATTATGAAATTACATTTATAAATTAAATTGCAAAGGAAAAATCTGACTATAAAATTCTTTTTTTAATTCTTTAATTTTTATTTGGAGATAATTTTCTTTTGAACATATACTTGCTTTCTCTGACTAAAAAAAAATTAGTTCTTTGAATAAAGAATATAATTTGTTTATAATTCTAATTTATTTTTAGTATCATCAAATTTCTTATACTGATAATAAAATTGATAATTACGAAAAACAAATGATTTTTATTTATTAAGATAGTAATCCTTTCCTTTTTAAAATTTGGTGCCACAAAAATACCAACTATATTTTTGTAATTCCCTGGTATCAACCACCTGCTTTCATTAATCTTGACAAAGAATTGAATAAACATGTGTGCTCAATCCATTCATAAATATTTTGAAATAAAAAGGCTTTACAAAATGGAATTCCAAATCCAAATTGTAATCCATATTATAATCCAAACTATACATCAATGGTAAGTAAAGAAATTTTATGAATATTCAAATCCAATTATAATCCAGTAAAATTTTCATTAAGTAATCTCGTTAGCAATAACAATCGTAGAATTTATTAAACACTCGTTTAAATCTAAGCATTTGTTAATTAAACATAAAGATTTATAAACTTTTCATATTTTATAATATTTTATAAAAGATTTATAAAATATAATGTAATAGTAATAAGTCTTCCTACCTGGTCACTGTTGGTTGCGATCAAAAAAAATTTAAAGGTACAACCTACTAGATTAATAGTAGTTAAATAAATTAGTACATACATCTCATAAATAAATTCTCAGCTATAAATTCTTTCTGTATAACATCATCAGGTAGCGAGAATGTGTTATGACAATCCAAGCATTTACATTTTACATCCATATCAAAAACGAATAGGTCATCCCCTTTTACCATGGTCGCAGGACCTCCACAATTAATGCATGAATATGCATCTAACGCATTCTAGAAGAAATAATATTTATCAGTCTATAATATTGGCAGTTATAGTTTATTAAATAGAGTAGGTTTGTAATGAGATACTAATACTTACTGAATCCATTTTTGGATCAATACAAATTCTGCAATTGCAATTTAAAGAGAAAATTGATTTTAGCAGTTGTCTTCTTGCTTCCTTACTGCCATAAGTTAATTCAATGTTAGTTTCAGTCTTCAAAGCACTTGAATATGAGCGAAAAATTTCCTCGTTTGCTTTGATATCTTCAGTTGCTTTCACTACAATGGTATCACCTACAAAACTGTAACAAAATATTTTCTGTTTTAGTTATTGTTTCAGTTCAACTGAGTGTTCATGAATAATAACATAAACACACTTAGGCCAGTCAATAGAGATATGAAGAGTGTATTTTCGCGTTCACAGCTATTTTATTGCACAAACCTATTTAGAATAGTGTGTAGACTAATATACAGTGAAAGCTCGCTAATTCAGACTAATTAAAACAGGGGCAATCCGAATCATCGCGGTTTCCGGATTACTGCGTCTGCAGAGTTACAATGTTATATTTGTACATAAATGCAATTAAAACATTCTGCAAAAACATTTATTTAAAAATAAATAAAACTACGAAAATATTTACGCAAAAGCTGCTTTAAAAACACAAAAAATAATATTCCGCATTATTATGCTGTTAACCAAAAAAAGAGGTGATTTTTGCTTGTTCCGTGTTTTTTGAACCTAATATGTTAGTTATGATTTTTTTTTAAATCTTCCGGCATCACAATTGTTTCAAATTTTCTACCGCCCATTGCAAAGCCGCCGCTTTGCAACTGTTTCTTAAAGGGCTTCACTGCGTGCGAATAATTGAACAGTTTTTCTCCTGCGTTTTTTAACTCACGCAAATTGTGTCTTTTTAAAATTAAGTATCCAATCTTTACTTGTCCTGACGTCATCGTTCTGAAAACATCTTTTATAAAGTCACAGCAGCGTGCAGAGTATACGAAACAGTGGAACCGGTAGCGATATGACGTATGTACTATCAGGCTCGTACGCTATGTGTACGAGCGTGATAGCACATACGTCATATCGCGACCGGTTCCACTGTTTCGTATGCACCTCACACTGCTGGATAGATGCTTTGCCTTTTCGGCCAAAATTTCGGAGGATATTGGTGACATATTTAAAAACATGCAAACAACTTTTCTTCCATATCCGGATATTTCGCAGGTTTTAACGTTTTTTTAACTTTGTTATAATGATCCTTCAGATTTTGTAACAAATCTGGAAATGTTTAATATTTAAATTTAGCACAAAATCTTTTTATATGCAGTATGCTGGAGACACATAGTCGTAATTCGTAAAAGAAGTATCAGTTCTTTTTTAACTTAAACCTTTGTAACTAATACGAATTATAAAGTTGCAATGTAACCACTTTTAAAAAATACGTGACTTTATAATAAGAATTTGTCAGACATAAATGTAATGTAAACATAAATAAAATAAAATCTTATTTATCTTATCTACAACGTTTGTTTTGTATCAAATTACACATCTGAATACCCATTGCATTCTTTACTGTAAACAAAACTTGATGAATAAAAACAATTAATTCTAAAGTTCGGATTATCAAAACCTTAAATCTGGATTACAATGTAATCAATGTAAATAAATTGCTGGTCCGGATTATAGTGTATTCGGATTAACGTAGATTCGGATCAACGAGGCTTCACTGTATGTAGTTGCATACTAAATTGTAGTGACAGCAGAAGAGTTATTAACAATTTAAGACGCGTACAATCTTTTTCGACGAGTGTTTCTTCCGTAGCTCATCAGGATGACTTCCTATGAAAGAATGTATATGTGTTCAATATATGATTTGTTTATAATAAAAATAGCTACAAAATGGCACCGGTCCGATTGTTATAATTAAGTTACAAAATCGAGAAAACTACAAAAATTGCGTGTTTTTTAAGTTGCCTTAAAAATTTAAATAATCAACCAATATTGATGAAACTTAGTTAAATATACTTTAAATTATGTACAGTAAGCACTCAAAACCTGTATGCCAGGTATGCAAAACTTTTTGTTTAAAAAGGTTTTATACGTCTACTGCGCTTAAAACTTTGGAAGTTTGCAGCCGTTTGAAGCTTTTGCATATGAGCATTGCATGCTTTTTGCGCTTTGCGTGGTTTTTACCGTCCATTCGAACCCGATAGAATATTTCATAAATGACCACGTATACGTACCAAAAAACTAATTTACAAACGTAACAAAACTATGAAGAGATGTAAAACGTCACCAAAATTGCAAAAATAAACGCAATCAAATTTTACAAAAAATGCAAATTTTTTACACGCTACTTATATAACCAGGAAAGTTTCTAGAGAAACTAACTTGTTAAGTAAAATAGGAAATGACTTGAGTACCTGGTCAAAATTATTAATTTATAAAACAATTGTTCTTCCTCATTTTAATGATTGTGCTACGATCTTGTATATGTTCAGTAAGAGTGATCTAGATACTCTACAGAAAAAACGGAACTGTATTTTAAGGTGTATACTACGTTGTAATAGGTATACAAGAATAAAAGACATGTTAAAAACAACAAAATTATTAAGTGTAAGGCAGAATATATTTTTCTAATACTAATAATATTCATAGGAGTAACTAGGGGGGGGTCCAGGGTGAATATATATATATAGGTACATAAACAGATTTAAATTTCTACCGAAGTCAACTTGATTTGCAATTTTGCGATTTGTAATCGTAAGTCTCAAACATGAAGAAGCTGCTGACATTGAAGACGTTACTCTAAAATGTTCAGAGCAAATATAAATGTCTGTCGAGGTATTACATTCTTTTTTATTGGAAAATATGACTATTAGAAGAATATTATAAGGTCAAAGATTGTACAGAAAGAGTAAGAGCAACAATTGATAAAAGCAAGATGGATAATAATAATAAGCTTGTGGTGGGTACCCACCACGATGGAGGCGCGGGTTCCGGATAGACTTCGAGTAAGGGACCCGAGCCCTAGGGGGTTGAAAATATCCCCTGGGGGGCATATCGGGGAGCAGCGGAGGGCTGCAGTAGCTGTGAGGGTCATCTCTCCATAGCCGGTACAGGGTACACCCCACTCGAGCAGCTCACCAAGGCAATTATCTAAGGTGGACAGTAAGGTGATCACAGAATTGATTGGAAATCAAAACACGGAAGCGTGGTCGCTATGGAAAAACATACTAACTCAGAATAGGACGAAGACTTCGGAGATAGCAGAAAAGAATCAGAAAGAGAAAAGAGAGGAAAATATAAGCAACGAAGAAAGAAATCATGTGGTAAATTAGGATTTCTCCTCAATAATCAACAAGACTTACACAATGCCTCCAATGGAAGAGAAAGTGGCAAGTATAAATAAAGACAAAGATAAAAACAAGGACACCTAAACTAAGGAAGAAAAAACAGATGAAAATGATACTAACAGTGCCCCAGAAGAACAAGAAAGGAAAATGAGAAAAAGAACTAGAAAAAGAGATAAATATGTGGAAGGATATAACAAAAAGTCATAAACAAGATGGTACAAGAAATACAGACCCCAACTAGGCTGATTAGAGAAAAAAAAAGAAAGGGTTTGCTTCATAATCCAAGGATCGCAGGTTCGACCCCCGGCCAAGCTGTAATTTTTCATAGCAGAGAAAAATGAAAACATGCCTTCTTCTCGGATAGGAAGTAAAACTGTAGGTCCCGTGTAAATGCAATGTTTGGCACGTTAAAAATCACTACTGGGGGTGGAATTCCCCCAGATTAGGCTAAATTCTAGTAGGGTCGGCCAAATGATCATAGCAATCGGTGCCATGAGGTCCAAAGGATGCTCCGCCATCCTGATTCCTCGCCCAAAAACGGAAATAAAAGAATGTGTATCTAAAATGTTATATCGAAAAGGCAAGATACAAGACATTAATATTAGGGAGATAGAAACGGGTAGGAAAAGCAGGGACATGTATTTACAAACCGAACATACAGAATCTCAAGAAAAAAATGGAAATAGATATAGAGAAGCAACTCAAATGGATTGCAATGAAGAAGTAGTAAAAAAGATAAAAAGGAGAAACATACTAGAAGGCAAACAGTTAATCAATTATTAAGTATGGAGGAAAACCTTCAATCTTTACTGAAAGTAAATGAAGGAAAATGGCTTGAGAAAGTTTTCAGCACGGTGAAGATGGAGGTCCTGGACCTAAACAATAAAGATCAGGAGTTAGTTATAATAATGAACACAGGGATAGAAGAGTGACATGCTCATAAAAAATTATAATATGGTAACCTTTAAAAACAAATACACATACATATGAAATAGATGTAAATGAAATAATCCAACAGAGCGAAGAGCAAGAAAGGAATATATACATAGTGGGCTGTAAAAAGATCAATGATAATAAAGACCTACTAGAAATGATCCATAGAAAAACTAACAAAAATAAAGAGCAACATGGAGAGCAAGAGAAACAAGCTAACATGTGTAAACAAATGCACAACAATGGGTACCATATATAAGAAAAATAGTGGAATACACATCAAGAGGATACGACAAGAAAATGCGTGTCAAACCGGGAAAGAACAAAGAAAAACAACGAAGGCAGTAAAAAGGAAAACGGCAAGACGTGGAGAAGAAAGGGAAGGAAAAAGATACCAAGATAATGATAATAAAATAAAAAACGAAAAAATGATAAATGTGAAAGTAACAAACATACACTGAAGGAGTGTGAGGATGAACCATATTGTGAAGAATGTAAAGAAGGGCATAGAGGCAACTCAATGCTTTGCTCAAAATATAAAGAACTGATTAAGAGACAAAGGATATCAAAAAGTCCAAGACCCTCAAGAAACAAACAACGACGGGGTACAGAATAAAACTAAAATTCCCACCCAAAATAAAAATTATTCAGATAAATGTACACTATGTATCTATGTACAATATTCTCCAGAGAAAGGACAATGGCGAAACTAGTATTAATTAAAAAACCTAATAAACCGGTAAACGAAGCCAGATCATATAAACCATTATGCTTAGTGGACACTAAATATGCGGAAACTACTGGAATGAGTGATTGCAAGAAGACTAAATAAGGAGCTTAGAAATGGGGGAAGAGCTGACGAAAACTCAATACGTTTTCAGGGAAAGGAAATCGCAGTCTAAGCAATATTAAGGGGAACCAAAAAAGCAGTAGCTGAAGTGGTGTGAACTGGGTTCATTTTTGGAGCAGTTTTGAACAATATTTGATAGAAATAACAATTTAGATGATGATAGATTTTTATTTTTTACAAAATGTTTTGACAAGTAATAATGCCAATTGTTTCAAGTGAATTTTCACAGATAAAGCTTATTATCATAGTGCTGACTGAGTTATTGCTGTAGTTATATACAAATATCAATGGCATTAAATATAATAAAAAATAAAAACGAAGTCACTGCTTTGTAAACTTAAACATCTTTAAATTATTCTAGATAGAGTGTAGATAATAGAATTTTCATAAATATTATCACCAGATGTCAGTGAACCAAAAGTCGACTACATAATGACGTCCAGTAAATGACATTAAAATGACGCGACACATATCACGTCATATTGTCGTTTTTTTTATTTATAGACTATTATTTTACCAGTTTCCAAAGTCAAAAACTAAATGTTGCGATATGGCATTTTGTATCGTAAGTAATATTAGCATTATTTCAAAGATAATATTTTTCAATTTGTTTTATGTTTTCCATAATGGTATATGTTATTGCAACAAAGACGAACATTTATCTATATTATTTTTGTACAAATATTATTTTTAATATTTGATAAATTCCAGTAATCCAAAACAATCCATAATCCATGATTCCATAATCCAGTAATCCATGATCTTCAATAATTACGATGGTGCTACTTTCAATCAATCTACAGTCTTTGTTCTATCATTTATGTGGAGTTTGCCTCCTCTGCAATTTTTGATTTGATAGTTTAAGAAATGAACATATTTGTGGTGAAAAACTCGAGAACTTAAGATATGGCCTATTACAGAAACATAGGCGCCCGCAGAAATTTGTCCAGGGGGGGCAAGCCTAGAATAAACGACATGCTAGTAGGGGCAAGCCCAGAAAAAAACGGCTTATTATACAAAATTTTCAATAAAATTCAAATTGTTGCCCCCCCTCCGGATGCCTATGTACAGAAATATTTGGCAAATGCGTTGGTTTGGCTTATAAGGAAAGTTTTGTGGCAATGCCTATTATTCATAGTATTTGATTTATTGTTGAGGTCTTCAAAGGAAACATTGTAACTTTGATGTCATTCATTAGAAATAATGGGACAATGGGCCAATGAAACTAGACTGTGAATTATGTTATATTTAATTTTAATGAGCAAATTCTTGTTTGTAAGTTTTGTATTTTTTCAATATATAACCTTAAAAAGTACTAGCAGCTTTATATGTACAGTGTTGCCAACAGTAAAAATTTAATTTCTACTAAAACACCAAATGAAATCTACTAGAATTCTACCAACTTCTCAAAATTTATCTTCAAAGGCGGGAATATAATTTTAAAGATACCAATAAAAGTCAAAATATTAAGAACAATTTTATTCACTAAAGATATATGATAACATAACTTTCTTATTTACATGGAAACAAAAAACAAAGTTAATTACATTAAGAAAGAAAATACAGCATGATTAACATTGACTGAATCTGTAAAAAAATACCACTTACCTAAATAAAATTTTAAATTCGCACAATTGTATGAATTCACTTGTTAGAGGTGCAAATAAACTAATTTTGTATTTTTTTTTACATAAACTTAATGACGATCTTTCAGCAACTCAGTACTAAAGGCAAATGACGTCAACTTCGCGCTCGAATTATTTTATAAGCTTTTTTCGATGTTATTCCCCTAAATGCAATGGGAACATTTAAAAAAATCCCCTCATTCTGTAATTTTAAATTCAATTTTCCACTGCGTTTTCGAAAGAAGCAGTAGAGTAGATTTCTTACTTACCATGATTTCAATTCTCACCAACAGAAGTCAGTGCTAAAAATATTATACCTACCAACCTACCAAAAAATTAATTGTAAAATACTTTATTTGGGAACATTTGTCATATTTAACAAAAGAGTAAAAATTATTTTAGAATTGAAAAAATCCACTAAGTTTCTACTAAATAATTTAGACAGTCTACCAGATTTTCTACTATCTACTAGATTTAAAATTAAGCCACTAAATCAGAACCTCAATCTACCAGATTTAGTAGAAAATCTACTAAGTTGGCAACACTGTATATGTATTCTTAAAAATCTGGAGGAAAGTCATTTACGTCACTCTTTTTCACGACATTTTCACCTTGCTACCTGGGTGGTTAAGTCTATAATCTTGAAGTGCATTGAATTTAGTAGATTGTTAAATAATACCGACATTTCAGACTGTATAAGTGTGCAATCAGGTAATTCACGAGATACTTATGAATGTCAAATAAATGCACTTTACATTTCTTAAAGCCTGGGGTAGAATGTATTATGGAACAAGTTCAAAGTGTAACTGGAAATTTAGAAAATAGTGACAGTAGCATAAACTGCAACAATAATAAAATAAGAACTGTTAAAAGATAGTTATAAAGCGCATACATCATACTGTCAATTAACTTGATACTTACTAATAGGCAGTATTTGGTAAGCACGAGTGCTTCATTATGGCCACAGATGGGCAAATAGTCATCGCAATCATTGTTTTTATAGTCTTCTGTTCTATATCAGTGATAATTTGCATTGGAATAAGGTTACAGTGTAGCTGTACAGAATGGCGAATAATCAAACTGCCTACTATGTTCATTAGTTCTTTATCATTTTTATTCGTATAACTGGAACATTTTTTCATAGTGTCAAAAAAAGTTGTTTTTGTTTTTAAATAACGTGTCACAACAGCTGCCATCTGCAAAATATGTTTACAATACAAATATCTTATGAACGATAATGGTAGTTGATAATACTAACTGCAACATAACGTGCCATCAAGTTCTTATCGATTTTATTAATGTTCCTGGGTAAATTATACACAAAAGGGTGGTTGTTATCTTTTTCACCATACTTTTTCTTTCCCTCATTTACAGAGTTGCTTGACAAGCCAGATTCAGAGAATATTGTTTTTAAGACTATACGAAAAGCTAAATATTCGTGATTGGTTGACGAAAAAATGCCTGCACGTACTGCAAAGCATTCCCATTGATGAAATTCTTTCCATGCTGCATCTTGGCACTGGTCATTGCAATATAAATGTTTAACACAGTTTTTGCACCTGTAAAATAAAATTATGCTTTTTAATTAAGACGGTATCTCACTAGATAAAAAACATCATAACTTACGGTATGCAGCTTGTTAATAACGAAAGACAATAGTAGCAACTTTTCTGCACACGTACTTTACCCCATTCAATTTCATCATAGTCAATGGCTGAATTCATCTTGGTTAAAGTCTTGGTTGGGGCAAAAGCAAATGATTTTTCTACAAATAAGACAGCCCCACGTTTAATTTCTTCTTTTGCTATGACACGGTATCCATGTTTCTTATGGTATCTAATAGTGAAAATTATCTATAGCTTATCAATAAAGCAACATTTTATTGTTATCAAAGAAATTAATTATGAGTTTGTACACATATATTTTGAAGTTAGAATTAAAAAGGCTAAATTATAATTTGATATTACTACATAAGTTTAGTGTTCATTATTAATGGTAAATCATAGTTACCAAATGTGACGTTATATAACCTATGGTAACACTCCTCATTGTCAGTGATTGTAATCTCCTAAAGTACGAGCCGCCACTGTAATTCTGCTTATAATAATTTGCCAGTCGTCGCATTTTCAACATTCATAACCTCGCAAAAGTATATCTCACTCTATATTAATTGTTTGTGGTGCATATTTGTTGTTCTGGATTCTTGTGTGAAAATGTCTTTAAAATAGTATTTTATTCATGTCTCTGTACGTTACCGAAGGTTTCTTAAGAGAAACTGTGGTTACAAGTTTGAAAGCTAACCTAAAAATAATATGAATTTTGGTTTTATTACGGCGTTATTCAACACCAACAGCCCTCAGATTTTATAACAATAACTGCTATTAAGGTGGGTTGAGTAAGTTTTATATTTATCACCAGCTACACCTACATAGGAACTCAACACTATTGGTTTTATAAATTGGTAACTACAACTATTATAAAAACTCATTATATAACCTTTGGTAACTGTTACTATAAGTAATACAAGTTAGTGATGGAAAACTTTCTGTTGCCATTTTATAAAGCCTAAAGCTCTTTTGCCTTTTAGTAATTTTATATATCCACTATATAACTTTGCAACTAATTAGTAATCTTATAAACCTCCAATATAAACTCACAACCTTAATAAAACCCTTATAAAAACTGACTGTTACTAAAGATGATGAAAATTGTTTATTGAGGTGGTGTTAATATGTTTGTTATGAAAAGACGAGTTATTCTATACTAATCCGAAATTGCTTGATAATACTAAATGGCATATAAAATTTAATATTTTTATACAACGCTAATTCAATGTTGGTTCAATAACATGCATTAAAGTAAGATTTCATGTTGTTGGTTAATGGAAACCACAAGAAGATGAAAAAAGTGTATTCCAAATGGAATAGATTCCAAATAGCTAGTCAGATTTGTGCTGGCCTGATGGAAACAAGAAAAAGTAGCATGTCAGTCACAACAGGCTGTGTTGCTGGAAAGCATTGCTTAGGGTCATTTAATAAATAGTAACAGCTATTTATGGGCGAAAGAACACGATACCTGTACCACTAGTCAGTGAAAGAGCGTACTTTTCATGGATGAATCAAGGTTTGAAGTGTTTTGGTCAAAGAGGCACAAGTTCATCCATTGTATGACAGGTGAGCTTTCTAATTGCATTCAGTTCACTGTAAATCATGGCGGAGGTTCTCTTATGGTTTGGGGATGTTTTTAAGGTGGTGCAGTTGATGATTTATAAAAATTAAAGGAAGCATGGACTCCAAGCACCATCACAAAATCCTGGTGCGCCATGCCTCTCTACTGACACCCGCCTTATTGGATGTGTGTTTCATACTACAGCAGAATAACGACCCAAAATACCTCCAAGCTTTGTAAAAAGTATGTTCAGTCAAAACAACAAATTCTGAAAAACATGGTTTCACCACTCCAAAGTCCTGATTGAAACCCAATTGAACTTCTTTGGGTTCATCTAGACAGGTGTGTTCGAGATGTGCAAATAACAAGCAAAAATCATCTTTGGGAGTTGCTACAAGAAAAGTGACTCCAATCGAAGCTAAAACTTTAGACAAGTTAATCAACAGGATGCCCTGTGTGTGTGCGTGTGCTGCTGTAATAAAATTGCCGTTAAGGATGAATACTTCAATGAAAGTAAAATTTAAAGAAATCAAGACTGTATTTAATTGTTAAGAATGTTTATAAGTATAGAACATGTTTATTTGCTGAAATATCTCCATTTTAATCACAAACTTGTTCTTTTTGTTCGTTATTTTTCGAAAAATCCGAAATTCGGATGGTGTATTGAAATTAATGAGCAGTGGTGTATACTATAACAGAGGACCGCAACCCAATTTTGGGTCGCAAAAGTTTAAATATTAGTCGCATAAATATTTATTTTTATTATATCATTTAGGTTCTTGTTAAAAATATATCCTATAAGGTCCTGTAATTTTAACTAACCCCCCCTCTGCCCCTCGTATGGGTCGTCTTATAATTTTATTAATATTTTTGGGTCGCTAGATAAATAAAGTTGCGGAACGCTCTACTATAAGATTATTACATACTTGTTATTTCTGTTAGAACAGTTTTCCAATTTTTCCGATTGGAATTATTGAACAAAAAATGTTTTTCTCTCATTTTTTGTTTTTTTCCCCAACTGTTATACAGTGGACTACTCGATTTCACATTGAATGACCCGTATGGACTTTTATAACACACAAATTTATTCGTTTTGAAGCAAATGAAAAACTACAGCTCTAAATGTATCATTTTGTGAATATGCTGCATTGGATGTTTCTTAATTACTATAAGGTACTTACCGAAAATCAATTGCTTTAGATGCGTTGAGGAACGTTGGGTTTTCTTCCAATGTAGGAAGTTTCAATTGCTCATCATTAGTATCAATACTCGACGTTTTCAGTACTTTGGTTATTATCAATTCAACAATGGTCTGTTTATACTTTTCTGTAAAAAACAAGTTAAATATTATTTAGTGTGTAATAAGTGTTTTTGAGTATCTATTACCTGAACCAGATTCTGGTAGATTATCCAAGATATGAAGAGCTTTCACTAAAACTTTTCTCATATCAGCATTTTTTCCCATTTTTTGAAAACATTTGGCTTTTCGAATAAGAATTTTTGGTTTAAATTCATTTGGATATTTTGCTTGTAAACATAAATTGATGTCTTTGATACAACTCTGCAAAATATAGAAATTAAGACCTTTGGAACATTAATATGCAGTAATAGCTATATGTCTTTACCTCATAGTCCTCAAGTTCAAAATACACTGCAGAACGATTTGCAACTGCTATAGCAAACTCCTTGCCATTGTATGTGGCGCAACACTGACTTTTTGTATACCAATGAAGTGATAAGTTATACTTTTTCTCGCCGTAACATACATTACCATGAGTTCGAAATATGTCAGCTTCAGTATTGCTTTTTACTTTTAATTTGCTTTCACTGAACAGAGTGTCTATGAAACAATCTAAGTTTTTCCTGAAACAAAAAATTCAGTAGCAATATATAATATAATAATAATAATAATAATAATGTTTATTCACTAAAGATAAGAAATTTACACACATAACACATTGCAACACATAAAAACAGTAACAATAAAAACTAGGGTACATAACAAGATACTTAAAAATACAGATTACTTGAATAAACAAAGAAAATGCACAGAAGTAGTAACTACTTGTATATGTGCAAGATAAATAAAAAGTAGTACATAAAAACAAATTATGTAGACATAGCCGTGTAAAAAAAGAAATAACCGTGAGTAGTGATCATAGTCTGTTTAAAAAAAAGTATCAAAGAATCGTAATAACGCCATAGTAGAGAATCACATCAAATTATATCAAGTTCGTGTAGACATAATAAGGTATATGTAAGTATAATATATAGGAAATATTTATCTTCGACAACATACGATGATTATTATTAGTTCTGATTGACTAAATCAGAAAAGATAGATCTGTTCGTCTGTAATATCCAGTTTTTATGGCTTTTTTGTACGGTATATATTTTGTTATGTTTTTTATACTATGAGGTAATCTATTAAAGATTCGTGAGGCTAAATAATGTGCAGTTCTTTGACCAATAGTTTTCTGACTACGAGGATTACAGATACCTTGATGATGACGGGTATTATAAGAGTGTGTAAATGGTGTCAATTTTATTTTTCCTTGGTGTATAAATAGTAATATCTTTTTGCAAAAAAGTTGTCGTACATCACCAATTTGTAATTCTTTATATAAAGAATCTGATCGATATGTTTTTGTTTTGTTATATAAAGTTTTCATAACCCATTTTTGAATTATATTTAGCTGCTCCAAGTAACAGTCATTTACGCCTCCCCAACCAATAAGCCCATAAGATAACAGCGACTCTATTAGTGAAAAGTAGAGAGTTTTTAAATGAGTTACTGGGAGAAAATCTCTGAGGTATTTAAATCTAGGTAAATGTCCTCGTATTTTTTTAAATAATAAAGCTAATCATTTTACATCACAGCTATTCGTGATCTTGTTTTTGGAAGATGACTATCAAAATGTTACCTTAAAATAGCTTTTATGGAAAGATGACCTTGTATACTATTATTAAAGTGATTATTTGAGAAGGTCTCATTACCATAACTTCTTAGCAAAAACAAAACTCAAGAAGATTCCTAACATTAAAACATGTACCTAATGCTGTGTAAAATTATTCCATTTATTCTGATGTTATATATGTCTCAGGCAGATAGTCAAATCCGGCAAATAACTATCTGCCTAGTCATTACTAAACTTAGTAAATGACTAGGCAGATAATTATTAGTCGAATTTGACTATCTGCCTGCCTGTGACATATATATATATATATATATATATATATATATATATATATATATATATATATATATACATATATACATATATATATACATATATATATATATATATATATATATATATATATATATATATATATATATATATCTTCTACCCAATTGAGCGTCCTCCTATGTAAAAATCCAATACCAGTGAGCGTCCATGGTCATTGAGCGTCCGATAGACGGACGCTCACTGGCAATCCCTGAAAATGTCACAATGTGATCAGTTGGTTGCATACATGCTTTTGCAATAAAAATCTCGTGGACGTTGGGTGACACATTCGTGTGATAGATGTTTATAATTAGTTCAGGCTTCTGCCGCATATAAGCGCGGTGAGCGTCGAAGTGTATATGATATACACAAATAATACCTGCAGCGTTCAACTGAGCTTCCACCTTTAGCTCCTCCCCCGTTAGCTGCTCTTCTTAATACATATTCATTTCTATGCATTAACGAGCGTCCGTGAGCTATTTATAGAAACAGCAGCTGTTACAGGAGAGAGTGAAGTCGATCGATAAAATTCTTCAAATAAAGCCGGTTTGGTTTACCGTGATTTTATAGAGACAGCGCGGCCCTATATATTTTATTTTATTCAACATACAGGAAAGCCACATTTAAGTACAAAATATGATTTAAATACATTATGAAGATATATCCTGACTTGTTTGAGTTTATTATGTATTATAATTATGATACGATAACATTTTAATATGTATAATTTGAAAGAAGAAAAGAATATTTTATTATAAACACATTGTTATCTATATTTGCTTATATTTTAATTCATATCAAACAATGAGAATCATCCTAAAGTTAATTGTTGAATAGAAGATTTAAATCTATTTAATAAAACCCCAATAAATTTAAGACCAAATCTACTATTATCATTACTAAGTCACGTACTTCTAGGTAGAAAGAAATTATAATCGTAGTTGAAAGGATTAAAGGGTATATTGAAAATACCATAGTTTCTAGTTGATATAACTGGAATTCTAAAGGTAGTTTTTTGAGGAACTTTTAGATAATCTACCTCATCATTTATATTCAAAGCAGAAAAATTAAATTAGCTTTCGATCTTGATTTCGTGAATGTCGCACAGTCCCTGTCTTTTCGATTAGAACCACCCTTCATAAAGGAGTAATTATTTTTTACTGGTAGAAAATGGCTGTCCGATGGATTTTGATAAAACCCACATTCATGTAGAGCTGGTGATGTGGCGTAACAGTTCATTTATGCATAAGTCTTTCCCCAACTTTCCTGAATGGGTTCGGACGAAACCGATTTAGAGTGGAACTAGAGTTTGATGAAATTTTGATTAATTTTAAGATCTTGTGATGGACTAAGCTTCTAAGCTAGCATTTGATCGACGTTTGTAAAACTTAGACTGCGCTAAAATCTTAGACTACTTAGTTACACCACGTTTTATTCAAGTCTACTAACCTACGCGCCCAGAATCCAACTCTACTTAGGGTGTAGAAATAACGCATAAATGAACTTGGAAGGATTTTTCCTCTACAGAACAATTGTACCGAGTTTCAACGAAGTCTATAATAACTATTTTTCATCCATAAAATGTCTCCTCCGTGATTCAGTAGTCCCGATGTAATAGCCAGGGACTGCAATATTTAAGATTTGCACAATTTCAATAGATTAATAATATCCATACGGTAATCGTATTTAAAAGCCACACATCGTAAAAAATTATTTTGCACTCGCTCTGGTGGTTTGGGTAATTTGGAGACCATACTGGAGAACCACATTGCAAAAACAGATCTTACCAATGCTATGTATACAATTCTTCGGATTGAACTTTCCTTAATGATTCTATCTTGCTCTTACACACATCTTGATCTCCTGATGTGATCGCCAAAGAGTAGAAAAGTTGAATTGGCCTCAAGAATTCTGTATACGCGGTCTTCATAAGAGCTACACGAACATTTCTATCTTTTCCAGGGACAACCTTTACAATCCTCGCTATTGGATTCCAATTCTATCACTTTAAATTGCACTTCCAACTAGAACAATAATTCGAGAATAACATTCTTGAATCTTTCTTCGGTTTACGCTCAACTAATTGACTCAAATACTCACTACAAAAGTTTCGTCACAAATCCTCCTTGACTCTTTGGTGATAGGCAAATTTCCTCTCAGCACTGTTAGAATCTAAATAATCCAACCCTGGGCTTCCCTGCTGCCGTAGATCTCGCAAGAACATGGCTGGGGTGAGAGGAACCAAATCTTCAGTTTTCAGAAATGAATGACAATGGTCTCGAA
This sequence comes from Agrypnus murinus, assembly GCA_929113105.1. NCBI lineage: Eukaryota > Metazoa > Arthropoda > Insecta > Coleoptera > Elateridae > Agrypnus > Agrypnus murinus. The sequence goes on from OV816027.1 coordinate 72,019,669, forward strand.
TTGATAACTGATTCACAATCATATAAAATCGCTATTAGTTCTTCATAATTTAATAAAGTTCTTCATAATTTTTACCAAACACTCGTCGCAACAGTTGTTTTAGAGTTCTCATAAGACGCTCTCACCAACCACCTTCCACCAAGCAGGAGTCGGAGGAATAAACATCCATTGAATTTATTGGACAGCTGACACGGGTTCCACGACTTTCCAATCCACAGATTTAAACAAATGTGTCCATTCCAACAAAGTTTATTGCGTTTTCACTACTACAACGGTCTTCCCCTTCTTGTTACGAAGCTTAAAACTCTGCAAGATGGAATCAGTAGACAACAAACTTATTAATTCCAAATGACTGCTACAAGTCTTTTTGTATCAAATCTTCTGCGCTTCTCACATTTGGAAATAATGGCACGAATTGACTTCCTTCCCCTCAGAATCCTATATCTTTCACATAAACGAGAAAGTAGCAACTGTGTTTTTCCATAACACTGCTTCAAATGTACCTCCCTCACAAGGGCCAGTAACACTGGATGACTGGTTGGCAATAAAATAGGAATGCAAAATCCAGGAATCCTTTTCTTCGTTCAGTTTTTGTTTTGACTCTTATAAGTCCCGAATTATCCCTTAAAACACTTAGTTCAGGTATCTCATTTATGTTTACTGCAAAACATTGCTTCTGAGCTACTAGTATTACACGCCTCTCTGTTTCATCCAAATCACTGGCATTTACCATGCCAGTTTTACGATTATCTTCTCCATTGCGGGAATTGTTCAAAAATCTTAGCATCCAACCCACCATTTTGACAATACCTGAACATTTCGAAAAATAATTTCTTCTGTTGTGACTTCCAATTGTGACAGCCAATAATTGCAATCGTGGGATTGGCAACCTTTTCAAAGGTGCAATTCTTTTCGTTGCTTGTAGGAACTTCAATTCCACTTGATAATTGAGTTCGCATCTCACGAAGACAACGGACTAATATGCAAAACCACTACCATCGCAAAACGTATGTAGCTTCCACCCATCCTTGGGAAATGCATAAGATGACAAACATCGAGGGATTCTGATTGACGGCGGCAGTTTCAATTCGCTCATCCAATTTTGTAAACTTTGTTCCCAACTCTTGAGGTAATACTTCAATCCAACTAGTTTTCATTCCCCAACTAGATTGAAGTAGAATATCTTCATACGCAAAACAGTGACATGTGAAACCAATGGGGTCAAAAACCTTGAACTACAGATAATATGTTTCTTCGGGTAGGAATAGGAAATGGTTCTTAAATGTCCTTGACATGACACAACAAAACATCCTCCTGCTTATCCTAAAGCAAACCAAATACTTGAGAAATGTTGCATCCACTCTGAAAAGTGGATTCCCACAACCTTAAATCAAATTTGGTGGTGGACAGTAACTCAGTCATATCTTTGATGAAACTAATCAAATCACCTTCCGAGTCAACTGAAGTGACACAATTATCCACGTAGAAGGATTTTGATAATTTCTCTCCAGTTAATTTTAATTCTGGCAGTGCATTTTTAACATGAAGCTCAATCACTGCTCCCAACAGGAAAGGATTACAATTCATGCGGACCACCACACAACGATGACAAAAAATTCTTACCTGTCGGCCTTTCTTGTTCCTTCACCAGAGAAATTTCAAAAAAATCACTGTTGCTTTCCTTTAGCGGAATTTGAAGAAAAGCTCTTCCGAATATCTAAGATAATGCCAATTTTTTTTCCCTAAATCTCAACAACATGGATGGGACGAGTTTAATCAAATTCGGTCCTTTTTCCAGACAATCGTACAAGGACGGCAATTTTTTCTGCCTCACTGAGCCGTCGAAAACAGGTCTAACTTTTGTCGTGACACAAAAAGGCTTGAAGACAGAGCGATGAGACAAGTACCAGCCAATGTCATTGAACTTATTATTTGGCACTTCTTCAACTACTCCTTCTTCTAACCACCCATGAACACGTTATTATAATTCTTAAAATTCCCAAAATCATCCAATTTCTTTCTTGTAGAAATAAATCACTTTTCTGTCATCAATTTGGTTTCTTTTAATTCTGGATGACCATCTATCCAAGACAGACTCACTCCATATGAACCATAAGAATTAATAAAGACAGTATCCTGGAAATGTTTTTTGGCAACAACTTTAGCAAAACCAGTTTAGAGTTCGTCTTTCCAGTATCTCTAATTACAATTGTTTTGAATGTCCTAAGATTTGTAACTGACGATTCTTGGATCAACAGCGACGACACAATCAAGGATGAGCTAGATTGGCAATGTTCAAAAGACACTCTTCCCATGAGAGTGCAGCCCAACTTATTCTCAATGGCAAAAAGTACACTTTTCAACTGATGAGCTCGCCCTGTCCACAAACTGCCAGCAACATCTGATTCAATTAGAATTTCAATTTGCGTACATACGTTCCCGACGTCAGAAATCCAAATCTTCTTGTTATTCAATTTTCTAAACCAGGTTCCTCTTTTCGCATGAGGAACTTCTCCACAAATGACCTCCATAAATGACATTTTCTAAAAAAATTTCCATTTACAGTACTCAGAATTACATCAAATCTCATGTGCTGTTTCTCGGACTGAACCCCACCAAAGAGCATATGAACAATTGACTCTGAGGATACAACCGGAAGCTTCATTTCTTCAGCAGCACTTCTCAAAATATAAGACCTTTGAGATCCTATGTCAACGATTGCTCTTGCCTTCCGTTCACATCCTACTCCGTTCACGGTCATCACTAACGTCTGAAGAAAGACATCACCGGAACAAGATTGATAAGACATGGCCGAACTTCTTGACTCCCGGACTCTATCTTGACTGACTGGACCATGGGTGGCAGAATTTTTGTGAGCTGGTAGATCGGAACGCATGACTTTAAAATGCTTCTTTCTATACAGGGAGTTAGGCAGAACGATATCAAAAAAACTGGGGGAGGGGGTAAATAGGATTATTTGGAACCCATTTAGGGTAAATCACCCTATACAAAGGCGTTTGGTTTTCACACAACAAATTTAAAATTTGTTTCAACCGTTTTTGAGACTTAGTTATAAGTCGGCTTATAACTTTTTATGTGTCTGTTATTTGGATGATTTTTTTTATTTTTAGATTAACGATGTCTACAAGATAATAATACAAAAACTTTTAACTGATTAATTAAAAAACAAAAAATATATTAAGCCATTAGTCCAGAATTTCGGCATTTTTTCAAAAATACCTAATAAAATTAATAAAGAAAAGCCAAGCACCTTTGTATAGGGTGATTTACCTTAAATGGGTTCCAAATTATCCTATTTACCCCCCAGTTTTTTTTTGATATCGTTCTACCTAACATCCTGTATACAAGACACACGACCTTTGATTTACATAATTTGAATTGATGACCGACTCTAAGACAAGAAATACAACATTTCTTACTTAACAAACCTTTCTTTTTTTCACTCGGATCCATTTTCTGAGTTTGAAAGTAATTATTGATGGGATTTCGCACAAAAACATATACAATTTTTTTAACCCCACCGTCGTCACCCGAGAAAAGTCCAGCAGCTATTGGAATACTAACACTGACACTCCTTATTTCCTCCCTCCACTACAATTTACACCATTGCCAAATCCATTACGAGCCAAAGAAATCTTTTCTCACCTTAAACTTCATATCTCAAAAATTCCATCAATTGATTGAGTCGATTCTTTTGACTGACCACTTCATCCTCTCCCAGTTTTGAATTTCTCATTCTATTCCAGGTTCTGAGCAATTCTTAAGGCAAGGTAATTCCACAAGTGGGAACAATATGGCATTATCATAATTATCTTATTCTTATTATCATAATATTCTTCAATTACCAATTTTTCGTTCGTTCGTCATCAAGATCGCGTAACTCCTTGACCAATGTTCCCAGTTTCATCATGGAAGCGTTTATGGTATCTTGTTCCATGGCTTTAACACCATCGACATTCAACATAAAATTTACTGTCGGTGCACATGTATGGTAGGTCTGGGACTCTCTTCTACCGACGTCTGTCCATTTTCATTTTCTCCAAAATATTTAATCAACATCAATCCAAAATCCTAAAACAATCACGTCGAGGTCCCCAGGATGTCGGGCGCACGTAGATTTTAACCGATTCTCTTTCCCTGTCATGTAGTATTTGTGAAACTTTGGCGGTTACAAATGGCGTAGAGGCGAAAAAGGGTAAAAAAGTGTGATAGAGTGAGAAAATGTAAAAGACAGTGATAGGAAAAGATAGAGAGTGTTGAATGGTGGGATAGTAAGTTACATCGTGAGAAAGAGTAGGTGAGGGTAGAGACTCTGATAGTTTGATAGTGAGTAGAAAAGATGGAAAACGGTTCAAGAGAGCGGAAAGAGTGGATGAAGGAGAATGAGGTGAGTGAGGATAAGGTGGAAAGAGATGAAAGAAGGTCTAAAGAGTTTGGAGTAGATGAATAAGGCTGATAAACCGTGCAAAATGGTAAAAAGGAGTAAGAGAATGTGAACGAGCGGGACAGGGACAAGGACGGGAAAGAGTCCTTTAATTATAGTTTTCCTTGTAGTCGCATTAACAGTTCTTTTGTATGTCTATTACTGCTTTATCTGCGAATATATTCTACAGGTAAGCAAACCTACTTATTTGTACTTGCAGCTACAGGTAGTGCTATTATTACTGAGGTATCGATGCAGCTCAGGTACCGACTTGTAGTTCACTTGCGAGTGATAAACCAGCAGGAACAACTTGTAAAGCAGGTATCTGCGCATTTCTCTGGTACGAACTTATGCAAAAGTTGAGAACAACGGAGATAACGCTTGGAGAAACACATGTTAGGCAACATCATCACATATATTTATGCTACTTCTTCTGTAACTGATAAAAGACATGTTCAAATCAATTTTAAGACTTTGATTTATTGTTTCTAGCCGTATTTGGTGAAACTCCATAATCAATTACTAAATAAAACTGATTTGTTAATACTTTTACATATTTATTATAATCTACCTGACAATTGTTTCGACTGTTTAGATCTGCTATATTATATCCTATTGGACAAACACTTCGAAGTTTGGACATAAGATATAAAGAGCACCTACGTTGTTACAGAAGTAAATATCCAAAAAATATCTACGCCAAACGCCTTTTTAGAACAAAATCACACAATGCCTTCCCAAAATAATATTAAATTCCTACAGTTTTGTTAATAACAAACGCAAATTAGACATTTTAGGAACTTTGGAGATATTATACAAACACAAACTCTGGGTACTTTTAATGAATGAACAGATTGAGCTCAGTAATTCTCCGGTACTAGAAGTGTTAGATATTTAATATATATTTTTTATCTAATTATCTATTTTTTGCATTTACCTTAGCGACGTGTTTGTTTATATTTACATTACCTTTGATAATGACAGCTCAGCTGTCGAAACATATGTCAGAGAGATTATATAAATTTGTGAAACTTTTAACTAAATAATCAGTTTTATTTGTTTCGCAATTTTAAGAAAGCTCTTATAATAAACATTTCCTTAAGAAAGTACGTAAAATAAAAGTTGTATTCTTATAATAACATTTAGATGTTTTGCATCTTCATCGAAGCTAAAACATAACAATTTGTAAAATATAAAAATCAGCTGATTGACAGTTTTTTCTATATCCAAACAAAATAAGACTAAATCTAATAACAATCTAACATTTAAATGTACTGTTGCTAATCATAGAGCTAACCTACTACTATTATGTTATTAAAGCCGAGTTCAGCAGAATCAATACTCAGATTAATGATTGATCTGATTACTCAAGTAATTGGAGAGAGGAAGACAATTGTTTTAATAATAGTTGCTAAGGCTGGTTACTCGAGCGATCAAATACCTTCGATGCAATTACCAAACTTAGCTTTAATTTATTTTTACCCTTTTGAAATGTGTAAATTGTAATCATTAACAATGCATATTATAATTTTCCCCTTTTGTAATATATAAACGTAATATATTTATTTATTTAGGAATGGGTGGCATTATCTGAAACATCATAATAAAACTAACAGCCAGCTGACTGTCTATTTAAAATTCGCTACTGTTTGTATTTACAAAATATATAGAATGCATGAATACACTTCTCAAGTGCAAATTCGCGTTCTTGGGAAACCCGTCCTATGACGTCATGCTTCGACGCCACCACATGCTTCCGAACCAATCAAATAAGAGAATCTAAAAATAGATGTCTAAAAATAGACGGACGCTCAATGAAACACTAAGTAGTTCATGACGCTCAGTAATCGCTTAAAATGATTTACTACTTACACACGGTGTATATGTGTGGACGCTCAGCTACAAACTTTCTATACTGACGCTCAATGGTACGACAGATAAATATATATATATATATATATATATATATATATATATATATATATATATATACATATATATATATATACATATATATATATACATATATATATATATATATACATATATATATATACATATATATATATATATATATATATATATATATATATATATATATATATATATATATATATATATATATATATATATATTTACGGCCACTTATCAAAGTGAGGACATATCATGAACCATAGTTAATGAGGACCACCCTTATAAATGGTCACAGCTTTGCAAATTTTTTTGTCATCACTTGTTTGCTTGTTCTAGTTATGTATCTCGCAAATATACACAGATTTCTTTGAATTTAAAAAAGTTTTATTTGCTGTGTATAATAATACCAAGTGAGGCTACACTATACTACTGACGACGTGAGGACCATATAATTAGATACGATTTAATCGCAAAGTGAGCCCCAATATCAAATTATACACAGGTTTTAAGTATAACATGAGGTCCGGCGCTGTTGCCATCATTTGCTTTCATTATCATCAGCAAAAATGCATGCTATTCTATTATTGGAATTTGTTAGGTGGTCGGTCGTCAGTATAAAACTAATTTGATGTGGCGGAGACGGGTATGCTTACGTAGCCATTTTAACAAACCCGTTTTTGAAAACATCTCGAGAACGGTTGGTTCTACGAAAAAAAATATAACAGACTTTTTTGTAGAAAAATAAATTATCTATCTTTTTTATTAAAACAATTTTTTAATTGCTTGCAAATTAATGTTTTAAGAGTTATTACACAGCAAAGTTTTCACTTTTTAGTTTTGCTAAATAATTCGCAAACGGCTAACATCTCACTGAAACAGGAAAACATTGCAGTGTAATAACTCTTAAAATATTAATTTAACAAAAAAATTGTTTAAATAAAATAGATAGATAATTAATTTTTCTATAAAAAATGTCTGTTCTGTTTTCTTCGTAAGACTATTTCTCCAGACTATTTGGATTATTTACTGGCTCCCTAACTTAACTATTTCCTGTTGGCTGTTCCATTGCCTTCTAGAATGTTTAAACGAATGCTTGACCGCTTAGATCAATTAAATTTAGACGAAAAATTAGATTAGATTAAGATTCTGGTGTTTCTCATCATTTTAATGGTAATTGTGCTAGTAATATTAACAGCCTGCTATTAGTGGGACAGATTAGTGAATTGATAGCTAAGTGCCACATACTTTACTTTAAAATCTAAATGTATTACTCCTAATAATTAATTATTATTAATAGTTAGATTAGTTTCACTAATAATTATAAATGTAAATCTGTATAATATGTTAATTATTCTGAAAATGCTAGTAAAATCAGTAAATATTGTCGCCTAATTTAAAATGCTGAGTTTGTTCCATCTCATTTTTAATTAAATTTAAAAATTTGTCTGTAATTTCCTTACGGTACGTGTTAAAAAGAATATATGTATTTATCTTCCTACCTAAACCGATCTTGGCTTGTAGCAAAGAAAAGTGGTTATTGTATATTTAGGGTATTTATTAGGCCAAAAAGAATGCATATAAAATCTATATTTCCGTGTAAAAAGATATAAGAATATCGCTCTTGGTATTTTTAATATTTAATTCTAGTTATTAATCTGCCATTTAAATTTAACCAACCAATAATTATTGTGAATGACTTTTCAGCATTAACTGTGCCGTCTATGAACTCAAATCTTACTAATCCTCCAGCTGACATATAGCTATAAATCATTACGCCTTGAGGAAACTTAACATTAGGTTTCAAGCAGTATTTATGGAATGCTTCTTATTTAGCTCTGATTACTCTTTTGCGAGAGTAAAACTAGAACAAAACTGCTTAATGTTAAGTTTCCTCAAGACATAATGATTTGAGGCTGTATCTTATCTAGAGGATTAAGAAGATTTTAGTTCATAAACAGTATAGTTAACGCTGACAAGTATCTGCAAAACGACGAGTAGCATGGGCTAAAACTAAGTTGTCCTGGGCAGAAATGCTGGTCTAAGGTCATATTCATCAACTAGTTAAAGTCTGGTGTATCCGTTAGTTACTCTCGCAAAAGATTGATCAGAGCTAAACACGAAGCATTCCATAAAGACTGCTTGAAACGTACCGTTAATTCTCCTTTTAAGGCGTAATGATTAGTACCAAGAACTTATAAATAAAGGAAATTAGGATATCAAAAAAGGCGAAACACCTTGTGCATATTGGGTTAGATTCAAAAATTCAGTAGTGCAGGTACTCTTCTAAAATTAACTTGCCAATACGAATTTTTCAGCCGACTGCTATCAAGAATATCGATAATATCGCCTGATGGATTTTGCCGAAGAGATGCTAAGATAAAGGATGACTGTACCACGATCGCGTCCGGTTCTCAACGAATTTTTCTTAGCTACTTCATGGCAATAGGGGACCATAAAAAGTTACGCCAGAAAGTTCCTTGAGCAAATTTACTGGTGCAAATTGCTGATCCGTGTATGACATATCTCCTTTCTTCGATAACACAGAAAGAAGGCGAAGTACGAAAAAAAATTCGAACACTTTTGGTAGGGATTTAAATAAGCTTTATCTTACCTAACCTCCTTTATCTCGATAACCCTAATGGTTTCCGAGAAAAACGACAAAACCGGTAGGAGGCGTGGTTTATCCTCATTATTTCTTCGAGCTCACCACCTACAGGTGTTGACTTTTAAGGAGTTGTTTAATAACCCACAAGGAAACCGTATGCAAAAATCCATGGACTTACCTCAACTTTCCGCTATTTTTTCTAAATTGATTAGACTAATTATAGCAGTCCAACATAAAGCTTTGTATGCAACTCGTACCTTAATCTATCTATCTGAGAAATCGCCAACATAAAGTTTGACAAAGTGGTAGTATCGATTGGCTTTATGGTAAGGTCATTTCAACCGAGGATATTTTATTTAACTACAATAGAATTGGTATAGGCACAAGTGAAACATGTAGTTGCTAATAATACAACATATACATACACTTGCTGATCTGAAAGAGCTTCTATCAAGGAATTTCTACCGTCACAAATATCATAAATTTAGGATCGAAAAGTTCCAGCAAAGAATTAACAAACGCATCTGACATACGGATGTTGATACGAGGGATGCTCTGTTAATAGTTAGTAGCAGGCCATGGAAGCTCAATTGGCTAGAAACAATTGCAACAATTGAATGTCGCATTAGTTGGCATTCGTTACCCACAATTGTCAAACGTTTCGATTTCTTGTGAAACGTAGTTAATTTTGTAAGGTAAGTAGTTGTGCATTTTTAATTCAGTTAAGATGAGCATTCCGCGAACTGCCTTTAGAGCTATGATTTTCTACGACTATAAAAGACAGTTAGGATACCAGCAAAGCCATGAAAATTTGATAGCAGATTTTGGCGTTGCTGCCCATCCATTATCCGCTGTTAGTCATTGGTTCCGCGAATTTCGACGAGGGTGAGAACTGCTAGAAGACGAAGCAAGACCTGCAGAAGCTGCCTGTTCAGAAAATGTTGATCGTGTGGCAAGCTTGATTCATTCCAATCGAAATATTACTTATAGGGAGATTCAGTAGGAAGTGAAGATTGAATCCTCGGCGGTGAATACCATTTGGCATAAACATCTTGAAGTAAGAAAGCCAGCAAGCCGTTGGATATCGCATTTGCTCTCAGAAAGTCAAAAACAGGCTCGAATAGACTGGTGTAAATTTATGTTGCAAAAATTTGACGGAGGAGCTTCCAGGCAAGTGGCATACATTGTAACTAGTGACGAATCTTGGGTATACAGTTACGACCCTGAAACTAAACAGCAGTCTAGTGTTTGGGTATTCGAAGATGAAGACTTGCCCACAAAAGTAATTCGTGGCAGAAGCTTCAAGAAGAAAATGATTGCTGTTTTTTCCGCCGATGTGGTCCTGTTGCTGTTATTCCACTTAAAGATCGCAGAACTGTTAATTCTGAATGGTACTGCGAAATGGCTTTACCACAGATGTTTGCAAAATTACAGGCAGGTCGACAAAGGACCGGTTTGCGTAACATCTTAGTCCATCATGACAACGCATCCTCCCACACTGCTGCCAGAACATTGGATTTTTTGAAAGATACGGAAGTTCAATTGGTAACTCATCCGCCGTATAGCCCAGATCTAGCGCCGTGCGACTTTTTTGTTTCCAACTGTTAAAAAAATGATGCGAAGTAAAAGATTTTCCAACGCAGATGCAGCAGTTACAGAATTTCAAAGAATTTTTGAGGACCTTTCAGAAAATGAATCTTCCGAATGTTTTAAAAAGTGGTTTCAAATAATGCACAAGTGTATTAGTCTGAATGGAGATTATTTTGAAAAACAATAAAGATTGTTTGTTAAAAAATGCAACGGTCTTTTTGCTAATAACAATTTTCAGCGCAACCCTCGCATTGTACCAATATAAAATACTTTTTAATGTTTTTAATGATAGTGTTGCATTATGTCATCAGTCATATTTATAAATTGTTCACAACATAATAATAAAATAATAAATAAGTACCTACTAAATAAACTATATTTAAAAATATATATGTATAAATATATATAAAATTTTGTATTTCTTAATTTTCTCATTGAATTCATAATCAGCAACCCCAAAAACCCTCCAACATGAATTTCGCTCAAGTTGATGTAAAACTTCCCGAGTTATTAAATTGGGAGTGTAAAATGGGGGTTTCAACCCCCCGAGGGGGCGTGCCCCCATTTTAAACAGATTACATTTTATATTGGTCCAGTACTGAAGGCATTACAAAAGATTTCAAGTCGCTATCTTTAGATAGTAAAAACTAAGAACGTAATGCAAAAATTTACTCTACTACTAGGGCAGAGAGAAAGGATTACATAATAAGGTAACCAAAATGGTGTATTACTTTGCAAAATTTTTACATTTTAAACACTTTTTGACTCTTTGAGCTTTTCTCTAAAATCAATAGAAACGGCGTAAATCGCATTCTCAATCTCAAATGCCGTTATTTTAGGACCGCCATTTTGGTGTCCGCCACTTTGAATTTTTCAATTTTCTCATTGGATTCATAATCAGCGACTCCAAGAACCCTCCCAACATAAATTTCACTCAATTTGGTTGCGTTATTAAATTAAGGGTACAAAATGGGGGTTTCAACCCCCCGAGGGGGCGTGCCCCCATTTTAAACATATAACATTTTATATTGGTCCAGTACTGAAGGCATTACAAAAGATTTCAAGTCTCTATCTTTAGATAGTAAAAAATAAGAACTTAATGCAAAAATTGACTCTACTATAAAGTTGGGAACGACCTCATCATCCATCATCACATAGTGAATAATAAATATAATTGATATTCTAAATCTGTTCTAATAAATTATTCTTATTGTTAGTTTTATTAAATATTAATTTAAAAAGAGACGTTTTGATTGTAATATTTGGTACTTATAGTTATCAATTTTTATAAGCCTGCCTTGAGAAGTAAGAATTAAATTCATTGCGAGCTTTTATAATACAATGAAAGTTGAGAACATTTAGTAGTTGTGTAGGAAAGCCCTCATCTGATCGTCACCCGGTGATCAGTTTGAGGTTACAACTTATAACAGAATTCCACTTAATATACTATTTTGGGTTACCTACCGTTATTTATTTGTTCATAATGATTACTATTTCCATTTAAAGATTAAATCTGAAATGAAATTTTTTTTCAATGAATTTAATAAATGACTTATTTAATTATTGGGTGTATTAAATGCAGAAAAATAGTCTGCAGAGTATGTTGCGTCTAACTTTTCTTTCTAAAAGCAATAATACAAACAAACTTGCCAGCCTCGGTGTGGTCATAACCACAACGGTCTCCGTGACCATAACGGCCAACAGCCACAACGGCCAATTTGACCATATCGCCCAACTCGAAACTTGACCATAACGGCCACCATGACCACAACGGCCAACTAGAAACTCCACCCCATCCGCCATTTTGACCACAACGGCCACCGACGCTTATGTATTGGCGTCGCTGGTGACGATGACCACAACGGCCAAAATGACCACAACGGCCAACTAGAGTGAGTGACCACAACGGCCAAAATGACCACAACGGCCAACTATGGAGCGTGACCACAACAGCCAAAATGACCATAACGGCCAACTGTGGCGAGTGACCACAACGGCCAAAATGACCACAACGGCCAACTAGGGTGAGTGACCACAACGGCCAAAATGACCACAACGGCCAACTATGGAGCGTGACCACAACAGCCAAAATGACCATAACGGCCCACTGTGGCGAGTGACCACAACGGCCAACTGTTTTTCATACTGTTACTTTGGTTTAGTTAAAGCTCATTTCTCTCTTTTAACTTAGCCTGTATTTCAATAAGGTACGTCCAGAATTTAACAGCGAGGTCTGATGTCAAAGTAGCGCCGATTTAACGTGACTTTCCTATATTGAAAAATGCTTTTTCTATATATGTTACAACTGCAGCCCTATGCAGTTGACGACATTTTTCTTTCTTAGTTTCTCGGCAAGTATCCCAGGCAGATTAAATTCTGAAAATTTGATACAGGTACACTATAACTATTTACAGAATCATGATACTTTAGTTCACAGGGTAGTTTATCTTTAACGTCAAAAGAAGTTTTTTTTCTATTACTTGTTTACCTACAGCAATCTTTTCATTTTGGGGACGTTTAAAAAAGTACGAAATAGAACTATAAAACAACACGTTTGACGTTTTATTTATAGATTTCCATTGCATTGAATTTGAAGTACGTAATTAGCTGTTTTTATCAGTTTTAAAATTTAAACTAAATGTAAATCTTCTCCTAAAAAATAAACACGATATCTACGAATCTGCCCAGTACTTAATAAAATCAATCTAGGGAGCAGCATGGGACGTAACCCCAGAAACAAACCGCAATAATCCAAAACAGTATTGCTCCATACGTATCCGAGAAAAAATACAAGAAAACGAGCTCTTAGAAAGTAATGACAGATTACTTACTCGCGTACCGGGCGATAAAACGTAGTTTAATAGGGCCATCAAAGAGTTTAAGAAATTATTAGATGAGCAGAGAAATCAAGATTTCCAGAACTATTTCCACTGCCTAACATCAACTAAAGCAACTGGCTGCATTATAGAACGTCATAAAGATCGTGTTTACGCCTCTCTTACCATTGAAGAAGAAAAATTCATACGGGACTTCCTTCAAGCGCGAAGTAAGGTCATCGAAACTGAAATAAATTCGAAGAAGTCCCCAGGTTTCGACGTAATAACTGGAAAACTCCTAAAGGAACTTTCATATGAGGGATTTCGCATGATAACTGTAATCTATAAAGGGATATTAAGGACGGGATACTTCTCTGGCCAATGGAAGGTGGCCCAAATAGCAATGGTCCCAAAACCGGAGAAACCGCCATCAGATGTGCCCTCATACAGACCTATTAGTCGTTACCCGTCAATGGTTTGTAAAAAATTGTTCGCCATGCGAATGTCACCGCTAATTGACGAAAATCAGCGAAAGCCCAACTAACAGTTTGGATTTCGTCGACAATACGCTACAATCGAACAAGTACTTGCATCAAAAATCAGGTTTGACCTGGAGACCAAAACATTCTGTTCAGCGGTATTCATAGACACAAGCCAAGCATTTGACAGGGCGTGGTATGTATCAATTATGTTTTGACCATGTAAGACGTCTGTCTAGGTGGAACCCTAGATATTTGACCTAATCTTCTTGAGTAGTGAGTTTCCGTTAAGGTGAACTAGAGGGCAAGTAGTTTTTTTAGTAGTATAAGTGGCCTGTGTTGGTTTTTGTATATTTGCTTTAATGCGTCGTGTTCCATCATCTTTCAAAAAGGCTTAGGTGGTTTGTAAGTTTCTGAAAACTATATCTGCATTAGTATGGGAAGCCAGTATTGCCATGTAGTCCAAGAAGGTTGCTATTGTCGTGTTTCTAGTTGAAGATTAGGTATAATGTCGGACCAGTCGCGCGACACCAGATGTTGTGGATAGAAGGGCTGAAGTGGAGTCTGAATATTTCACGAAAAAGTATCTTTTAGTGAGGTATGACGTGAGGATTTGAAAGAAGGTATACGGTAAATGTCACTTGAGGTTGTAGAGTAGATCTACATACTCGTACATACCACGCCCTGTCAAATGCTTGGCTTGTGTCTATGAATACCGCTGAACAGAATGTTTTGGTCTCCAGGTCAAACCTGATTTTTGATGCAAGTATGTGTACTTGTTCGATTGTAGCGTATTGTCGACGAAATCCAAACTGTTAGTTGGGCTTTCGCTGATTTTCGTCAAATAGCGGCGACATTCGCATGGCGAACAATTTTTTACAAACCATTGACGGGTAACGACTAATAGGTCTGTATGAGGCCACATCTGATGGCGGTTTCTCCGTTTTTGGGACCATTGCTATTTGGGCCACCATCCATTGGCCAGAGAAGTATCCCGTCCTTAATATCCCTTTATAGATTACAGTTATCTTGCGAAATCTTCAAATTCAATGCAATGGAAATATATAAATAAAACGTCAAACGTGTTGTTTTATAGTTCTATTTCGTACTTTTTTAAACGTCCCCAAAATGAAAAGATTGCTGTAGGTAAACAAGTAATAGAAAAAAAACTTCTTTTAACGTTAAAGATAAACTACCCTGTGAACTAAAGTATCATGATTCTGTAAATAGTTATAGTGTACCTGTATCAAATTTTCAGAATTTAATCTGCCTGGGATACTTGCCGAGAAACTAAGAAAGAAAAATGTCGTCAACTGCATAGGGCAGCAGTTGTATATAGAGAAAGCATTTTTCAATATATCGTTCAGTAACCTGAAATGGGGTATGAGGTATCAGTTGCATGAAATGGGGTAGTAGACTTTTTTATATTGTATGTGATAGTACCAAGATGCCAAATCCAATTTTTCGACCTCCGCGACCTTCCGGATCACCGCCAAAAAGAGGTAAAACCGCCGAAATTTTGCACTTTTTTTAGGTTTGGCCAATTTTGACCATGAAGGAGCACTTTTTCAAAGAAGACAATCCTATTCATTTCAAAAGTACATTAAGTTTGTTACAATCTAAGACCAAAATGATTACTATAGGGCTAATAGTTTCCGAGATATAGCTCCTCAGAGTTCATCGAAAAAGCGGTAAGACCCCCGAAAATATGCTTTTTTTTAGATTTGGCCAATTTTGACTATGAAGGAACACTTTTCCAAAAAAGATAATTATATTCATCTTGAAAGCACATTAAATTTGCTACAATTTAAGACCAAAATGGTTACTTAAGGTCTAATAGTTTCCGAAATATCGCTCCTCAGAATTAGTCTAAATTTACACCCATGCTATTTTTCAAGTATTAACCTATAGAACTGAGTTCAAAGGTTCAAAATAAGAATAGAATAGAATTGAATAGAATAGAAAATCTTTAGTCTTATTCAAACAAATTCATTTTTTACATTGGAATCTCAAAAATAATCCCTCGTAAATGGTTCATGTTGTCAAGTGGGTATTACCAGAAATATGAAAAGGCGATAGGGAAAACGCGTTTCAATTTTGTCTAAACCCCTTGGAAGGTCCAGGTACAAGATACTCTTCAGCCTCTGTGTCCATGTTCTTTTGTTCTTCTTCAGCCTGGTCAATTCATTTTAAGAGTACATTAAATTTGCTACAATTGAAGACCAAAATGGTTACTAATGGTCTAATAGTTTTCGAGATATCGCACCCCAAAGTTGGTCAAAACTTCAACCCATGCTATTTTTCAAGTATTAACTTATAGAATTGGCATCAAACCTTTAATAATACCTCTCAAATAGTTCAATAATGTATAAATTTAGTATATGAAACATTCGGTTCGGGTTACATTAACATGCAAACGCATTTTGCGACTGGTTGCTGCATCACCCTCCATTCCCTAATACGAATGTCGTCATGTCTATAAGCAGTGGACTTGTTGGAGTGGAAGAGGTCAACTGTCACATGGCTAGAGATATGGGTAAGGAAGCGATGTTGAAGGTTGTAGGGGAAAACTACGAAAATTTAAAATTCAAAAGGAAGAATAAAGTGGTATCACTTTTTTCTGTGAATACTGTGACTGTTGGCAAGAGACAGGTGACGGTTGACCCCCTAACACTGTGTCACAGCCGGATGAAGAACTGAAGAACTTCACACACGAGCTTTCACCATATCCTCTGTCCCTACTAACACAGTAACATCTACTTTCAGAAGTGCGGAAGAGGTAAAATACCAGATGTCCTCTATTCAACCACCTCGATATCTCCTTACCGTCACCTCAAGCCCTTCACCCATGCCTTTAGTGGATGTGATTCTACGTCATGCTTCTTTGGTCAGGGATAAAACAAGTTGTTATCAGTAATTCAAAAGAATTCGGACCTCAAGGAGAAAGCAGCAGTTTTCCAACTCAGAAGCAACACCTGACGAAGTAGCTGAAGCAGGAGTTAAAATTATCATTGCGCTGTATGGTGAAAACAACTCAACGAAAAGCCTCAATTATCTGAGCTATTAGCTCTTTACAAAGGCTGCAACCAAGACGAACTTTAACCTTGCCAGACTACCTCCCACTCAAGAAGCTGTGAATCGATCCGCTCGAATGGGGGTGGGTTCTTACAGCTCACGGCCTTTATGATATCGAGGGATGCGGCCCCTTCCCACCTCATGCAAATGATCTCCTGCAACTGCAAGAAAGGATGTGACAATGCATGCTGTTGCAGAAAAGCAGGCTTGAAGTGCTCTATTGTATGTAGCCAATGTAGTGAACAGTCCTGCGAGAATCGGCCAGATATCATCGTTGACATGGATACTGCCAAGCTCGATGACCTACTACATGACGATGAGCTAGATGGACTGCTTGTATATCCTAACAGCCCTCCAGATAAGGAAATTGACCAGGCTGAAGAAGTACAGGAGAACATGGACACAGAGGCTGAAGACTATCTTGAACCTGGACCTTCCAAGAGGTTTAAACCAAATTGAAAGGCGTTTTCCCTGTCGCCTTTTCATATTTCTGGTAATACCCACTCGACAACATGAGCCATTTACGAGGGATTATTTTTAAGATTCCATTGTAAAAAATGATTTTGTTTGAATAAGACTACAGATTTTCTATTCTATTCAATTTTATTCTATTCTTATTTTGAACCTTTGAACTCAATTCTATAGGTTAATACTTGAAAAATAGCATGGGTGTAAATTTCAACCAATTCTGAGGAGCGATATTTCGGAAACTATTAGACCTTAAGGAACCATTTTAGTCTTAAATTGTAGCAAATTTAATGTGCTTTCAAAATGAATAGAATTGTCTTTTTCGGAAAAGTGTTCCTTCATGGTCAAAATTGGCCAAATCTAAAAAAAGTGCAAAATTTCGGCGGTTTTACCTCTTTTTGGCGGTGATCCGGAAGGTCGCGGAGGTCGAAAAATTGGATTTGGCATCTCGGTACTATCACATACAATATAAAAAAAGAAATCTACTACCCCATTTCATGCAAGGTAAAATGTACTAGGTTACTGGGCTAATAGGTAAGTCACGTTAAATCGGCGCTACTTTGACATCAGACCTCGCTGTTAAATTCTGGACGTACCTTATTGAAATACAGGCTAAGTTAAAAGAGAGAAATGAGCTTTAACAAAACCAAAATAACAGTATGAAAAAAGTTGGCCGTTGTGGTCGATCGCCATAGTTGGCCGTTATGGTCATTTTGGCTGTTGTGGTCACACTCCATAGTTGGCCGTTGTGGTCATTTTGGCCGTTGTGGTCACTCACCCTAGTTGGCCGTTGTGGTCATTTTGGCCGTTGTGGTCACTCGCCACAGTTGGCCGTTATGGTCATTTTGGCTGTTGTGGTCACGCTCCATAGTTGGCCGTTGTGGTCATTTTGGCCGTTGTGGTCACTCACTCTAGTTGGCCGTTGTGGTCATTTTGGCCGTTGTGGTCATCGTCACCAGCGACGCCAATACATAAGCGTCGGTGGACGTTGTGGTCAAAACGGCGGATGGGGTGGAGTTTCTAGTTGGCCGTTGTGGTCATGGTGGCCGTTATGGTCAAGTTTCGAGTTGGGCGATATGGTCAAATTGGCCGTTGTGGCTGTTGGCCGTTATGGTCACGGAGACCGTTGTGGTTATGACCACAACGGCCAAAATAGCGATTGGCCGTTGTGGCCAGGCCCCGCAGATTCGATCCCCGGCTGAGCTGGTAATGTTTAATAGCGGAGAAAAATTAAAAACATGCCTTCTTCTCGGATAGGAAGTAAAACTGTAGGTCCCGTGTCAATGCGATGTTTGGCACGTTAAAAATCCCTACTTGGGGTGGAATTCCCTGAGGGAGTAAAGTGTTTCCTTGACAACAACAACAAGTAAACAACAAAAAAAAGTAATTGCGGTACATGTTAGGATTTATTATCCTGAAACTATGTGATTTTGGCAATTGTCCGAATGACATGTAACGAAATTTTGAATTTTTGCGATTAAGTCCTTTAGACGTGCAAAAAATAGCGTATATACCACTGGACTAAAAGTGTTTTTTAAGTGTTAATTAATAATTTAAAAAATGCATTTTAGTCCCTGAATATATAATATACATTATGTCCGCTCGGGTGATTATGACATGATTATGACCTATTTTGCGGACTGTTTCTAGAGCGTAAATCGCTAAATTAGAGCACCCCCTTTTGCTACTCTTGTTTACGACGTCTCCATAGTAATAAGAATAATTATAGACCATAGCACCTACCTACTTGAAGTTTAGGACTTTTTAAATTATTTTTATTTTAAATTAAACTTAATTTAATCTTAGACCGCACATTTAAAGTACGCATTTCGGGCTTAATTAGTGTTTTAGAGCCCTTTATCGTCTTAGCGCCTTCGGTTTTCGCTTCAGGCGCTAACTGACTGCACGGGCTGTAAGACACTCAATTAAGCCCTTAATATACTATTAAAGACTAGAAAAAGCCTAATCTTGATTAGGCGAAATGTCATTCGAAAAAAAATTATTTTATTCTTAATTAATACAAAAAAATAAAAAGGCTGCAAGTCCTCGAAGATTTATTAATCTCTTTTACAATGTATTTTAGTTTTATTGCCTAATTACAAATAATCAGACGTCGATGAAATTAAATCTAAAAATTTCCCTATCGAAATTTTGTAACAGCACAATAATACTATAACTTTTCTAAACCGATTTCCGCTCGTAAGAAATAAAATCGGCTATTTAGGGTATTTCCGTTCTCTTCTGTAATAGAATTAAAATCAATATTGTATAACTTTCATTTCCATCGTTGCCACTTGTTCGGATCTCACTTTGCGCATCATTCATACAAGCTTCACACAAGAAATTATACGTCTGAAAAATATACATCTGGCGCAGCGACTCCAGGCGTCAACTCCTTGAACTAATCTGTATAATTCTAGCCGTTTTGGCAACATCTGAGGTCCAGCCCATTTTTTCAGTATCGCCAACTTATACCTTCGAAAAGCTCTACACGAAATATTATCGAATTTCAAAGTGAGGTCCGTATATTTGTCCTCACTTTGTGGACCTCACTTGAAACGTGAACTTTGTTCATACGGACCTCACTTTATACACTGGCCGTAAATATATATATATATATATATATATGATACTTCAGTACTTTTCCGGGTTTCACTCCGCGTATTCACTATTCGGCTCCTAGAGGAACCAGACAATGGTTGACGACGTTTCGGCAAGATCACACTTGCCATCTTCAGGTCACTTCTAACTTCCTTCTGCTTCGCGTGGTTACACGATGTAGACTGACGTCTTGCGGCAGCGGTTGGTCTTTATATACGGTTACGGTGTTGCGCATGGTTGCGGTCGGCTGGTTTTTGGCGCGGCTGCGTGTCATTGGTCTCGCTTGATCCGGTGGCTTTCTCTCGCTTTCTCTTTTATCGTTCGGCTGTGCTGGTTTTCGCTTCTTGACGGTGATACTAGTTATAGCTGGTTTCCAAGCTGATGGTAGTCGCTGTGTATCGTCCCTGGTATTAAGATTGTTCGGACGTTTCTCGATCTCAATGGCTTCTCTTATGGTTCGTCGGGTCTTGTGTTGTATATTCGCTAAAACTTTTGTATTTTCGAAATCTATGTTATGAGATGTACCACTTACATGTTGTGCTAGTGAAGACGTTCTCTCATTTTTGTTGACTGCATTTCGGTGTTCTTCTCTTCTTACTTGAATTCTTCTGTTGGTCTGCCCTATGTAGGATTCCCCGCAGTCTTTACATGGGATCTCGTATACTCCTTGGCTTTCTAGTGGTATTTTTGTTTTGGCGGATGGTAGCATGTTTCCAATCTTTTTATCGGTGTTGAAGATGGTATCGATGTTGTGTTTTCTCAGCACTCTACTTATTTTGTCCGTGGTCCCTTTGATGTACGGTAAGTGTGCTTTGGATACCGATGTTTCTTCTTCTTTTGGCTTTGGGTCCCTTGGTGTTAACGCTTTATTGATATTTCTGGAAGAGAAACCATTTTGTTTTAATGCCAACTTCACCTGTTCTAGTTCTTGATGTTTATTCTCGTCATCAGTCAAACGTTGTGATCTGGTTATTAATGTCTTGACTACTGACTGTAGTTGCGCTGGGTGGTGATGTGACTGCGCGTTCAGGTAGCGATTTGTGTGGGTTGATTTTCGGTATACTGTGTATCCCAGGCTGCCGTCTTCCTTCTTTATTATAGATACATCTAGGAAAGGTAGTTGATTGTCCTTTTCCACCTCCATTGTGAATTTGATCTTCTGGTGTATGTTGTTTAGATGCTGTAAGAAGGTCTGCAGCTTCTCTTCTCCATGGGTCCATATAATAAAAGTATCGTCTACATATCTTAGCCATAGTTTAGGTTTGTCACTTGCCGTTTCTATTGCTCGGACTTCTAATTCTTCCATGAATAGGTTCGCTATTACCGGCGATAAAGGTGATCCCATAGGTGCTCCTTCCACTTGTTTGTACCGTTGATCTTTGTAGATGAAGTAGGTGTTGTTTAGGCAGTGTCTTGTTAACTCGATGATTTCATTTGGGACTTGGTATTTCCGTTGTATCATATCTACTGCTTCTTTTACTGGAACATTCGTGAATAAAGAGGTTACATCAAAGCTTACCAGCAGATCTCCTGGTGCCACTGTTATGTCTTTTATACGCTCGATGAAGTGGCTTGCGTTCTTTACGTAAGATTCGGCTTCTTCGGCATAAGGTTGCAGTTGCTTGGCCAGGAATTTCGCTAGAGGTTGCAGTGGTGATCCAATGGAGCTTACGATGGGTCTTAGTGGTACACCTTCCTTGTGGACTTTTGGTAATCCGTACAGCTTAGGGCATGATGACGACTTCTCTCTCGGAATTAGTTGTAACTGTTGTTCTTGACTGAAACTGCAGGCTTTTATTTTGGCTTTAGTGGTCTTTTCCAAGTATGTTGTAGGATCCGTTGAGATTGTTTGATATCCAGGATCATTTAGTAAGGTTTCTATTTTTCGTTCATATTCACCCTTATCCATGACTACGGTTGCGTTGCCTTTGTCTGCTGGTAACACGATTACGCTAGTATTCGCCCGTAGGTCGCGTAAAGCTTGGATTTCTTCGTGGGATAAGTTCTTCTTCGGTGGCTTGGCTGTTCTCAGTATACGTGACACGTCTTGACGTATAATTTCGGCGGTATTTCCTGGGATCCCTGTTATTGATGCTTCGACTCCGCAAATAATGTTTTCTATTGGAATCCGGTTTGGCGCTACTGCATAGTTAAATCCTTTCGATAGCACGCTATGTGTCGCTTCATCCAGCGGTAGATCTGAAAGATTGAAAACTACTTTCTTTGGTTCAACTTGGTGGTTGATGTACTTCCTGGGCTGTTGTTCGGCTTGTAGCTTCTCAAATTTCTTCTTCTGGTTAGAAGTTGTCAAATTAGCGTCAGTTTCTGCGCGAAACTCCGTTAGGTTATCTAGTGTGGACCATAGAGCTGGATGAATTGTGTTACTTAAACGTAGGTGTAACTGTAGTAGATCGATGTTGATGCTATTTAGCGCCCTTCTGGTGTCGTGAATTGCTTCTCTTGTCAATGCTAGGCTTGCTCTTCTCAAGATGTTCCTCGTTTGGTTGTTCTTTTTGTGGAACGTCAGCTTCATGGAATTTGGTATTATATTCTCGTCCCGGCAGCGTTCCAGGAATGCGAGGTTGCACAGCAGCTTGTTTCTTTTGGATCGTAGCTTCTCCAACTTCTTGACGTCTCGTAGAATCTCCTCTCCTAAAACCCTCCCGTAAAGGTTATTAATGTTACATTTTAAGTTTCCGCGGATATTATATGATACTTCAGTACTTTTCCGGGTTTCACTCCGCGTATTCACTATTCGGCTCCTAGAGAATCTCAACGGATCCTACAACATACTTGGAAAAGACCACTAAAGCCAAAATAAAAGCCTGCAGTTTCAGTCAAGAACAACAGTTACAACTAATTCCGAGAGAGAAGTCGTCATCATGCCCTAAGCTGTACGGATTACCAAAAGTCCACAAGGAAGGTGTACCACTAAGACCCATCGTAAGCTCCATTGGATCACCACTGCAACCTCTAGCGAAATTCCTGGCCAAGCAACTGCAACCTTATGCCGAAGAAGCCGAATCTTACGTAAAGAACGCAAGCCACTTCATCGAGCGTATAAAAGACATAACAGTGGCACCAGGAGATCTGCTGGTAAGCTTTGATGTAACCTCTTTATTCACGAATGTTCCAGTAAAAGAAGCAGTAGATATGATACAACGGAAATACCAAGTCCCAAATGAAATCATCGAGTTAACAAGACACTGCCTAAACAACACCTACTTCATCTACAAAGATCAACGGTACAAACAAGTGGAAGGAGCACCTATGGGATCACCTTTATCGCCGGTAATAGCGAACCTATTCATGGAAGAATTAGAAGTCCGAGCAATAGAAACGGCAAGTGACAAACCTAAACTATGGCTAAGATATGTAGACGATACTTTTATTATATGGACCCATGGAGAAGAGAAGCTGCAGACCTTCTTACAGCATCTAAACAACATACACCAGAAGATCAAATTCACAATGGAGGTGGAAAAGGACAATCAACTACCTTTCCTAGATGTATCTATAATAAAGAAGGAAGACGGCAGCCTGGGATACACAGTATACCGAAAATCAACCCACACAAATCGCTACCTGAACGCGCAGTCACATCACCACCCAGCGCAACTACAGTCAGTAGTCAAGACATTAATAACCAGATCACAACGTTTGACTGATGACGAGAATAAACATCAAGAACTAGAACAGGTGAAGTTGGCATTAAAACAAAATGGTTTCTCTTCCAGAAATATCAATAAAGCGTTAACACCAAGGGACCCAAAGCCAAAAGAAGAAGAAACATCGGTATCCAAAGCACACTTACCGTACATCAAAGGGACCACGGACAAAATAAGTAGAGTGCTGAGAAAACACAACATCGATACCATCTTCAACACCGATAAAAAGATTGGAAACATGCTACCATCCGCCAAAACAAAAATACCACTAGAAAGCCAAGGAGTATACGAGATCCCATGTAAAGACTGCGGGGAATCCTACATAGGGCAGACCAACAGAAGAATTCAAGTAAGAAGAGAAGAACACCGAAATGCAGTCAACAAAAATGAGAGAACGTCTTCACTAGCACAACATGTAAGTGGTACATCTCATAACATAGATTTCGAAAATACAAAAGTTTTAGCGAATATACAACACAAGACCCGACGAACCATAAGAGAAGCCATTGAGATCGAGAAACGTCCGAACAATCTTAATACCAGGGACGATACACAGCGACTACCATCAGCTTGGAAACCAGCTATAACTAGTATCACCGTCAAGAAGCGAAAACCAGCACAGCCGAACGATAAAAGAGAAAGCGAGAGAAAGCCACCGGATCAAGCGAGACCAATGACACGCAGCCGCGCCAAAAACCAGCCGACCGCAACCATGCGCAACACCGTAACCGTATATAAAGACCAACCGCTGCCGCAAGACGTCAGTCTACATCGTGTAACCACGCGAAGCAGAAGGAAGTTAGAAGTGACCTGAAGATGGCAAGTGTGATCTTGCCGAAACGTCGTCAACCATTGTCTGGTTCCTCTAGGAGCCGAATAGTGAATACGCGGAGTGAAACCCGGAAAAGTACTGAAGTATCATATAATATCCGCGGAAACTTAAAATGTAACATATATATATATATATATATATATATATATATATATATATATATATATATATATATATATATATATATATATATCAGTCTAACAAATGGACGTCCTTTCATATCTAAGTAATTGGACGTCCACCACAACTAATAACGTTAGAGAAGATTTAGTTCGTGTATATACACTATCTCACATAGTAGTGTTACGTGTGCGAGTTAGATTTTGAATAAAATCAAAAATAAAGAAGTTGATATACACCGCCATTCGACGTCCGCACATAATACAGTCTTACAACGTCCACTGTATATCCATATAAGTATTTCCGACTAAAGGACGTCCCAGAGATATACGCTAATGTGGAATTCGGTATTTTGACGTCCTGCAACGTTGTCGCTGTGAAAGAAACATCTGGCTCTTTCTTACTCTGTTGTACTGTATGTTGTCTTATTCTTTTTCGCTGATATTGAATTTAAGGCGAAACGAATTGTTAGACATATTTATGACGCTTTAAAAATCTGGTGTTCGTAATATTGTTATGGAAGTAGGGAAGAAACGTTAGAATTCCTTTCTTATCTTATTATATTTCAAGTTAATCCTGAAAAAGTCTTGATTCTTAATAATTCATTTATTTAGTTTGTAAAAAATCATTGTAAAATAAAAGTGTAAACTTTTTGATTGATACATTATTAAGAAAGAAATATTAATTTACCTGAAATTTAAATCACTTAGAGAACTTAAAAACATCTTTACTTTAGCATTTTAAAAACAATACACAAGAATACAAGAACACAAATGTATTTTTTTTAAATTATAATATTGCACGCCTGTATTATTAACTACATGTATAAGAAGTACTTATTAAATATAAGTAGATACATGTATCAATCTGAAGTATTGATATCCAATTAAATTAAATAGAATATGTTGCAGCCAAAATGACTCATTCAACAAAATAATTTTTTTATTTCTCTTACGCCAATTTCAAACAAATTTTTTTTTCGTTATTCCTAATATTATGTATCTATATAATCTCTTGCGGTAGGTAATTATAAAAGTCTAGGAGTGAGATAAGTATAAGTTCTTTGTCCTCCGGATTTAGTTGATAATGGAGTCTTAAAAGTAAATAGTTTTGTTCTAGTTTCATAGTTATGATCAATTATGATCAAGTTTTGTTTATTTTGATATGTATATAAGACTACTATTAAAAAAATATCTGACGAGAATGTAGTATTTTAGCTTCTTGGTAAAAACATTCTCATGAGCAAGTGGGTTCTTTATTTAAAATAATACGCACAAATTTTTTTGAATGATTTGAAATTGTTTTACGTAATTATTAACCCAAA
This sequence comes from Agrypnus murinus, assembly GCA_929113105.1. Classification (NCBI taxonomy): domain Eukaryota; kingdom Metazoa; phylum Arthropoda; class Insecta; order Coleoptera; family Elateridae; genus Agrypnus; species Agrypnus murinus. The sequence continues at coordinate 72,045,605 of OV816027.1, forward strand.
TTAATCAATCCTGGAATAATTAATTAATCTAGTAATTCCGTAAGATGTATTTTCCACGTTTCCGTTAAAATTAAACAATCTAATTCTGTTTGTAATTGACTTAAATATATTTTTAATTCGTCGAAATTTTTATTTATGCTACGAATATTCATATGATATAAATTAAATTTCTCAATATTTGGAAATATATTATTAATTGCTAATGGACCATAGATCTCAATTGCTTCAATTGATACCAAGTTTACATCCGTAATAAATTGGTTCATGGACCTATTTAAAAGAATTGTATATTTTATTTTATTTGAGTAAGTAAATTAAATCACTGAAGAAAATTTGATTGCAATTCAAGAATTTGTTTAACTTATTTCTCCTTTAATCAAAACAAGGAAAAAATGTAATTTAAATTTAAAACTAAAGATGAGTAATGTACATAAGTAATAAACGGTATATTATAAATTAAACTATGGTAAGACTATTTAAACTAGTCCTTTTTCTCTCTATTATTTAATATTAAATAACCAAGTAAGTACAAATTAATTCAAACACAATTCATATAATTTTAAAATGTTTGCTTGCAATAAAGCTTATTTTAGATTGGAAGGTAGGTACATGAATTGTTTAACGTGTAAATGACATAAAATTTCATACAAAACTAAAATAATTATTTATTACATCTTAGTAAGAAACAGAAATTTATTATACTTTTAGTAAACATAATAGCAACATAATTAAGTATTATTTTATGCTTATAATATAAAACAACAGTCCCTAATATAATAAAAAGTCAAAAATCAAATGCCATTAATATTTTCATGGTTCAAATAGTTCTTTATAATACTTAACGAGAAAAGGCGGGTAAAATTGAAAGCAACAACTACTCTTTAGAGGTCAGAACAAATATAAACCCTCGAAATCGTTTTACAACCTTTCTGACATGTATTTATTACCTTTCACACATTTCTTCAAGCGAACTTTTAGAATTTTAAAATAAATCACATTTTATAATATTATCACATAATAATAATATCATCTAATAATCAGAGCTAATAACAAAATCAGTACATTAATAATACTATTTTTTTCAGGGTTCACTATAGATATACCATACTGAAATAAAACATTTTTTTAAACGCCTTACCCGGGAACACAAGAATGAAAAGTAAGACTCGCTATTTCTTTCATTTGTTCTTACGCGTATTGTAGCATCTTAAATTGATTCTAAATTCTAATAGATAAATTAAAAATTAGTGTAAGTATATTTTATTATAAACAAATGCATATACAATAAATAATAAACCTATGTGACATGTTATATAAAAGTTTTTTGACATGACAGTTTTTTAATGATTCTCTGAATTGTTAATCAAAAACCCAGCCCCTAGCATTTTATCGATAACCAAAACTATACATAATAATATTAGAGTAAAAATGCGACATACATTTTATTTACAATCGCCCACTATCTCCTTGAATACTACTGTAAAGTGTACACCTGTAATTCTTTTATCAACGGGTCGATCTTATTTGAATTTTTAGTCCTCTAAAGCGTGTTTGTCATTTTTGGGACCACCAACGTCGGATGAACACAGTAATCCTAACTAAGTAAATTCATTTGGGTACCCATTTACTGTTGAACCTGATTACACAAGAGTTAAGCAGCGAAATATGCATGCGTCTTTTGTGGGAGCAGTACTTCAGATTACACTTGAACTTTTCGAAGCCGAATCTCATTTAGTATATTATTATGCTATTACTCGTATCCACCGTTCAGAGACTCTACAGCTCCACGTTTTCCAGAATTCTTCTCTGATTTCCTCCTAATTTCTTTGATTGTCCTAGTTTGAAAACGACTGCCTGTTATTGTTGAAAGTGTGAGTTTACCTTTTCCTAATCCAAAAACTTTTGGCATTGTATCACATACTAACAGTGCATTGTCAAGAACAATGTGAAAACAAACTTATTCACCAAATTCTTGTTTAATTTTCTTGGCGCCCTCGAGCGGTCTAGACAGTCTCGTTTGTGGACCCCCTTTGGCTCTAAGTAGAGAAAAATGTTATAGAAGAAATTGATGATGCACTAAAAGAATCTACATAATGCGCAGGAATGGAATTTCTAATTAGCCCAGTAACATTAGCATTTTACTTCCGAGAGATTTGCACCAATGTAAATTTTCGCGCACACCTTTATATAGGTTTTATAAGTAACGTGCAAAAAGTCGCCATCGATATCATGTTGGGTTCGAAAGTAATACAAGGTCAAAGGTCACGAAAACTGATTTCTATTGGTCGAACGATAATTACGGTTATTATGAAAGTCGTATATTCAAAATTACAGGAGTTATACAAAATCGCATTTCCTAACGTGTATCCTACAAGATTTGTTTCTAATTTTGTTAAAAAATGGGTTTTAAACTTTAAACCAATTTAATCATTAGTTTCATTAATTGTATTAAACATCAAGTAGGTACGTTTATTTTTCGTTAACTCTCTAGGAAAAAGTGTTTTTTCCATTCACGAAGTGTTTTTGATCTGGGCTCCGCCACTCTCTCGATCTCGTCCAGAATGGAAAATATCCCAATTTCTTAGCTTGTTGCACAAATAGCTATTTTGGTTTTAATCAGTAGTCTGTTATGTTATACTATGTTACTCTTACTGCGGCGACATGATAAAAAGTAGATCCGCAACAAAACTCAAACGCCGTGCTTTGATAAGGACATATCACATACAATTGTATTGTATTTTAACAACGACCGTCATATGCATTCTATAAAATATTGTTCGCATCTCGCGAATAAGGAATTTTACGTAAAGGAATCTACGTAACATCAAAAATATGGGTATATTCCTACAAGTCAGAACGTGAGCTTGTGTCCCTCGCCAGGCGGTGTATTCCAATTTAATGTTTCGGATAAATCGCATTGAAATCGCAAAACTTTTAAACTGTTTAGAAAGTCAGTATAGGTGGATCCATATAAAATAAGAATGAAAGCTAATAATTTTATAAAAGCTCTAGAGGAAAGTGCCCAACAAGAAAAAACTAGAAAAAACATCAACAAAACTAACAACAGACAAAATAGCTTTTAGATGCAAGTATAAAAATATCTAGCATGAAAAGCTAAACTTAGGGAAGACAGGATAAGCGATGAAACAAAGAAATTAACGTATAAAAGATGAGAACTTACTAGTAAAAGGAATCTGTTGATGCGGAAAGCAGAATAGAATTATAAAGAAAAATATCAGAGAAGACATAAGGAAATATAAGAAGTAAAGATTGGAGATGAAGAAGTAATCGAAAATAATAGAGGTATGAAGTGCCTTAGATGAACGTCAGGAAGAACTAGCATAATTTCCATAAAAAATGAAAACGGAAAGGAAGAAAGAGATAAAAGTAAAATATCGGAGATAGTTATACACAACTACAAAAAAATTGTATGCATCCAAAAAGCACCAGGAGCTTAATATACAGGAAACAACTCACAAGAAACAGAAACGTAAATTCCAAAGAAATACCGACATAGAAATCTAGGAAATATCTATAACACAAATAAAAAACAACAAAGCACCCGCCCTAGATGGGATTCTAGAAACTCAGACAAAAATTTTATATTAAAGATCCTTATTGTTTATGTTTAATAATTAATTATTATTATGTTTAATTATGTTTAATAAATGTCTCCATAAAGCAGAGTGATTGACATGAAAGTATAGATGTTTTATTAAACAAGAAGGGAAATAGCGACGAATTAAAAAACTATCGAGGTATTTCTTTGCTATCTTAAATCGACAAGTTTTTCATAAAAATCATCAATAACCGATTAACACCTTAAATGGTTTCGTATCAACCTTCAATCAAGCTGGATTTAGGAAGTAATATAGGACGTCAAATCGTCTCCTATGCATCTTAAATCTACATGTTCTTTTATAAAAGTGAATAAATAACAGATTAATAGCTAAAGTAGATTCGTATCAACCGGTCGAACGAGCTGGATTCAAGAAGTAATATAGCACGTCAAATCCTCTCCTTAAAGGCATTCTACTGCGTTGAAGTTTGGGTTGTGGAACAAGCCATGAATAACTGTAAAATAGATTCTCAACACAGACAATTAATCCGTAACATCTATGGAAGACCCGCAATGAAAATACAATTGGCACTAAAGACTAGTAGTAACCAATTAAAAAGTGTAAAACGAAAAACGACTGCATCTTAGAGTGGGTGAATGAATACGTACATCTAAATCCTGAAAATCCTGAAGCCTTGAATAAAGAAAACAATCAACCGAAATAACTAGAAGAACACGATTGGAATGGGTAATGTTTAGCAAACTAAAATTGATTTTTAGAAATCCCAAAATGTCACAATATTTAAAGGTTGAATGTTCAACTCCTCTATTTATTTGCGTATGTATTTTATTGTCACAGTCATTAATGTTAACATGGATAAAATCATTACAACGCAAAGATTCGTGAAAAGATCAGTTTTAGGAATAAAGTTAACTGAAAGGAAAATAAACACATGGATCAGAAACAGTACAAGAGTTCAGGAAGCTGAAGAAAACATCACAACATTAAAATGAAACAGAACACAACACAATGCATGACAACAAAATGAAAGGTGGAACACATAAAACATAAACCATTGGCGAGAATTCGGAGAAGCATAAGCTTCTTACATAAGTCCAAAGTTGGATCATTGACAATTAAAAAAGGTCAGCAGCCTAGTGGCTATGAGATTATTTATTTTGTTCAACTGTTAAATTTTTATATTATCCTCTTTACGAAAGTAATAGTAAAGTTGTGTATCATATGCATATAAACGACAATTACAAAATCCTATCTAAAGAAAATTATTGTGTTAATGCTGAATAAAATGGGTTCGAGAAATGAGCCCTGCGGCACACCACAATTTACTTGTAATTGATTTGAACTCCACGATTTATTGAACGAGTGAAACATTTGTAGTAATAACTTGGAACCTTTTTTAAGATAGTTATTTTTAATACATTCTGTTACCGATTAAAGAGATAGATAATGCACCAAAACAAATGAAGTAGCAATATCGATAGCACTATATTTTGGTTAGTAGTGTTAAACGCTTCTGTAAATGCTAAAAGAATAAGAAACACAGATTTATTTTTATTTAAACCATTAAAAAACATCATTTGTTATTTTTGATAAAGTAGTTTCACAACGATAATGTTTACAAAACCCTGATTGAAATTCTCGAAAAACATTGTTTTTATTAATATTTTTCTGTGTATAACTGTGTAGTTATTCAAAATACACATGCGAATAATAATCTTTGCTTTTGTTTATCAACATAGTGTTAATTAAACTTCAGACTAAAAAGTAATTAATAGCAATGCAAGAAACAAATAAGCTGTATGGCTTGAAAATCGAAAAGCTATTGACTTCAGGATGTAAGATAATTCTTCGAAAACCCAAAAACAAAAATTAAATCTAAATTTGTAGTTCAGATATTTTCTGTATTTAGATAAAATTTACGTTTCTATTGCAATCTTACTTTTTACCTCTTCGTACTACGTTTAACGGCAAAGTAAATATTTCAAAACATGTGTTAACAGTTAGGTCACCAGTATTCTGTTACCGAGACAAAGAGACGTCAAATGCACGAATAATGCCAAAGTTATCCTGAAATATACAAAAGCGATGTTGCCAGCAAGAATGTAGGTCTCGTGAAGGACACGGACGTCTTATACACGTAGATCCTTCCGTTTACAATATACTTAGCTGTATATATTTGTCGAATTTAGCGCATCTAGCGGAATTCGCTCGAACTACGATATACACAATCTCCGGCAAAAATCAGTAATTTGACGTCTAAAACAAATTTTCACCAAACGATAGAGGATGCTTTAGTAATCCCAAAAAAATTCAAAGAACAGGTGATACAATCGGACGTCCGATATACGGACGTCCAATTACAACGGACGTCCAACTGATGGTAAATGCGTAATGTACGGACGTCCATTTGTTAGAATGATGTAAATATATATGTATATATATATGTATATATATATGTATATATATATGTATATATATATATGTATATATATATGTATATATATGTATATATATATATATATATATATATATATATATATATATATATATATATATATATATATATATATATATATATATATATATATATATATATGTATATATATGTATATATATATATATATATATATATATATATATATATATATATATATATACATGCAGAAAGCACTGATACGCCTCCGAATATATGTCTGTTCATAGCGATCGCCTCCGATTTTGGAGGCGAAGTGGAAAAAACGGAGGCGAAAACGAATCCCCGTGTATATGTGGTTTAAAATGTTGGTAATCATGTATTACGCCGTTTCCCAAATTTTAGGTCGGAGTCGAAAAATACCTATTCACCCACTCAATAGATACATTTTAGTACATCGTGTTATACCCTAGGCGGCGCTTTCGCTTTATACGAGATACGTCTTAGCCTAAGTAACAGCATTATACACCTCACTACATTTAACATGCGTTTTTTGTTCATATTAGCGGCAACACAGCTAGAGGCTAAACCTACCTATGTGTATCTTCAGGAAGTTGTTCTATTGTATACACTTCACCATGGGCTTTCAAATTTATTAAGAAACAGATTTTTCATAAGATCAACAAATTAAAATGAAACTAAAATTTTGTTACTAAAAGCTTTACAATTGGTTACTTGCATTATGTATGATTTGGGTAACTTATGTAAATATTAAAACATAGTTTTACACATAAAATTTGTAATCATATTCCAAAAATACCTGTTTAAATTTCTGAAAAAGGTAGACTTCGACCAAAAGCTGGTTTCAGAAATTCGCAAAATTCTTAATTGTTATGAAATGACCCTGTTTATTCGTATGGTATACATTATTAAAATCGAATAAGAGGCCTAATAAATACATAAATTCTGTGAAATTATTTCAATCTACTGCCTACGTATTTACTTATAAAAAAAATTATATGATATGATATTTATTTCTTCCCTAGCACTTTAAACGTAATTTAAAAATAACCAAAATACTACTTTTGCATGGCAAATGCCCTCACACGTACTGCTCGCCTTTGTTTATTATAATATACATAAAAATGAATTTAGGAAATCATTTTAAATACCTCATTGCCAAAAAAGTTTTGTTCGTTATTAAATAAAGTTTAATATTTATGTCTATTAAAATTGTAAGCATAATTAGGCTATATTAGACGTTTTCTTCTTATTTTATGATTAAATCCAAACAATCATTAACATTTTAGCACGATTTGAGAATGCTTTGTCACAAATTGTTTGTTGTAGGAACAATTTGTAAAATGATACTGTCAAAACTGGAGAGGCGCAGTATTACGATGACTTCATAATTTTAAGAATAAGAATACAAATTCAGCAGTACGTATCACCTTATTACTGGCAATCGACGAATCAACGATTGTTGTATACAATAAAATGCTATTATGTGAATAATTTAACTTTCTACGTCTTTTTAATTATTTTTATTATTTATAATTATCATAATTATATTATTTTCTAACGATAAAAAGTGCCATTCTTGGAGGCATACTGTCTTAATAAAACGCTGTTACATAAACCATTATCACTTCACAAGATTAAGAATGAATGTTTTTACTGACAAACATTTAATTTATAAATAACCCACATTCTATGTAAGCAAGAATAACAAAAAATTCTGTTGTTAAAAGATTAAGCTATTATAGAAATTTAATGGTATCCTTTCAATTAAAATTACAATGAATAAATAAAGTAACACAATATTTACTATTTAAGATGTTATTAATTATTTGGTTTCACTCAATTCATCTACTTACATACATACATATGGTATACGCAGAATTCCTTATGGACTCTTATGAGAAGACAACGTCGCGACGCGTCGTTGGAGGCATGCACAACTGATAGCTACATACAATATATACCAACAGGAGTTGACAGAGTACGTTAAGTATTTATTTAAGTATACATGTCTCTGAGCATTTAACTTGCGTTTTTTGTTCATATTAGCAGAAACACTGCATGAAGGCTGATTATACTAAAACGTTTCTTTAATAATTTATTGTATAACTTTCTTTGTTTTACTTTCACATTCCACCAAGACAAACCAGAAATACTCAACTATTCTCTTTACGTTTTAATCGAACAAATTCTGCTTCTAACTCACCAATTACACGTTTCTCGGTAGAACTCAATGATGTGTTGGGAAAGATAGAGCTGGACATCTTCACTATATCTCTTAATCAGTTTAAAAACATCTTAAAGCAATCAGGGTGACATTTATATATTTACCAAAGCTAGATCGTATCATTACTAATTCTTATAATAATAATAATAATAATAATAATTACTACAACCCATAACCTTAACCAAGGCCCCAGAAGCTATAAGCTTGTGCGGGAGGGAGGGGGCGATTATTATTATTATGTAGGCCTAACTAATTTACAAATTACAAACGTATCTAATATACTAATATACTATTCTGATTCTAATTTTATCCGCATTATTGTCAAAATGTAAAATATTGTATTCTATTAATAATTTCATTTATAACAGTTATTTAAGTTATGTGTGTTAATAATTATATTAGACCGCTATCTTCAATTTATTTACTTTTTTTGTAATTTAGTGGAACCCTATAATTGGGTAAAACTGTTGGGTTCCCAAAATATATAAAATAAAATAAAATAAAATAAAAATAAAAATAATATCCAGGCACGGATTTACCATATTAGAGGCCCCAAGCTAAAATATTTTTGAGGCCCCCACCGTATTGTCAATAATAACATTTTAATTGCGAGAAATGGTTTCAGGGAATAATAACATTTTTGACTAAAGATTTCATATCTATATTCGAAATTTAACATTTTTAATAAAAAGTAACTTAAGAAAAAAGTGAAATATTTATTATTAAAAACGTTAATCATTGGAATAACACGTCTTGGTCATTACATAAACATATAATCATTTTTTCCATTGTAATTTAGCAAATCTATAATATCATTTAGTAATTTTTGAGACCCCCTGGAACCCAATAATTAATTTAATTAGATCTGAATAATCATTTAGAAGTCATTAGGAGACTTTAAATTGCACGACAATTTTTATAAATAATTTTTTTTATTATGTCCTAACTAGACTAAAATCTATTTAAAACATTGGTATAAATAAAATATATTAAGCGTAATATTCAACAGTGCAGTTGTCAGTTACGCATATCGGTCGATTGTGGTAAAACTAATTTTGATTGCAATTTTATTTTTTGTGAAAAGTATTGTCAAAGGTACATTCTGTTGACAGTAATACTTTTACTTTAGTTTTTTATTTTGAATTAAGATATTCACATTTAAAATGTCCCACACAAATTTTCAAATATAAAAATTACTCGTCAACTTTAGCAAAAGATATCTCAAAAAAGGTAAAACCGTATATGAGATTTTTGTTGTCAACACTAAATTGACTATTATTCTATCCAAATAACTAATTTATAACTGCTAACGTTCGCAATTCTGATCTTTATAGAATATCTACAGGCATTCCATCAAAAATGAATAACAAAGATCTTTAGGAGAAGTGGATCTTTAGCGAACACTTCGACGGAGTATCAAATATTATCACCTACATTCTTGATCCTTTCGGTGTAGAAAATTGTTTTGAAAGTCTTAATAAAAGTTATATGTAAATAGGGATTCGACAGCAGTTCAGGGTACAAGATTTTTAAACAAAAATTTTCTGATACCAAAAACACTATTAATTTTTTTTGTAATAGCTTTTTTACCTCTGAAGTTGGTTGATAATACTTTTGGGAAAGATTAGAGGATCAATCATTGCCCAGAATCAACAATTTTTCGGAGTAGCGATTACTTCTCCCTCGGAAAGTAATGGTAAACCACCGAGGTATACTTTGCCCAGAAAATCTTCCTAAAATTAATAAAAAATCCAATCCAAAAATCCTATGTACTTAGGGTGGTTCGAGGCGTACCTTAAGCTCTAGGTCTCCGATACTTGAGTTCACTGGACACGCACAACGCAAGTGTAGGAGGGAAACGATAAAACGCAACAGAGCCCAGCACTCGCAGAAAAAGAACTAGTGATTGTACAACTGGTTCTAAATTAAATTTTAGTTTTACGTATAATTTCATGCTTTGACATCAAGTTGTAGTTAATTTATTACATCATGATCTTTTTTGTTACAAATTGGTTTGATTTCAATTTCTTTATCTAATTTTGCAAAAATATTTACTGAAAAAAATGTTACTGTATAAATCTAAGCGTAATCTACTAATTAATGTGAGAAATGGCACAGATTTTGTACAAAAAGACACACTTTTTATTTTTGACCAGATTTCCCATTTAAACAACGCACTGTGCGACGGTTTATAACCTGGTAGTCTTCTCTTATCCTTTGTTAAATATCATGAAAACTATCTGGTTACTATGTTACTAACCAACTTATTCATTAGAAAACTGAACATTTCAAAAATTCAATAACATTATTCTTAAGGCGATAAGTCACGTTTATCCCACATGAAACGATCATTACAAGGTGCGTACTGCGTCGCGACTACTTCTACTCACGTCGATATACGAGACATTAGAAGGAAATAGACTGAGTTATTTGTATTTTTATACACCTGTAAATGTAGCAAAAAGAAAATGTTTATTAGAAAAAAAACTTAACTCAGTTAGATAGTTAAAGGGTTATAGAATGTGTGAAACATGTTAAACTAAACAAATTTGTAATATTTGTGTAAATAAATGGCATTAAAAACAAAACTTCGTTACTGTACGTATTAAAACATTTAATCTCTAGACTAACTACATTTAATTAAATTAAATTAAAGTAAAAAGCTGCATTGCCCGTCTCAGTTCCCCTCAGTTATTAGGCTAATACACTATCTTTGTCGTATATTGTCGGATTCTAAATGTCTGTTACGATTTACAATCGCTCATATAAGATACAAATGCTAACGTCGCTCATTTCTCATAATAACATAGTTGGGCAACTGGTTAAACTTTTCGTATCTATTTCGTGGCCGGTGTGCGGGCTTCGGGCGCTCAGCTGCCGGTTGGAGTCGAGTGCCCTTCTCTGTTCGATTAGGTAACGCACGGTAGGATAAACAAAGAGAAATCTATTCTTTACTATAGATGTTTTTCTGAGAAATAGAATATGGAATACGTTAAGATAAATTAATTTCAAGTGAGGTAGTGTCTTATGCTCTTAATAGTTACCCAGACTATGTCACATATATAAAAAGCATGTCACTATAGAAAACCCCCAATAGTAGTTATTTATGTACCAAGGGCGTTCGGATAAGGATAATGACAGGAGGGGACGATTTTGCAGCCCGAAGGATGGAAGTAGCCCGATGGGCATTACCATCTAGTAACGCTCGTGGTGCATACAAATTTTTTTTCACGGAATATATTGTACAAGTAGAAATAGTCATTTATGGTACAAGTGAGTTAAGTAAGATATTATCCACGAACGAAATTTTTCTGAGTGGATAATAGCCTTAACTCACGTGTGCCATACTCAATTTTTTCCAACACCTCTTTACTTAAGTTTAAATATCGAATTTGCAATTTAATGTTAGTCTGTTTTTGACAGTAATAAGTTTAATACTCTACCGCGATGACTGGATTTTAATACCATTATGCAATGTAGTCGGCAGTACGGAAGAGTGGTTATAGCGGATTTCTATAGCTTAACATAGTTAAGTCGAGTTTGTGGCGGTCAGTAGTTGGATGGGTAAACCACGAGCGCAGTGTACTTGACTATATGACTCGGCTGCCTCGTCTCACGTACACATATCCACTCTGCGGCTCAATGCAAGTAAGCTTATGCAATGTAAGCTGGTGATTGGTTGCTACGTATAATAGCAGCCAATCACCATTCTAATGTAAGTATATGTTTTTCTACCCACAAGTGAGTAAACATCAACTTTAATTGCTTGCAAACATCAAGTTTTAGCCCTCTTTATTTAGAGGTATTGGATAAATTAGCTGTTGATAATATTGTTGGCGTTGCCAAGGACGTTGTTTATATATTTATAAAGCTAGAAATTTTTTTGTTTGTCGGATGGTAACAACTTTTTACTAAATCTACAAAAGTCAAACAGAGATATGACAATTTAAATTCAAATGTTTTGTTGTTACCAACATGAAAACAAAAAAGTCCTTATAGCACTCATGTTATCTAAAGAACAAGTTAATTCTATTTAAGAAATTTGTGCAGAATTCGGCACATAAGAATTCGCTGATCACGCGCCCAGAAACTACGTTGCAAATACTAATCTAACCTAGCCTAACCTGGACTGACCTAGCCTGGCCTAGTCTAGCCTAACCTGACCTACCCTAGCCTAACCTACCCTAATCTAATCTAACCTAACCTAACATAATCTAACATAACCTAACGTAACCTAACATAACCTAACGTAACCTAACATAACCTAAAATAACGTAGCCAGCCCAACTCAGCCCTATCTAATCCAACCTAACCTAACCTAATCTAACCTAGACCCATCTACAATTCCATTAAATTCAATATGTTTTTTTTCTAAAAGTTACATAGTTATTTATTAGAGAGGAACCAGTACAAGAATTACCATATTACTCTCGAATAGCGTCCAATACACCTTCGACAATGCCGACGCCAACGACAAATATTCGCATGTATCGCTGCACGTTACGACCACGAAACCACTCCTTAGGCGGTGGCCAAGTTGACTCAATCCTCTGTGTATGTTTCTGTAGAATTAATATAACTTTTATGACTAGCTCGACGAGAAGGGTTCAACGATGTATAGCAGTGCCCACCAAGGGCATGTATGCTAAAGTAAAGTCAAGCCTATTGAAGATTTGGGAAACAGTAGTGATGATTAGATAGACGTAATTTTACTAGGCTAGAGAACATACAGCTCCTCACGTCGAAGATAACTTCTTGTAGAACCTGGGTCTCCATTAGGTAGACTCGAACGATACTCTGCCAAAGGCAGATAAGAGTTCAATGCACGGTTGGTTTCGATGTGGTTCGCGCTGGGAGCTGCACTCCGACGTGTGAGCTACGATTCTAGCTCCGGTACTGTCTTGGAAAGCTAGCAGAAGGTGGAGATGTTGCCTAGCTCCCATCAGTACGAACTAATAGTTCTGTGTATCTCAACTCTTCGCCCACGGACTGGGCTGGATAGATTCTGACACTCAGTTTGTAGAAAGCGGTAAATGTAAGCTAATAGCTAACTGTTCAGGGCCGGATTTAGACTTGATAAGGCCCTAAGCTATTTGAGATATGGGGCCCTTTAGTATGGGACGTCCCGGACATGCCGCATTGGGACAAATAATACTGCAGTATTATTTAAGTATATACATATGACAATTGCTCACTTGGACAATTTTTTTTGGGGCCCCCCAAGAAAGTGGGGACCCTAAGCTATAGCTTATGTAGCTTATACGTAAATCCTGCACTGTAACTGTTCTATTAAAAACAGTACACCATTTCGGCATTTTTGTTCTGTTTATTATCCTGCTTTTTGATTGTGAGGTTATAAATTTAAAATTATTTACTTAAATATTGTTTTCTTTTTGGAAAATTATGGAAGACATAATCATTGATGTTTTTAGGTAAAACATCAATTAGAGAAATCATTTAAACGAATGTAATATTATTTATTTAATGATTTTGCGGTAAACGGCGTGTTGCAAATACCCAGCCAGCACACTGACGTCATAAACGACATCAAATTGTCGTAAAACTGACATCATTATGTCACAGCCCAGAGACGTCAATATAAGAGGTCATTAAAATCTATACGAGGACTAAGACGGAAATTATAAATAAAAAGTTGAATATTGGAAATAACATTTATTATATACTACAGTCAAAACAATTCTATATTGTGACCTCCTGCTTAATATGACCAATATTCCTGTTAAAATAATATCTTTGTAATGAAACTTGTACGTATTGTATTGTACGTCCAAAAGACGTCGTTTTGAAGACGTCTACGTACGTCCTATTATATGCCGTCTCATGTCCATCATTTATTAGTCATATGACGTCGTCGACCAATATTGACTTAAAAATAACGTCATTATAACCTCAGTGTACTGGCTGGGTAGTGGTTGATAATATTGCTAAGGCTGTATTTTACGCGCTAATCATTCCCACCAACCGTGGATAACCAAAGTAAGCGAAAGTATTTTAAGATGGAAAGTTTCATCAGTTTCTGACTTTCTGTCGGAGGTGTTTATTAAAACAGTTGAGTGAGCAATTTAGCAACTGAACTTCCCTGAATGCGCCCAATGTCTTGTTTGGCCAATCAGCAGAGCTCTGAACGACAATAATGATGATGCACACACATAGCTGTCAAGGCCATGAAAGGACTTATCTGGTTTTGAGCGAGTACCTAGATTAATTTGTTGTGTTGCAACACACTCGTACGCAAACATTGACTATTAGAAACAAATTACTACGAACAGAACACCGGGCCCGATTGCAAAGTATACGATGAGCGGGCGCTATAGACTATAACGCTCGTTTATAATGCCCTGGTTGTTATGGAGTTGTTTATATAGTTCGTATCACAGGTATAAACAAAGAATAATATGCAAATGAAACATAATAGTTATTTATGTGTTAAGGGCATAATGAAGCTTTTATGGCCAGAAGCGTTATTTCTAGCCCGAGGCGTCAGCCGAGGGCTAGGAAAAGGCTGTAGGGCCCTGAAAGCAAGTTATGCCTGCTATACATACACTATTTTATGCACATATTAAGTTTTTAATGTCAAATCTATTATTGTGTAAAAATATAATTAAATGAGTACGTAGGTACATCAAGCAGCTATGCGTATACTTACGTGACTATTCAACTCACATGTCATTTATTAAAAATTGACCAATTAAAATGCGGCATTTAATATTTTTAATCCAATGAAAATGAATTGTATCGACAATTCTCACTAGTGAAAATTGTCGACAATTTTCACTAGTGATAACAATCGACAATTTTAATAAAACACAAATATTTAACAACATTTATTTTTGAGTATTGAACGTACAATTATTAAATGTAACATTGCTACACTCTTTATTATGAAAAACAATTTGATTTTTTAAAGCGTGTTCGTTGAATAGTCTCTCGAATACCATAAGTAGTCAAAGTTAAGTAGACTATTTTTGTGGTGCTTAACACTCATGTCTATCATGCTTGCGAATACCACTCGTGCTGCGCACTCGTGGTATTTAAATGCAAGCATGATAGACATTCGTGAAACCACCACAAAAATAGTCGACATAACTTTGACTACTAATGGTATTATAAGTGATTATATGAAGTTCGTTACTATAGTTACTATTCCAAAATATTTAATTTCAGTTTATTTTCATTGGTGATAAGTTTACAAATTATATTAAGAACCAATCAAGTTCTACAAAAAAACTTCTGACATTTATTGACTTTTCGTTATTGCCCGTCTGACCATAAAGAGGCCCTTGAGCCATAAAAAGACGTTTATGTTTAGATGAGTCTTGCAATAATAGTCTAATTATAATGCATCTGTGCATAAAAGATTTTTATTTTCAAAACAACTCGACATTGAAAATTTACCCGACTTGGTCTAGAAATCTCATAAGGTGTATTTGAGGATAGCCCTAATTAGGAAAACCCGATCAAGTTCCTATGAGTACCCGATTACGTCAGCCCCAATTTAATTCAAGGATAAGTTACTTAGGGTAGCCTGATTAAGACCCGATCGGGACAGCTACAGTTTTTTTCTGGATTAAACTACACAGGGGAACCACTTAAGATCGTTATGAAGTTTCAAAATGGGCAATCTGAGGTAATTTTACAATTAAATAACTTAAGAAAGCCCGATGAGGCCCCCACGAAGGCCCCAAAAAGACAACCTCAGTGTTTGTAAGGTCCGGATAAGATGTCTTAATAAGTTTCTTATAAAAGGAAATTGCGTTACTTGGCTTCACAATGTCCTAACAACAAATATGATTGTTTTATTATAACAAAGGTTAAATAATTTGCACTTTCTCCGATATGAGTTACATTTTGTCCTATCTTACATCCAAAAATACTGCAAAATACGAACGAATTCAATTTTTCATATATAATTTAACAAGTGGTCTAATTTTTTCCGAAAAAATTTGTCATTTCAGAAATGAGTATCTTTTGCAACTAAAAGCAAAGCTACGAATGTCTTAAATGACAAATTTTGCAAGAAAAAATTAGAACACGAGTTGAATTCGTCTTGACAATCGATCGAGCAAATTTGACATTTCATTTTGACATATATCTTTTCACTGAGAAAAAACCACTACTGGTTTTTTCACTATAAACTAATTTCATTGGTCCTAATTTGAAAAATTCTGTAATTTGATTGGTTAAAAATTTTCGAGATGGATTGTCAAAATAATCTTAACTATAAAGCAAATGTTTCCTCTATCATTCTAATATTTTCAAGGTATAATTGATTTCTGATCGTTCCAATGTTTCCAAGGCTTAGCTATTTTTGCAGTAACCAAAGATATCATTCGATTCATATATATATTTCTTTTCTTTATAACACTCCCGAATATTTTTACTGTAAAATAATTAGGGGAGATAGTATTAGGGTTTGAAATAAAATGCATATAAAACTGTATGGTGCGTGAAGCGATTCTACACCTTCTATGCTGCACTTGCTTAATTAGATCTTTTAAATTATTGGAAAATTAGACCTTTAGGCTTAAGGTAGTCATTTTTGAAGAATAAATAAGTGTACTTCTCTTACTGAATAAATACAAAGTTAACTTCTAACAAAAATTCAACCTTTTAAATTAAATTAATTAAATTAAGTCTTTTAACCAATTCTTTTAACTCTAAATACGTGAAAGTACGTGGTAGAATGATATAATATTACACGCCAACGATACAAATATATTCAACCGTCCTTCTAAAATATGGCATATCCCTATTAAATTAAATATTATCATTAGTAAGCACACGACTTATAGACAACAATGCAAATAATTCTATTTATAACAGAGGTACTCAGCGAACCTGTTAAACAACAAGGACAGACGAACCGTGCGTGCTTTGGTAAAATGGTTATTAATATATAAGAGATACAAATAATACATTTTCGACTCCGAAATAATAGCAACGCCGCTGGAGGCGAACGCAACTGGTTGTCATATATAAAATATACAAATAGGAGTTAAAAGCGTATGCTAAAGATTCAGAGGCGAAATGGTACGGTAATTTGTTCACTCTAAGTATAAAGAATTTACAAAAAAAAAATTCCCCTCTCCACGTGCTCATCATCAACAAAGCTGTATAAAGCAATAGCGATAACTGGTATGTCCGTATCTGTATATTTAAGGCCGGAGTCGCGGGCGCCTTATAGCCTGTCGGAGTCGAAAAAGATAGATAAGCACGTATATATATATATATATATATATATATATATATATATATATATATATATATATACATACATATATATATATATATATATATATATATATATATATATATTTACGGCCACTTATCAAAGTGAGGACATATCATGAACCATAGTTAATGAGGACCACCCTTATAAATGGTCACAGCTTTGCAAATTTTTTTGTCATCACTTGTTTACTTGTTCTAGTTATGTATCTCGCAAATATACACAGATTTCTTTGAATTTAAAAAAGTTTTATTTGCTGTGTATAATAATACCAAGTGAGGCTACACTATACTACTGACGACGTGAGGACCATATAATTAGATACGATTTAATCGCAAAGTGAGCCCCAATATCAAATTATACACAGGTTTTAAGTATAACATGAGGACCGGCGCTGTTGCCATCATTTGCTTTCATTATCATCAGCAAAAAGGCATGCTATTCTATTATTGGAATTTGTTAGTTGGTCGGTCGTCAGTATAAAACTAATTTGATGTGGCGGAGACGGGTATGCTTCCGTAGCCATTTTAACAAACCCGTTTTTGAAAACATCTCGAGAACGGTTGGTTCTACGAAAAAAAATATAACAGACTTTTTTGTAGAAAAATAAATTATCTATCTTTTTTATTAAAACAATTTTTTAATTGCTTGCAAATTAATGTTTTAAGAGTTATTACACAGCAAAGTTTTCACTTTTTAGTTTTGCTAAATAATTCGCAAACGGCTAACATCTCACTAAAACAGGAAAACATTGCAGTGTAATAACTCTTAAAATATTAATTTAACAAAAAAATTGTTTAAATAAAATAGATAGATAATTAATTTTTCTATAAAAAATGTCTGTTCTGTTTTCTTCGTAAGACTATTTCTCCAGACTATTTGGATTATTTACTGGCTCCCTAACTTAACTATTTCCTGTTGGCTGTTCCATTGCCTTCTAGAATGTTTAAACGAATGCTTGACCGCTTAGATCAATTAAATTTAGACGAAAAATTAGATTTAACTATTGATTCAGATTCTGGTGTTTCTCATCATTTTAATGGTAATTGTGCTAGTAATATTAACAGCCTGCTATTAGTGGGACAGATTAGTGAATTGATAGCTAAGTACCACATACTTTACTTTAAAATCTAAATGTATTACTCCTAATAATTAATTATTATTAATAGTTAGATTAGTTTCACTAATAATTATAGATGTAAATCTGTATAATATGTTAATTATTCTGAAAATGCTAGTAAAATCAGTAAATATTGTCGCCTAATTTAAAATGCTGAGTTTGTTCCATCTCATTTTTAATTAAATTTAAAAATTTGTCTGTAATTTCCTTACGGTACGTGTTAAAAAGAATATATGTATTTATCTTCCTACCTAAACCGATCTTGGCTTGTAGCAAAGAAAAGTGGTTATTCTATATTTAGGGTATTTATTAGGCCAAAAAGAATGCATATAAAATCTATATTTCCGTGTAAAAAGATATAAGATTAATATCGCTCTTGGTATTTTTAATATTTAATTCTAGTTATTTTTTAAATGCTTGTAATGAACCGTATGTGAATCTGCCATTTAAATTTAACCAACCAATAATTAAGATAATATTGGTTGATAATAATAATAAGATAGTAAAAACTAAGAACGTAATGCAAAAATTTACTCTACTACTAGGGCAGAGAGAAAGGATTACATAATAAGGTAACCAAAATGGTGTATTACTTTGCAAAATCACATATTAAACACTTTTTGACTCTTTGAGCTTTTCTCTAAAATCAATAGAAACGGCGTAAATCGCATTCTCAATCTCAAATGCCGTTATTTTAGGACCGCCATTTTGGTGTCCGCCACTTTGAATTTTTCAATTTTCTCATTGGATTCATAATCAGCGACTCCAAGAACCCTCCCAACATAAATTTCACTCAATTTGGTACATATAACATTTTATATTGGTCCAGTACTGAAGGCATTACAAAAGATTTCAAGTCTCTATCTTTAGATAGTAAAAAATAAGAACTTAATGCAAAAATTGACTCTACTACTAGGGCAGAGAGAAAGGATTACATAATAAGGTAACCAAAATGGTGTATTACTTTGCAAAATCACATTTTAAACACTTTTTGACTCTTTGAGCTTTTCTCTAAAATTAATAGAAACGGCGTAAATCGCATTCTCAATCTCAAATGCCGTTATTTTAGGACCGCCATTTTGGTGTCCGCCACTTTGAATTTTTCAATTTTCTCATTGGATTCATAATCAGCGACTCCAAGAACCCTCCCAACATAAATTTCACTCAATTTGGTTGCGTTATTAAATTAGGGGTACAAAATGGGGATTTCAACCCTATTCTATATTTAGGGTATTTATTAGGCCAAAAAGAATGCATATAAAATCTATATTTCCGTGTAAAAAGATATAAGATTAATATCGCTCTTGGTATTTTTAATATTTAATTCTAGTTATTTTTTAAATGCTTGTAATGAACCGTATGTGAATCTGCCATTTAAATTTAACCAACCAATAATTATTGTGAATGACTTTTCAGCATTAACTGTGCCGTCCATGAACTCAAATCTTACTAATCCTCCAGCTGACATATAGGTATAAATCATTAGGCCTTGAGGAAACTTAACATTAGGTTTCAAGCAGTATTTATGGAATGCTTCTTGTTTAGCTCTGATTACTCTTTTGCGAGAGTAAAACTAGAACAAAACTGCTTAATGTTAAGTTTCCTCAAGACATAATGATTTGAGGCTGTATGTTATCTAGAGGATTAAGAAGATTTTAGTTCATAAACAGCATAGTTAACGCTGACAAGTATCTGCAAAACGACGAGTAGCATGGGCTAAAACTAAGTTGTCCTGGGCAGAAATGCTGGTCTAAGGTCATATTCATCAACTAGTTAAAGTCTGGTGTATCCGTTAGTTACTCTCGCAAAAGATTGATCAGAGCTAAACACGAAGCATTCCATAAAGACTGCTTGAAACGTACCGTTAATTCTCCTTTTAAGGCGTAATGATTAGTACCAAGAACTTATAAATAAAGGAAATTAGGATATCAAAAAAGGCGAAACACCTTGTGCATATTGGGTTAGATTTAAAAATTCAGTAGTGCAGGTACTCTTCTAAAATTAACTTGCCAATACGAATTTTTCAGCCGACTGCTATCAAGAATATCGATAATATCGCCTGATGGATTTTGCCGAAGAGATGCTAAGATAAAGGATGACTATACCACGATCGCGTCCGGTTCTCAACGAATTTTTCTTAGCTACTTCATGGCAATAGGGGACCATAAAAAGTTACGCCAGAAAGTTCCTTGAGCAAATTTACTGGTGCAAATTGCTGATCCGTGTATGACATATCTCCTTTCTTCGATAACACAGAAAGAAGGCGAAGTACGAAAAAAATTCGAACACTTTTGGTAGGGCTTTAAATAAGCTTTATCTTACCTAACCTCCTTTATCTCGATAACCCTAATGGTTTCCGAGAAAAACGACAAAACCGGTAGGGGGCGTGGTTTATCCTCATTATTTCTTCGAGCTCACCACCTACAGGTGTTGACTTTTAAGGAGTTGTTTAATAACCCACAAGGAAACCGTATGCAAAAATCCATGGACTTACCTCAACTTTCCGCTATTTTTTCTAAATTGATTAGACTAATTATAGCAGTCCAACATAAAGCTTTGTATGCAACTCGTACCTTAATCTATCTATCTGAGAAATCGCCAACATAAAGTTTGACAAAGTGGTAGTATCGATTGGCTTTATGGTAAGGTCATTTCAACCGAGGATATTTTATTTAACTACAATAGAATTGGTATAGGCACAAGTGAAACATGTAGTTGCTAATAATACAACATATACATACACTTGCTGATCTAAAAGAGCTTCTATCAAGGAATTTCTACCGTCACAAATATCATAAATTTAGGATCGAAAAGTTCCAGCAAAGAATTAACAAACGCATCTGACATACGGATGTTGATACGAGGGATGCTCTGTTAATAGTTAGTAGCAGGCCATGGAAGCTCAATTGGCTAGAAACAATTGCAACAATTGAATGTCGCATTAGTTGGCATTCGTTACCCACAATTGTCAAACGTTTCGATTTCTTGTGAAACGTAGTTAATTTTGTAAGGTAAGTAGTTGTGCATTTTTAATTCAGTTAAGATGAGCATTCCGCGAACTGCCTTTAGAGCTATGATTTTCTACGACTATAAAAGACAGTTAGGATACCAGCAAAGCCATGAAAATTTGATAGCAGATTTTGGCGTTGCTGCCCCTCCATTATCCGCTGTTAGTCATTGGTTCCGCGAATTTCGACGAGGGCGAGAACGGCTAGAAGACGAAGCAAGACCTGCAGAAGCTGCCTGTTCAGAAAATGTTGATCGTGTGGCAAGCTTGATTCATTCCAATCGAAATATTACTTATAGGGAGATTCAGTAGGAAGTGAAGATTGAATCCTCGGCGGTGAATACCATTTGGCATAAACATCTTGAAGTAAGAAAGCCAGCAAGCCGTTGGATATCGCATTTGCTCTCAGAAAGTCAAAAACAGGCTCGAATAGACTGGTGTAAATTTATGTTGCAAAAATTTGACGGAGGAGCTTCCAGGCAAGTGGCATACATTGTAACTAGTGACGAATCTTGGGTATACAGTTACGACCCTGAAACTAAACAGCAGTCTAGTGTTTGGGTATTCGAAGATGAAGACTTGCCCACAAAAGTAATTCGTGGCAGAAGCTTCAAGAAGAAAATGATTGCTGTTTTTTCCGCCGATGTGGTCCTGTTGCTGTTATTCCACTTAAAGATCGCAGAACTGTTAATTCTGAATGGTACTGCGAAGTGGCTTTACCACAGATGTTTGCAAAATTACAGGCAGGTCGACAAAGGACCGGTTTGCGTAACATCTTAGTCCATCATGACAACGCATCCTCCCACACTGCTGCCAGAACATTGGATTTTTTGAAAGATACGGAAGTTCAATTGGTAACTCATCCGCCGTATAGCCCAGATCTAGCGCCGTGCGACTTTTTTTTGTTTCCAACTGTTAAATAAATGATGCGAAGTAAAAGATTTTCCAACGCAGATGCAGCAGTTACAGAATTTCAAAGAATTTTTGAGGACCTTTCAGAAAATGAATCTTCCGAATGTTTTAAAAAGTGGTTTCAAATAATGCACAAGTGTATTAGTCTGAATGGAGATTATTTTGAAAAACAATAAAGATTGTTTGTTAAAAAATGCAACGGTCTTTTTGCTAATAACAATTTTCAGCGCAACCCTCGCATTGTACCAATATAAAATACTTTTTAATGTTTTTAATGATAGTGTTGCATTATGTCATCAGTCATATTTATAAATTGTTCACAACATAATAATAAAATAATAAATAAGTACCTACTAAATAAACTATATTTAAAAATATATATGTATAAATATATATAAAATTTTGTATTTCTTAATTTTCTCATTGAATTCATAATCAGCAACCCCAAAAACCCTTCAACATGAATTTCGCTCAAGTTGATGTAAAACTTCCCGAGTTATTAAATTGGGAGTGTAAAATGGGGGTTTCAACCCCCCGAGGGGGCGTGTCCCCATTTTAAACAGATTACATTTTATATTGGTCCAGTACTGAAGGCATTACAAAAGATTTCAAGTCGCTATCTTTAGATAGTAAAAACTAAGAACGTAATGCAAAAATTTACTCTACTACTAGGGCAGAGAGAAAGGATTACATAATAAGGTAACCAAAATGGTGTATTACTTTGCAAAATCACATATTAAACACTTTTTGACTCTTTGAGCTTTTCTCTAAAATCAATAGAAACGGCGTAAATCGCATTCTCAATCTCAAATGCCGTTATTTTAGGACCGCCATTTTGGTGTCCGCCACTTTGAATTTTTCAATTTTCTCATTGGATTCATAATCAGCGACTCCAAGAACCCTCCCAACATAAATTTCACTCAATTTGGTACATATAACATTTTATATTGGTCCAGTACTGAAGGCATTACAAAAGATTTCAAGTCTCTATCTTTAGATAGTAAAAAATAAGAACTTAATGCAAAAATTGACTCTACTACTAGGGCAGAGAGAAAGGATTACATAATAAGGTAACCAAAATGGTGTATTACTTTGCAAAATCACATTTTAAACACTTTTTGACTCTTTGAGCTTTTCTCTAAAATTAATAGAAACGGCGTAAATCGCATTCTCAATCTCAAATGCCGTTATTTTAGGACCGCCATTTTGGTGTCCGCCACTTTGAATTTTTCAATTTTCTCATTGGATTCATAATCAGCGACTCCAAGAACCCTCCCAACATAAATTTCACTCAATTTGGTTGCGTTATTAAATTAGGGGTACTAAATGGGGATTTCAACCCCCCGAGGGGGCGTGCCCCCATTTTAAACATATAACATTTTATATTGGTTCAATACTGAAGGCATTACAAAAGATTTCAAGTCTATAAGACTATAAAGTTGGGAACGACCTCATCATCCATCATCACATAGTGAATAATAAATATAATTGATATTCTAAATCTGTTCTAATAAATTATTCTTATTGTTAGTTTTATTAAATATTAATTTAAAAAGAGACGTTTTGATTGTAATATTTGGTACTTATAGTTATCAATTTTTATAAGCCTGCCTTGAGAAGTAAGAATTAAATTCATTGCGAGCTTTTATAATACAATGAAAGTTGAGAACATTTAGTAGTTGTGTAGGAAAGCCCTCATCTGATCGTCACCCGGTGATCAGTTTGAGGTTACAACTTATAACAGAATTCCACTTAATATACTATTTTGGGTTACCTACCGTTATTTATTTGTTCATAATGATTACTATTTCCATTTAAAGATTAAATCTGAAATGAAATTTTTTTTCAATGAATTTAATAAATGACTTATTTAATTATTGGGTGTATTAAATGCAGAAAAATAGTCTGCAGAGTATGTTGCGTCTAACTTTTCTTTCTAAAAGCAATAATACAAACAAACTTGCCAGCCTCGGTGTGGTCATAACCACAACGGTCTCCGTGACCATAACGGCCAACAGCCACAACGGCCAATTTGACCATATCGCCCAACTCGAAACTTGACCATAACGGCCACCATGACCACAACGGCCAACTAGAAACTCCACCCCATACGCCATTTTGACCACAACGGCCACCGACGCTTATGTATTGGCGTCGCTGGTGACGATGACAACAACGGCCAAAATGACCACAACGGCCAACTAGAGTGAGTGACCACAACGGCCAAAATGACCACAACGGCCAACTATGGAGCGTGACCACAACAGCCAAAATGACCATAACGGCCAACTGTGGCGAGTGACCACAACGGCCAAAATGACCACAACGGCCAACTAGGGTGAGTGATCACAACGGCCAAAATGACCACAACGGCCAACTATGGAGCGTGACCACAACAGCCAAAATGACCATAACGGCCCACTGTGGCGAGTGACCACAACGGCCAACTGTTTTTCATACTGTTACTTTGGTTTAGTTAAAGCTCATTTCTCTCTTTTAACTTAGCCTGTATTTCAATAAGGTACGTCTAGAATTTAACAGCGAGGTCTGATGTCAAAGTAGCGCCGATTTAACGTGACTTACCTATATTGAAAAATGCTTTTTCTATATATGTTACAACTGCAGCCCTATGCAGTTGACGACATTTTTCTTTCTTATTTTCTCGGCAAGTATCCCAGGCAGATTAAATTCTGAAAATTTGATACAGGTACACTATAACTATTTACAGAATCATGATACTTTAGTTCACAGGGTAGTTTATCTTTAACGACAAAAGAAGTTTTTTTTCTATTACTTGTTTACCTACAGCAATCTTTTCATTTTGGGGACGTTTAAAAAAGTACGAAATAGAACTATAAAACAACACGTTTGACGTTTTATTTATAGATTTCCATTGCATTGAATTTGAAGTACGTAATTAGCTGTTTTTATCAGTTTTAAAATTTAAACTAAATGTAAATCTTCTCCTAAAAAATAAACACGATATCTACGAATCTGCCCAGTACTTAATAAAATCAATCTAGGGAGCAGCATGGGACGTAACCCCAGAAACAAACCGCAATAATCCAAAACAGTATTGCTCCATACGTATCCGAGAAAAAATACAAGAAAACGAGCTCTTAGAAAGTAATGACAGATTACTTACTCGCGTACCGGGCGATAAAACGTAGTTTAATAGGGCCGTCAAAGAGTTTAAGAAATTATTAGATGAGCAGAGAAATCAAGATTTCCAGAACTATTTCCACTGCCTAACATCAACTAAAGCAACTGGCTGCATTATAGAACGTCATAAATATCGTGTTTACGCCTCTCTTACCATTGAAGAAGAAAAATTCATACGGGACTTCCTTCAAGCGCGAAGTAAGGTCATCGAAACTGAAATAAATTCGAAGAAGTCCCCAGGTTTCGACGTAATAACTGGAAAACTCCTAAAGGAACTTTCATATGAGGGATTTCGCATGATAACTGTAATCTATAAAGGGATATTAAGGACGGGATACTTCTCTGGCCAATGGAAGGTGGCCCAAATAGCAATGGTCCCAAAACCGGAGAAACCGCCATCAGATGTGCCCTCATACAGACCTATTAGTCGTTACCCGTCAATGGTTTGTAAAAAATTGTTCGCCATGCGAATGTCACCGCTAATTGGCGAAAATCAGCGAAAGCCCAACTAACAGTTTGGATTTCGTCGACAATACGCTACAATCGAACAAGTACTTGCATCAAAAATCAGGTTTGACCTGGAGACCAAAACATTCTGTTCAGCGGTATTCATAGACACAAGCCAAGCATTTGACAGGGCGTGGTATGTATCAATTATTTTTTGACCATGTAAGACGTCTGTCTAGGTGGAACCCTAGATATTTGACCTAATCTTCTTGAGTAGTGAGTTTCCGTTAAGGTGAACTAGAGGGCAAGTAGTTTTTTTAGTAGTATAAGTGGCCTGTGTTGGTTTTTGTATATTTGCTTTAATGCGTCGTGTTCCATCATCTTTCAAAAAGGCTTAGGTGGTTTGTAAGTTTCTGAAAACTATATCTGCATTAGTATGGGAAGCCAGTATTGCCATGTAGTCCAAGAAGGTTGCTATTGTCGTGTTTCTAGTTGAAGATTAGGTATAATGTCGGACCAGTCGCGCGACACCAGATGTTGTGGATAGAAGGGCTGAAGTGGAGTCTGAATATTTCACGAAAAAGTATCTTTTAGTGAGGTATGACGTGAGGATTTGAAAGAAGGTATACGGTAAATGTCACTTGAGGTTGTAGAGTAGATCTACATACGTACATACCACGCCCTGTCAAATGCTTGGCTTGTGTCTATGAATACCGCTGAACAGAATGTTTTGGTCTCCAGGTCAAACCTGATGTTTGATGCAAGTATATGTACTTGTTCGATTGTAGCGTATTGTCGACGAAATCCAAACTGTTAGTTGGGCTTTCGCTGATTTTCGTCAATTAGCGGCGACATTCGCATGGCGAACAATTTTTTACAAACCATTGACGGGTAACGACTAATAGGTCTGTATGAGGCCACATCTGATGGCGGTTTCTCCAGTTTTGGGACCATTGCTATTTGGGGCACCATCCATTGGCCAGAGAAGTATCCCGTCCTTAATATTCCTTTATAGATTACAGTTATCTTGCGAAATCTTCAAATTCAATGCAATGGAAATATATAAATAAAACATCAAACGTGTTGTTTTATAGTTCTATTTCGTACTTTTTTAAACGTCCCCAAAATGAAAAGATTGCTGTAGGTAAACAAGTAATAGAAAAAAAACTTCTTTTGACGTTAAAGATAAACTACCCTGTGAACTAAAGTATCATGATTCTGTAAATAGTTATAGTGTACCTGTATCAAATTTTCAGAATTTAATCTGCCTGGGATACTTGCCGAGAAACTAAGAAAGAAAAATGTCGTCAACTGCATAGGGCAGCAGTTGTATATAGAGAAAGCATTTTTCAATATATCGTTCAGTAACCTGAAATGGGGTATGAGGTATCAGTTGCATGAAATGGGGTAGTAGACTTTTTTATATTGTATGTGATAGTACCAAGATGCCAAATCCAATTTTTCGACCTCCGCGACCTTCCGGATCACCGCCAAAAAGAGGTAAAACCGCCGAAATTTTGCACTTTTTTTAGGTTTGGCCAATTTTGACCATGAAGGAGCACTTTTTCAAAGAAGACAATTCTATTCATTTCAAAAGTACATTAAGTTTGTTACAATCTAAGACCAAAATGATTACTATAGGGCTAATAGTTTCCGAGATATAGCTCCTCAGAGTTCATCGAAAAAGCGGTAAGACCCCCGAAAATATGCTTTTTTTTTAGATTTGGCCAATTTTGACTATGAAGGAACACTTTTCCAAAAAAGATAATTATATTCATTTTGAAAGCACATTAAATTTGCTACAATTTAAGACCAAAATGGTTACTTAAGGTCTAATAGTTTCCGAAATATCGCTCCTCAGAATTAGTCTAAATTTACACCCATGCTATTTTTCAAGTATTAACCTATAGAACTGAGTTCAAAGGTTCAAAATAAGAATAGAATAGAATTGAATAGACTAGAAAACCTTTAGTCTTATTCAAACAAATTCATTTTTTACATTGGAATCTTAAAAATAATCCCTCGTAAATGGTTCATGTTGTCAAGTGGGTATTACCAGAAATATGAAAAGGCGACAGGGAAAACGCGTTTCAATTTTGTCTAAACCCCTTGGAAGGTCCAGGTACAAGATACTCTTCAGCCTCTGTGTCCATGTTCTTTTGTTCTTCTTCAGCCTGGTCAATTCATTTTAAGAGTACATTAAATTTGCTACAATTTAAGACCAAAATGGTTACTAATGGTCTAATAGTTTTCGAGATATCGCACCCCAAAGTTGGTCAAAACTTCAACCCATGCTATTTTTCAAGTATTAACTTATAGAATTGGCATCAAACCTTTAATAATACCTCTCAAATAGTTCAATAATGTATAAATTTAGTATATGAAACATTCGGTTCGGGTTACATTAACATGCAAACGCATTTTGCGACTGGTTGCTGCATCACCCTCCATTCCCTAATACGAATGTCGTCATGTCTATAAGCAGTGGACTTGTTGGAGTGGAAGAGGTCAACTGTCACATGGCTAGAGATATGGGTAAGGAAGCGATGTTGAAGGTTGTAGGGGAAAACTACGAAAATTTCAAATTCAAAAGGAAGAATAAAGTGGTATCACTTTCTTCTGTGAATACTGTGACTGTTGGCAAGAGACAGGTGACGGTTGACCCCCTAACACTGTGTCACAGCCGGATGAAGAACTGAAGAACTTCACACACGAGCTTTCACCATATCCTCTGTCCCTACTAACACAGTAACATCTACTTTCAGAAGTGCGGAAGAGGTAAAATACCAGATGTCCTCTATTCAACCACCTCGATATCTTCTTACCGTCACCTCAAGCCCTTCACCCATGCCTTTAGTGGATGTGATTCTACGTCATGCTTCTTTGGTCAGGGATAAAACAAGTTGTTATCAATTGTTAACAATGGGGGTGGGTTCTTACAGCTCACGGCCTTTATGATATCGAGGGATGCGGCCCCTTCCCACCTCATGCAAATGATCTCCTGCAACTGCAAGAAAGGATGTGACAATGCATGCTGTTGCAGAAAAGCAGGCTTGAAGTGCTCTATTGTATGTAGCCAATGTAGTGAACAGTCCTGCGAGAATCGGCCAGATATCATCGTTGACATGGATACTGCCAAGCTCGATGACCTACTACATGACGATGAGCTAGATGGACTGCTTGTATATCCTAACAGCCCTCCAGATAAGGAAATTGACCAGGCTGAAGAAGTACAGGAGAACATGGACACAGAGGCTGAAGAGTATCTTGAACCTGGACCTTCCAAGAGGTTTAAACCAAATTGAAAGGCGTTTTCCCTGTCGCCTTTTCATATTTCTGGTAATACCCACTCGACAACATGAGCCATTTACGAGGGATTATTTTTAAGATTCCATTGTAAAAAATGATTTTGTTTGAATAAGACTAAAGATTTTCTATTCTATTCAATTTTATTCTATTCTTATTTTGAACCTTTGAACTCAATTCTATAGGTTAATACTTGAAAAATAGCATGGGTGTAAATTTCAACCAATTTTGAGGAGCGATATTTCGGAAACTATTAGACCTTAAGGAACCATTTTAGTCTTAAATTGTAGAAAATTTAATGTGCTTTCAAAATGAATAGAATTGTCTTTTTCGGAAAAGTGTTCCTTCATGGTCAAAATTGGCCAAATCTAAAAAAAGTGCTTTTTTTCTTCGGTTTTACCTCTTTTTGGCGGTGATCCGGAAGGTCGCGGAGGTCGAAAAATTGGATTTGGCATCTCGGTACTATCACATACAATATAAAAAAAGAAATCTACTACCCCATTTCATGCAAGGTAAAATGTACTAGGTTACTGGGCTAATAGGTAAGTCACGTTAAATCGGCGCTACTTTGACATCAGACCTCGCTGTTAAATTCTGGACGTACCTTATTGAAATACAGGCTAAGTTAAAAGAGAGAAATGAGCTTTAACAAAACCAAAATAACAGTATGAAAAAAGTTGGCCGTTGTGGTCGCTCGCCATAGTTGGCCGTTATGGTCATTTTGGCTGTTGTGGTCACACTCCATAGTTGGCCGTTGGGGTCACTCACCCTAGTTGGCCGTTGTGGTCATTTTGGCCGTTGTGGTCACTCGCCACAGTTGGCCGTTATGGTCATTTTGGCTGTTGTGGTCACGCTCCATAGTTGGCCGTTGTGGTCACTCACTCTAGTTGGCCGTTGTGGTCATCGTCACCAGCGACGCCAATACATAAGCGTCGGTGGACGTTGTGGTCAAAACGGCGGATGGGGTGGAGTTTCTAGTTGGCCGTTGTGGTCATGGTGGCCGTTATGGTCAAGTTTCGAGTTGGGCGATATGGTCAAATTGGCCGTTGTGGCTGTTGGCCGTTATGGTCACGGAGACCGTTGTGGTTATGACCACAACGGCCAAAATAGCGATTGGCCGTTGTGGTCAGGCCCCGCAGATTCGATCCCCGGCTGAGCTGGTAATGTTTAATAGCGGAGAAAAATTAAAAACATGCCTTCTTCTCGGATAGGAAGTAAAACTGTAGGTCCCGTGTCAATGCGATGTTTGGCACGTTAAAAATCCCTACTTGGGGTGGAATTCCCTGAGGGAGTAAAGTGTTTCCTTGACAACAACAACAAGTAAACAACAAAAAAAAGTAATCGCGGTACATGTTAGGATTTATTATCCTGAAACTATGTGATTTTGGCAATTGTCCGAATGACATGTAACGAAATTTTGAATTTTTGCGATTAACTCCTTTAGACGTGCAAAAAATAGCGTATATACCACTGGACTAAAAGTGTTTTTTAAGTGTTAATTAATAATTTAAAAAATGCATTTTAGTCCCTGAATATATAATATACATTATGTCCGCTCGGGTGATTATGACATGATTATGACCTATTTTGCGGACTGTTTCTAGAGCGTAAATCGCTAAATTAGAGCACCCCCTTTTACTACTCTTGTTTACGACGTCTCCATAGTAATAAGAATAATTATTTATTTATTTATTTATTTAAATCGAAACAGGCAAATCTGCCTAATTACATGAATTCAGTACAATGTGTTAGGATACATATATACAGATCAATTCAATACATTATTATTATATAATATGTTATAGACACACCAAGGGCTCAACCAGATTAAGATGATTCATTCATTCATTTTATAATAGTCGATCACACTGCATCTAAATTTAACATATGTAATATGAAAAATGTCAATTCTTAAATGCAAATGTACATAATTAAGTAATTTTAACATTTTAATCAACGGTTTACTATGGGTTATTACTTTAAAAGGTATATGAAATAAGCTAGTTGTTCTGACACTTCTTCTGGGTACTTTCAAAGGACACATTGCTAAAAGTTCGTTACAGTCGATGGCATTATTGACAATCTTAAATCCAAAGGACAGCATAGAACACTCGCGTCTGTCATGTAGTGACGGTAAATTGAAATTATTCCGTAAGTCCACTGTTCTTATTGTTCTGTAGTCAGGGTAATAACCAAACTTTTTAAAGTATAGGAAGCGTAGGAATCTATTTTGAATTTTTTTTTTTATTATTATAGACCAATTATAGACCATAGCACCTACCTACTTGAAGTTTAGGACTTTTTAAATTATTTTTATTTTAAATTAAACTTAATTTAATCTTAGACCGCACATTTAAAGTACGCATTTCGGGCTTAATTAGTGTTTTAGAGCTCTTTATCGTCTTAGCGCCTTCGGTTTTCGCTTCAGGCGCTAACTGACTGCACGGGCTGTAAGACACTCAATTAAGCCCTTAATATACTATTAAAGACTAGAAAAAGCCTAATCTTGATTAGGCGAAATGTCATTAAAAAAAAAATTATTTTATTCTTAATTAATACAAAAAAATAAAAAGGCTGCAAGTCCTCGAAGATTTATTAATCTCTTTTACAATGTATTTTAGTTTTATTGCCTAATTACAAATAATCAGACGTCGATGAAATTAAATCTAAAAATTTCCCTATCGAAATTTTGTAACAGCACAATAATACAACTTTTCTAAACCGATTTCCGCTCGTAAGAAATAAAATCGGCTATTTAGGGTATTTCCGTTCTCTTCTGTAATAGAATTAAAATCAATATTGTATAACTTTCATTTCCATCGTTGCCACTTGTTCGGATCTCACTTTGCGCATCATTCATACAAGCTTCACACAAGAAATTATACGTCTGAAAAATATACATCTGGCGCAGCGACTCCAGGCGTCAACTCCTTGAACTAATCTGTATAATTCTAGCCGTTTTGGCAACATCTGAGGTCCAGCCCATTTTTTCAGTATCGCCAACTTATACCTTCGAAAAGCTCTACACGAAATATTATCGAATTTCAAAGTGAGGTCCGTATATTTGTCCTCACTTTGTTTGTGGACCTCACTTGAAACGTGAACTTTGTTCATACGGACCTCACTTTATACACTGGCCGTAAATATATATATATATATATATATATATATATATATATATATATATATATATATATACATATATATATACATATATATATATATATACATATATATATACATATATATATATATATTGGTTTAATCGACGTTGTCGGACCCGCTATATGATAGGGTCGTTAGTAGACCCGCATTTTTTGATTTTTAAAATGTGTATATTTTATATAATACTGATCTATTTCTGATAAGCAATATTTAAGATCCTCGAGGGGTAAAAATATATGAAAAAAAAGTATTGGTGATATTTGACAGTCGTTCTTGAACCCGATACATATTACAGTGTTTACAGACCCATTTGTATAATTTTAAGCAAGCCTACCTACCCTACCGAACCCAGCAACGTTGCCGAATGTATCAGAGATAAAATTACGATTGACGTAATGATTTCGGGATGCTAAGCACATAAGTGATCTTTATTTTTGATGATTTGTTCGTAAATTCCATAAATAACCTTAAACGCAGAAAAATTAACGTTTTCCGTAAAACGATGTAATTCTGAAAATTATTATTAACGTGAGAAAATAGCATTGAGCCTCTTTTGTTCTAAAATACATAAGGTTTATGCAAATAATTGTTTTTTAATAATTTGTTTTTAAATCATTTATTTTAACATGATTATTTTTGTTTACAAGAATACAATTAAAAGTTTCGAAGACACGTCATGTATATGTGTTTTGAAAAAATAAATGTTATAACCAAATCTTTTGACCTCCTGAACATTTTACTGTTATGTTTTTAGCACAAATGAACAGTTTCTAAGATATGTATATTTTAATGCCACGG
The DNA here is from genome assembly GCA_929113105.1 of Agrypnus murinus. NCBI lineage: Eukaryota > Metazoa > Arthropoda > Insecta > Coleoptera > Elateridae > Agrypnus > Agrypnus murinus. The sequence goes on from OV816027.1 coordinate 72,079,014, forward strand.
TAACAGTTCAGTCAAATTAGTAAAAATAGAGGGGAATTGAGGTAGATCCTTGGATTTTTGATAGGCCTTCTTTGTGATATGTTAAATAACCCCTTAAAAGTTACTACTCAAAAGTGGTGAACCAGAGAAGCTGATGAGGGTAAGCCATGCCCCCAGATGATTTTTACTGTTTTTTCAGAAACTATTAGGTTTATCAAAATGAGCCAGTTAGGTAAAATAGGATTTTATTTAACTTTCATACCAAAAAGCTAAGAAAACTTTGTGCATGTTGTCTTGTTTCTGTGTAATCAAAAAACGATCATATGTCACACAGACAAATAATTTGTATCGGTACATATTATACGAGAAGCTTCGAGCATAACTTTGTGTGATTTGATGTTCATAATGAAATAGCTATGGAAATCTCGTTGAGCATCGAACGCGATCCTGGTTCAGTCTTCTTCTATCTCAGCATCTCCAGCAAAATCTACGAGGCGATATTATAATTATTATTGGGGCTAGTCATATGGTAATTCTCGTATTGGCAAGATACATTTTAGGGGTATACCCTGTACTAATCAATCTTTTTACTGAACCTAAAACGTACAGGGTACTTCAGGGTTTTTGGATCTCTCTTACTTCGTTCTTTATATTGATATTCTTTTTTTTCTTGAGTGGTTTTTGTTTTGGAATTCTAAGTTCACGACTTAATTCCACGCCTGCTTTAAAATGTAGCTAGATATTTAACATTAAATGGGACTTCACCCATTTTACATGTAGGATATCTCGAGCAGATGATGTCAATTCCTGAGGGTCAATGCCTTTGATCAAAATAGGCCATTAAGAACAACATATCCATGTTCAAAAATAAAATGTTATAAAGCTATAGACCTTCAAAATAAAAAAGTCAAAAATGCAATTTGGATAAAATTTTTTGTTCAAGGACAGTTGTTATTAGAACATACATTAGTGTTATTTTGTGCTTGTGGTAGCTGTAGCGTACCCGCTACCGCTAGATACGGAATTCTGTGCTAGTGATATGTTTAATGAATACACCATTGAATGCAAAATTTAATTCTTTACAAAACAGGTATACTTGACCCAAGTCGAATAGTGACAAGTTAAATAATGCTCTATAAAATGCAGAAAGAAAATAAAGGTAAAACGTCATGCAGTATGACGTACAAACGAAGTAAGAAAGATTTCAAAACAAGGTGAAATGCCCTATACGTTTCTATAAAATAATTGTCCAGTACAGGGTATTCTCCTAAAGATATTCTTTTTACTGCAAAATTATCATAATACTACAACCAACAATAACAACAACATCGCTTCATGAATTTTGCAAAAGTGATGCTAAGGTTTCACTGCGAACTCAACATTTTTTTTCTTAGCTAAGTACTTGATGACGAATACAAGATCGCAATAAGTTATGTTCTAAAGCTGCTCCGTCAAATGTATTGGTAGAAATTGTTGGTCTACATACAGGGTGTTTTACTCAACTTTCGTATAAATTGCATGTGTGATAGTATTCATCAATAGTAACAAAAAACTCTTTATGTTTTTACGCAAATCGACAAAAATTTGCTAAAAATGTCAACTTTTGGGAACTGCTGGAAATTATAGTCAAAACAAACTGCGACATCATCTAGCAGCAGCTGCGTTAATGTATCAGATAGGCACATCCAGCTCCAAGTGTGATTCTTAGACCAGTGACCTGCTACCCACTTTTCAAAAACCATTATTTCTTCGGTTATTATGAAAGATAGACACTAATGATTTTCAGCTTTTTTGTTGCATTTTATGTGTACTACCACCTGTTCAGAAGATACGAATCTTCCATCCAAACCAGTCCATAAACCTAACAGTTTTTGAAAATAAAACGACAAAACCCATCTGGGGGCGTGGTTTAATATTGATATTTTACAAAGTTCAGGATATTATCTACTCGTAAACATGAACAAATCAAGCATAAAGTCTATCAAGTCTATCTTATCAAGTTTAGCTGACCAAAATACACTACATTTGATTAGTTTAACCTAGATTAAAAAAATAGCAGTTTTTATTTTTACTGTGCGTTTGTACAGTTACAAGAAAATTATCGAATGTTCGATCCTACTTTCTGTTTAATGAATTTGAAGGTACAAAACAGTATACTCTATATGGTGGTTAAGTGCCTTTAACAGAAACGTCCAAAGGTAACGAAGAAAAGAAGAAGTTTTTTCAAACCTTGCTCAATTTCGTTATATTGCACTTGTTTTAAATATACCAGGCACAAATCATATTAGTCCACCCAGTTTCATTTTTGTTAAAGAACGTCCCACAGAATTTATTCCGTTTATCTTTTGTTCTATGAGGTGGCCGTTTCTTGTTGCTATAGTGAAGTGCTGCTACTGCATCTACCCTATACCAATGTTCATGAAATTCAATTGGGGGTTGCAACATACACTGTCCCTCCGAACCTTTTCAGTGCCCCGTTTCCATTAGAAGTTCCATTAAGTAATCTTACAAATTACAGACGAGAAAGTTTTCCTTCAGCGTTTTAGCAAAAAAGTCACAAATGATGCTCAACTTAGTTCGCCCATTTTAATTTTTGATAAAGAACACCTCACGATTTTTACCTTGAATGGTCTACGACGTTGTTATTTATTGGTGGTATATTGTACATATCGTCGCCGTTAATGCATATGAACTTAATTCTTTGAAATGTTGTAACTAGCTATGTTGCTAGTTGCGATTTCAAAGAATTCATCATGCCATCTGTAACAAAGTTTTTATAAGCATTTAAACCGCGCTCCTGAAAAATTGCTAGAAAATAGTTCCGCTAGTATGTATTAACGTCGACGATATGTATGAGTGAGTACTGTGATCCAGTGATATGTATGTGTGCGTGTAGTATCCAATGCAACGAATATAAACAAGGAGTCAGAAAATAATTCAGAAACCAAATAGTTCAAGCATTCATTCTCTCATCTTAACAGTAAAAGAATAAAGCATTCATTAGCCACAAACAGTCTTTCAAACAAACAAACACAGAAGATATTACATGTGGTGACCGCCGACTTTAATTGAACATGCAACAATCTGTCAAGAAACTTACTCTTGCAAGCATACCATTCAAGATACCAGGATCCTATTTATGAAGCAGATGTCGAGAAATCAATTAGCATAATTCCAGTAGAGGATCAATACTCTCTCAGCACCACCACTACCTAGTTACTAGGTTACTACCACTACTAGTACATGGAGCAGTTCCATCGTTGAATTCATAATCTATCTGAAGTCACGGTTGTATATTTTTTTTCTGTTCTAAATTTTTCTGCATCAAAGCAGACTATCAACAGCATTTAAAGAAAGTATTTCAACGCCTATATCATTACGGTTTACTATCAAATTAAAAAAACAATTTTTGAAGCCAAAGAACTAACTTGTCTCGACCACACAGTGAACAGTGATGGAGTTACGCCGCAAATTTCAAAAGGAGAAGCTATTCATAACTTTCCAATCCTTAGAATGCAACAAGAATTATGCCATTTCGTTGGCATAGATTGTCGATTTAAACCTGAGCTAAACCTATTTATTCCAGAAAAAGTTTCAGAACCCTACAAGAAACGCACACAACAGTGCGTCGCAAAACGTATAATTACAAATCAGTTGTTGTGAACTTCAATAAACGGTCGTACCAAAAATTCGTTACTTCGTGTGATCGGGAACACAGGGAATACATGCAGATAAACTCGGATGCAGCCCATTACAAATCCTTCTTATCTTTTTTTGTGCCGTTTATGTAGAGAACGTTCGCAATTACTTTTTGTTACCTGTTAGACATATTTGTGTACATACACTTACTATTTTCCTTTTATGTTGCATATACGATTATTATCCAACCAACAACCTACAAGTCCAACAGAATCCTCATACGTTCCTCTTAGGTTAAGTTTTGTAGTTTTTAGTTATTTACATTTTGCAACGAGCCCTAAAATTTAGAATCTACTGTCTTAATTTTAACCGTTTTCAATTATCTCATTCAATTCTCACGTTATTCTTATTAGCTCATATCTATAGGTTAAGTTCTTATCATTGTAACGAACATTAACATTAAGAGCCCTGTACTAACTTTAATCAATTGTAAAACCAGCCAAAGAAAAAAACGCGGTTTTTTACGTATCTATCAAGTTGCTTTACAATCACAACCGCATCTTATGCGTACATTCACTAGTTCTTTCCAATCCTGTCCTCAAGCAAACTGATGGAGACTTTTTCTGCTGGAAAGATTCTAAAAAACAAGGGAGCAATAAATGTGATGATCACCGTTGCCTTGGATACTTTCTAGTATCCAAGGAAACGAATGTAAACGAGGGATCAGAAAATAATTCATTAACCAAATAGTTCAAGCATTCATTCTCTCATCTTAACAGTAAAAGAATAAAGCTTTAATTAACCACAAACAATCATTCAAACAAACATACAAAGAAGATATTACAGTACTTTTATACTAAAAAATTTAATCAAGTTCTTGAAATTTATCGTTTGATTATTACGGAAAATGACATATGTACTTTTCCACCTTATTTGGAAACCATCCACTTTCCCCAGAAATTAACTTTTCCGTATTATGTTGCGTTGTCTCACTTGTTCGAAATTCCTGTTAACCTTACTCTAATCATTTATATAAAAAATGAATTCAGTTATAAAGTCCTACTTAAAGATACCATTGATATGAACACATGGATTTTAGGTATTAATATATGCTTTCAATCATACAAATATAACTTTATAAATTTATATCACTCTCCAAACTCCAGTGATGCTCAATTTCTAATGAAACTTGAAAATTTGTTTGATGATATGCTAGTAGATCAGAGACCTTACTAATTATCGGAGTCTTTAATATTGACCTATTAAAGGATTCATATTATGAAAATAGGCTGAGAACTTTAATTAAAAATAATGGACTAAATCAGATTATTGACCAACCTACAAGAATCACTAAGGACAGTGCTACACTCATAGATCTTCTTGTATCTAATGAAAACACCACTGATGCCCAGGTACACCATGTTCCAAAAATAACCGATCACTCAATAATAACTGTAAATGCAAAAGTGAAAGAAAAATATGAAGAATATACAATACAACACAGAGACATGAGCAACTTCAATGAAATGCAATTTCAATTAGATCTAATGGATCAACCATGGAATCCGGACTGTACAAACACCAATCAACTAGCAGAAACATTAGTTAAAACCATAATTGACACACTAAACAGGCATGCTCCAACTGTTAAAAAACCATTAAATGTCAATGGAGTTCCAAGGGATCCCAGAAATAGCCTTGGAAATTGAAGAAAGGGACAGATTATATAAAAGAGCAATCTTTACACAAGAAGAAAGTGATATGAATAGGTATAGACAACAAAGAAATGGAATTGTTAGTTTGATCAGGAACCACAAGAGAAATTATTATCAAGAAAAATAGATGATATGAAAAACAACTCAACAGAAATGTGGAAAACTTCATGCAAATGAAAACAAATTGCAGAAAAATTCAATATTTACTTTATTAACAGCATACAACAAATTATTACATTAACAAATTTAACCCAAATTGAAACTGATTTATGCCACATTAATTTATATCAATGCAAGTTCGAAAAATTTTTACCAAAAGAGTTTTTGGAGTTATAAAATTATAAACAATTTACCTAATAAGAATAGTAGTGTCGATCGTATTACAGTAAAGATTCTTAAATTAGCTTTCAATGTAATAGGACAGAGATTTTTGCATCTAATTCAAATGAGTCTAGAAAGTGGATCCTTCCCAGAAACCTTGAAGACATCCCATATTATCCCCATTGAGAAAATAACCAACACTAACAAATGTGAAGAATACAGACCGATCAACAGGGTGCCAACTTATGAAAAATTATTAGAGACCGTCGTAAATATCCAGTTTCGTGACTACATTGAAGTGAACAAACTGTTAACACCTTTTCAATCAGGGATTCGAAAAAATAATTCATGTGAAAGTGCAATACAATCAGTTCTTTTGAAATGGAAAAATGCTATTTACAAGAAGAATGTGATAGGTGTAGTTTTTCTAGACTTTAGACGTGCTTTTGAGACTATTAATAGAGATCTATTATTATTGAAATTAAAAAGATATGGGTTCGGCCCAATAGTTATAAAATGGTTTAGTGAATATCTCAAAACCAGATTTCAAAAAACTAGATACTTTAATAGTACATCTTCAGCTACCTACCTTTGGCGTTCCACAAGGAACTGTATTACGCCCTGATTTATTTGTACTATACATAAATGATATTGTTAATGTAATTAAAAAATGTAACATTCAATTATTTGCAGACGACACTTTAATATATTTTATAGGAGATGATGTTGAAAAAGTAATAACAAAATTCATGATAATAAAAAATAAGTTTAACGAAATTGATACATCTAGTCATGTGGGAATACAAATTAATAGTCAAAAAATGGAACAAGTTTATGAGTGGAAGTACTTAGGCGTAATTATAGATTGTCACTTAACATTTTCTAGTTATTCAAACTATGTTATGAGTAAAGCAAAAAAGTAAATTTCATGGGTAGAATAAGCCAAAATCTTAGCAAGTGGTCTAAATTATTACTATATAAATAATACTTCCCCATTTTAATTATTGTGCTAGTATACTTTACCTCCTAAATAATACTGAAATTAACAATCTTCAAAAAAAACAAAATTGTGCGTTAAGAATAATATTAAAATGTAGTAGGTATACTAGAATAAGAAGAATGTTGCAAGTTACATCTTTGTTAAGTGTTAAGCAAAATATATTTTGTAATACGATGATAATATTTAAAATAAAAAACCGAATATATCCAGAGCACATTTTAAATGAATTACTATTCGTAGAAGATGTTCATGATCATAATACTAGAAGTAGAAATAATTTTTATGTTCATACAGTAACAACAAATATAGGACAAAATAATCTGTTTCATAAAGGTTTAGTTTAATATAATTCACTTCCAGCTAATGTAAAAAACTGTACATCTTTAACATTATTTAAGAAACAGTGTAAAAAATATGTAATAAATTACATTAATATTTAAGAAATTATAATGTATTGTATGGAATTTATCTAGTTATATGCTATAAATAAAGTATATTATTATTATTAATAAATATTAAAACCTTCAATTTTTCAAAGCCAGGGAATTAGTTACAAATGTGGAAAGAACTTGCATACGAGCTGATGTAATTCTTACGTCACTTTTCTCCATCAAATATTAAATGCGAGCTATTATAACCAAACGTTTATAAAACAAAGCTTAACATATGCGTCATGGCAATGTTGCCAGATCCAGGGCTTAGGAAGTCTGTAGAACATAGCGGGTTTGATAGCGTCTTGTATAAAAATATACGATATACACTTGAGAAAGGCGCGACGCCCCCTATAGTTCATTGTGATGAACTACGATTGTATAAAACTTTTTACAGACCCTACTTTTCCAACCCCAAATTGTATATTTTTTTATTGCAGTTTTAGATAAAGTTTATCCTGTAGACCTCGAAAACATAAGAGAACGTCGCCAGACCCAAGCCCGGGTCTGAGAGCGTCGAAAATGGTCCGACAAGTCGGTAGAATATAGCGAAACGGGTATGTATAAGCGGTTAAACAAATATATATATATATATATATATATATATATATATATATATATATATATATATATATATATATATATTTATCCGTCTATCATTTTCAGGTCCGTTCATTTACGAGTTACATTTAATACCAAGTCCACCTGTAATTCCAAGTCCCTTATACGGACCTGGAATTACCAGCCCATTTTAACTCGTTTTTCGGTATCTAGGGGTCATGCAGAGCTTATAGACAAAAAACATTATTTTCGGTCTGGACATGAAATTGAATGCAAAATGAATTTTTATATGCGTTTGTAGTTTTGCATCCCTCCGCTTGGAGCGCTAAATATATACTCAAACGCGTATATCACACATATATTTCGTATGCAAACTCAGGTCCTACATGTGACAACGCTGCTATTCTAATTTAACGCGATACTGCTTTTAGAATGAGTAAGACTCGTAAAAGTAAAATCGATATTCGCGCTCTAGACGCAGTAATACTTTTTGGAGGTAAAATTATAGAAATAAATATCGAAGATAAATACTTTGAATACCACTTATCTAGTTTTCATTAATTGCATAGTAGTTAAATTTCAGTACTCATAAAAACAATGGCACAAAGTATTTTAAGCATTATTTTAACGAATTTTGATGGTGTTTTAAACATTTTTTGAGACGAACCATTGTACAATGTAAAACTAAAAGTGATTATGGAATTAAAATTATTATTTCATAGAAAATGTAATAAAACCCTTACATTTTAATTATTTTTCTTTAGTAGAGAAAATTCACACGTTGTTCTTATTTTCTAGTTACCTTAAAACAATCTCCTTATAGTAGTATTAAATTTGTTTTTCCTTGCTTTGTCTTTAGTATATTTAGGTATTTATCTAGTATTTCTAGGAATACGACTATTTTTAATTAGGTTACTTCATTGTCATATTGCGCTGTAGATTTTCATTGTGACTTTCAATTACCAACATTTCTCAAGAACTTTATTTACTCTGGAAGGCCTAAAATTAGGCAGTAGAAATAAACATACAGGGTGTTTCATAGTTATTTTGTTTGGTTCAGTGGTTAATTAGTCCTTATTGTCAGTTCAAACTCACAATTAGACGTAATCAAATCTTTCAACCGGAAATTAACCCTGATTGTCTGTTTGAACTTCCAATAAATCCTGAAAACCAATACAACTTAAAGTTAACCTTAATTGGCAGTTCTAACTGACAAATAAGGTTGGTAATCTTGTAATGCACCTTATACCCAAAGTACTAAACATATAATTAGGCTACCGCTGCCTAAGATGTTGCCTAATGGGTCTAAATCTAAGACTCGTTGCACAGGCACACCATGCAACGTCAACCATCTGATGTCAGCCCATGACATGTATTCTAAACCACATTATACGTTGTGGCCGATGGCCAGGTGTAGGAGCAGCTACTGAAATGTGCTTCTGGTGGTAATGGGCTGTAAGAAAGCCCACACTAACCAGACAGATTTTATATTATGAGAGAGAAAAGGAACTTTCAATTCAGATAGTTCATTATTGAAGAGTTTGACTTGAGCATTTCATTATTTAACTGTCGTTAACAATCTCAAAAATGTATTCAGTTAGGGTTTGACGACACCAATCGCTGATTCTGTGCCTTAAGAATATTTACCCTTAAAATGACTTCCTTATGTGTTGTAGAATTCTTCTTGGAATTGGTGACAACTGTGATACGAGCCCAACATCGTATTAGTTCGTCGGCTTCTATTTCTATCATGGAATCCTCATTTTAGCTGGCTGTTGCACTTTTAGATTCACTCGCTTAGACTCGCCCGCTTGGACTTACTCACTGAAACTCAAGCACTTGGAATCACTCACTTAAATTGACTTATTGACTTGGATTTACTCACTTGAATTCACGCACTTAGACTTACTCACTTGCAATCACTCTCTTAGATTCACTCACTTGGACTTACTAACTTGGACTCGCCCACATGGACTCACTCACTTGAACTCACGCACTTGTACTCACTCAATTGGAATCACTCACCTGGACTAACTCACTTGGCATTACACACATGACCCATTCGCTTGGATTCAGTCACTTAGACTCACTCACCTGGACTCGCCCACGTGTGACCAATTCAGTCATTTAGACTCACTTACTTAGGCTCACTTGCTTAAACTCACTTATATGAACTCACTCACTTAGACTCACTCATTTGGACTCACTCACTTGGACTCGCTCTCTTAGACTCACACACCTGAACTAACTCTCCTGGACTCATCCACCTCGGCTTACTTACTTGGATTCACTCACTTAGACTCGCTCACCAGGACTCACTCTCTTGATCTCACTCGTCTGGACTCATTCACTTGGAATCCACACACTTGTATTCACTCATCTGGGCTCACTCACTTGAACTCATTCACTTGGACTCGCTTGCTTAAACTTAGTCATTTAGATTCAACCACTTCGACTCATTCACTTGGGCTCAATCTCCTGGATGCACTCACTTGCACTCATTCATTTGGACTCACTTATATGGACTCACTTATAAGGACTTACTTAATTGGCCTCACTCACTTGGACTAACTCATTTGGACTCATTCACTTCAACTCACCACTAGGACTTACTCTCATGGACTCACTCATTTGAACTCACTTATATGTACTCATTTACTTGAACTCAGTCATTTGGACTCATTTGATTGGACTCATTCACTTGGCCTCACTTGCTTAAACTCACTCACCTGGACTCACACACTTGAACTCACTTGGACTAACTCACTCACCAGGACTCACGTACATGGACTCACTCACTTGGAACCACTCTCCTGGACTCAATCACTTGGACTCATTTAGTTGAACTCAGTCATTTGGACTCATTCGCTTGGACTAACTCTCTTGGACTAACTCTCTTGGACTCACTCACCATTCACTTGGTCCCACTTGCTTAGTTTCACTCACCTGGACAATATCACCAGGACTCACTAACATGGACTTACTCACTCGGAATCACACTCTTGGATTCGATCTCTTAGACTCACTCATTTGGACTCAGTTATATGGACTCCTTTACTTAAAATCACTCACTTGCTTAAAATCACTCACCTGGATTCACTCACTGACATCGACTAACTCTCTTGGACTCATTCATTTGGACTCACTTATATGGACTCATTTAGTTGAACTCATTCGCTTGGACTAACTCTCTTGGACTCACTCACGTGAACTCAGTCATTTAAACTCACTTAATTGACCTCACTCACTTGGACTAACTCATTTGGACTTATTCACTTCAACTCGCCACTAGGACTTACTCTCATGGACTCACTCATTTGAACTCACTTATATGTACTCATTTACTTGAACTCAGTCATTTGGACTCATTCACTTGGCCTCACTTGCTTAAACTCACTCACCTGGACTCACACACTTGAACTCACTCACCAGGACTCACGTACATAGACTCACTCACTTGAACTCACTCATTTGGGCTCACTCATTTGGACTACCTCATCTGCACTCACTCATTTGTGCTCACTCTTTTGGACTAACACGCCTAGTCTCATTCACCAGGACTCATTGACGTGGACTCACTCACTTGGATTCACTTTCTTAAACTCAGACATTTAGATTCAATCACTTGGACTCATTCACATGGGGTACCACTCTTCTGGACGCAATCACTTGGACTCACTTGCTTAAATTCACTCACCTGGACAATGTCACCAGGACTCACTAACATGGACTCACTCACTTGGAATCACTTTCTTGGATTCGATCTCTTAGACTCACTCATTTGGACTCACTTATATGGACTCCTTTACTTAAAATCACTCACTTGCTTAAAATCACTTACCTGGATTCACTCACTGACCTCGACTAACTCTCTTGGACTCATTCATTTGGACTAACTCATCTGCACTCACTCCTTTGGGCTCACTGCCGTGGACTCACACACCTGGACTCACTCACTTGGACTCATGCATCAGGACTCATTGACCTGGACTCACTCACCTAGACTCACTCCCTTAGGTTCACTTTCTTTGACTCATTCTTTTGGACTCTCCCAATTGAACTAGCTCTGTTGGACTCACTCACCAGGACTCACTCCCTTAGACTCACTCTCTTTGACTCACTGTCCTGGATCCACCCACTTGATCTCACTCACTTCGGCTCACACTCTTGGACTTACTTATCTGAACTCATTTACTTGAACTCAGTCATTTGGACTTATTCACTTGGACTCACTCACTTGCACCCACTCACGTGGACTCACTCGAGCTCAAGTGGGTGAGTCTAAGAACGTGAGTTCAAGAGAGTGAGTTTTAGTGAGTGAGTCCAAAAAACTGAGTTCAAGTGAGTGAGTCCAATTAAGTGAGCCGAAGTGGGTAAGTACAGGAGAGTGAGTCTAGGAGGGTGAATTCAAGAGAGTGAGTCCAGGTAAGTGAGTCCAAGCGAGTGAATTCAAGTGAGCGAGTTCAATTAAATGAGTCCAGATAAATGAGCCAGATAAATCAAGTGTGTGATTCCAGGTGTGTGAGTTTTAGCAAGTGAGTCCAAGTGAATGAGTTCAAGTGAGTGAGTCCCAATGAATGAGTTCAAGTAAATGATTTTAAGTAAAGGAGTCCATATAACTGAGTCCAAATGAGTAAGTCTAAGAGATCGAATCCAAGAGAGTGATTCCAAGTGAGTGAGTCCAAGAAAATGAACCCTGGTGAGTTAGTCCAAGTGGGTGGATTCAGGAAAGATAGTCCAGGTGTGTGAGTCTAAGAGAGTGAGCCCAAGTGGGAGAGTCTAGGAAAATAGTCCAGGTGTGTGAGTCCAAGAGAGTGAGTTAAGGTGAATGAGTTCAAGTGAGTGAGTCCAGCAGAGTGAATTTAAGTAAGTGAGACCAGGTGAATGAGTCCAAATGACTGAGTTCAAGTAAGTGAATCCATATAAGTGAGTCCAAATGAGTGAGTCAATGAGAGTAACTTTAATTGAGTGAGTGAGAATTAGGCAAGTCAGAGTCACTTCAAAGAAATTTAACTCCTCCTTCCATCCCTTGCTATCTGATCTGGACATTTCAGAGTCCCGAGAACCATCATGTCGGTTAATGACTCTGCTACTGAATGGTGCTTCTAGCAGGTCTAGGAAACTTTTGATTTGCGGTGGGGTGGCTGCGTTGTAACACGGAATCTACATAAATTCTACCTCCACCCTTCGCCCAACCTCACCATATCATCTGGATAGTTTGACGTTCCAAGATTGTATCGTCCTTGTGTACTGGATTTGACCACCGATTAGCGTTCGCAGGTTAAATGAAGTTTTAAAGTCCCCCCCGTCATATAATCTGTATTATTCGACGTCTGGAGAACTAATGAAATTAAGCTTTCATTAAAGCTTAGGTAAGTCAAAAGGTCACTTTAAAGGAATTTAACTTCCCCCTCTCCCTGCTATCTGATCTGGACATTTCAGCGTCCCGAGAACGGTCTTGTCGGGTGTGGTCTACTAAAGGTTCACTTTGTTGGGTGCATTTTTTCAGTAAATTCTACAGTAGCCCAAATATTTGCAGCTGTTTAATAGCCATATGTGTTTTTTACATTTGGACTTGTGTTGAGACTCTTCAAACTCGTGTATATATTGTGTAATTAAATTACCGTCATGCCCATAATCATTGCAAGATATTTATTATGTGCGTTTCTTAAGGGAAATACAGCCTACATTCTTGATGCTATGTCTCCAGAACTGTCAGTCGAAGCTAAATAAAACAAAACCATTGTGAGAAACTTTACATGCAGTAAAAAGGTTCTCGTGCATTTTTTTCGTAAAACCTACCAAAATCGAGTTATTTATAATTTTTCATTTTGTTTTTTTTCTCCACGATGGCGGCTCTAGCACACCTTATTCAACTCGGGGTTCAATTTGTTAGACAGTATGTATTCGCCAATATCTATGTCAATTTTCAGCCTCCAATAATTTTTCCCGTTAAGAGACAGCGAAAGAACAGAAAAATAGATATGGCCTTACACTTAACGGTAGAAAGGCATAGAATTAAGAAGAACTAATGGTTTAATTCTTTGTAATTTGTATATTCTAGGTCTTGATAAAGAAAACAAATAGTTATCGTAACGTCTTGATGAATTTGTAAAAAATAAATTTGAAATTAAATCCCATGAAGTTTTATTCAATTTCAACAACTATTACTAATTACTTAAATATTACTATTACAACTTTTAATTTAATTTTAATTTTTAACAAACAGACAGTTGTATTCTTGTATTCACGATGTCTGGCTATTCGTCAAGAGTTAATAAAATAATTTGAATTTTTTAAATTGCTCTTGGGGTCTTTGGGCCCCACTTTTCGATCTCTAGAGGGGCCCACCGGGCAATTGCCCGGTGCCCGGCGGGCCAGTCCGAAACTGCATCAGCCATTCTGCCTAAACACACAAAAAAACTTACAAATTTAACTAAAATTAACATTAAATTGTATTAATTAAATAATAAAAATGTTACGTAACCAAAACGGTTTTCAAGAACTTCAACTATATCACTATCTTTAAATTACATACTCTCTCGCTTCGCTACCGGGATTCGCTGTCGGGAGACAAGACTGTCTGGCTCAAATTTAAAGGTCGGATATACGACGGACTTTGAAATGATGGCGAGATGCATGAAAAACATTCGGTTGACGAGTATTAACATACCTCAGCAATCTGACAACGCTGCCGGACCCAACTTTACATATAGAATGTACGAATTCGTATAAACGGACTTAGAATTAAATGTAAATCTAACGGACCCTCAAATGATGGCTTAATATATGAGAAAATGTATATCATAAAAATCGTTTTAGAAGAAATCTTGACCGCATACCCTATTATAAGATGTGAGAAGAACGATATACATCAATAAAACTTTAAGAAAGTCGATTCCTTCTGGTGGACGGCGGGATTACGTTTCCATCTGCGGACGTGGAAATGATACCGGGATGTATATATATATATATATATATATATATATATATATATATATATATATATATATATATATATATATATATATATATATATATATATATATATATATATATATATATATATATATATATATATATATATATATATATATATATATATATATATATATATATATATATATATATATTTTCGGCACAAAACGAGATCCTTTGGAGTTGGAAACTATACAAGTTGAGATCCTTTTTGCAAGGCGAGATCCGATTTTGGATCTCGTCTTGTATCTGTGTGTATATCTTACTCATTCAATAGGCAATGTGAAGGGAAGAGGAAATTCAAATTTTTGGTAGGAGCTCACTTTGTCCCATTTTGTGCAATTTTATAAGCTGGCAGTTCATCTAACCTTACTGTAGGGGGCACTGCAGCGCCTTTTATGTATAAAACCTTAAAATGTATGTTACAGTCAAGTCGAGATCCGGTATGCTTGACAACATCGCAGATGTATTTGCAGCTTGAATTCTTGGGAAACGAGATTGTCACTTCCCTTCTTAGTCATCGAACTGGGTTGTTTATTTTTAAAATTACTTCTATACGTGGTCATGCGGTTCTTATAAAAAGCAATAGTATAAATTCTATTAAATAGGAAGAAAGTGCTATCCCAAATATTATTAGCATTATCTAACTAACATTTGAATAACAAATATATTTTTAGTTTTGTCTAAAGTAAGAGAAAAATTCCAATGTTTGATTTATAAAAAGCACACATTTAAGCACTATCTTTCTTGTTTTAAATACGCGCTGTATGTTTCTATCCAGTCCATATATATTGTTTAACTTAATTTATAGATTTTGTTAATATCACGACTGTTGGAATTAATTTTAAAAAGGAAATTTTTTCTTTTAAAAGGAATTTCTGGTCTTTATCAAGATCTAAAGCAATTTTAAATATAATTACACATAAGTTAAAATCTTAATTAAAATTATAAACTTGGCAGTTAATGTTATCATATGTTAAAGTTTTTTTAAAACGATTGTTTATTTTAGTCAATACCTACTTACTTTTGATGATTTTTAATTTAGAATGTGCAATGTTGAGAATCAATTATATTTGTAGTTAAATTACTTAATCTATTAAAATGTTAGATTTAAACCAGACTTTAAAGAAAACTTTAACCTCTGATAACATTAAGTGCAATTTTATAGTTTTAATTAAGGTTTTAACTTATGCGTAATTATTTTAAAATTGTTTTAGATCTTGATAAAAACAAGAAATCATTGTCGAAACGTTGATATTTCGATGGATTAATTAATAAAATACATCAAAGACTGCACCCCATGAAGTTTCCTTTTTAAAATTAATTTATAGAATTAACAGAATTCCAGCTGAAAACTATTTTAACATTGATAGGCCTTGGCTAAATTTTGGCTTGAAAATAGTATATTGAAAAATGAGCGTCACAATGACCATTAGTGTAATACGAGTGCAGTTTTTATAATAAATTGTATGTAGATATCCCAGTAGCACAATTAATGCCTTGTCTCAAATGGGTTGTCTTTAGTAAAAAGGCATCAAATCAAAAAGTGCCGTATTTAGCTAAGAAATGAATAAATCGATTTCCTTTCTTTAATTCAAATGTTTTTTTATAACTTATATGTACTAATTATTAAAATAAAATACAAATTCACTAAAGTAGTTCATTAAAATAACCTATCAAATTAATTAATAACCAGAATTTCTCTTCAATACTCTTTTGGTGATACACCATTGTAATAATTTTCTTATATACTGTTACCGGAATATTGTATTTATTTACATTCTTATCAAGTATTATTTGCACATGATGGCGTATAGTTTTTAAGATGTTATTTATACAAGGTTAATTATCACTATTTCAGCATTCCTTTTCTGAAAGTAAATATCAAATCCAACGATGGAGCTACAATTACCATTGCGGAACCTTCTATAAAATTTTTGCATAACTATCAGGACGTTTAGTAAGTTTAAGGGTAACCTACAAAGAGAAAATATTGATACAGGTATTGGAATGGGAATTATATTGCCCTTTTAAAATAGTGGGATTAAATGATCTAAACATCTGATTACAGTAATTTATCTACAATATTATAGGAAATTTAGTTTTTTAAGTAATTCACAATATAAAATTACTATTTTTATTGTAAAAATAAACACTAGTTATCAGATGGTTTCATTTTTATCTATTATAAACAAACTTCAGGGTGCTCTGTAGGCCTCGTGAAATTTCCTAACCAGAGATTTAATGTATTTATGAGAACAAAAATATTTTTTGCTATATGTCCATATATTTACAATACGGGCTTTTACTTATTCCGTAAATTTAACTGCTTCTGACATTGACCGTAGTCGGAAACTGATTATAGTTATTGTTAGGTTAAATATAATATAGTTATCTGTTAATAATTTTATACAATAATTTGTAATAATTTTCTTATATACTTTTAACGGAATATTGTATTTATTTATATTCTTATCAAGTATTATTTGCACATGATGGCGTATAGTTTTTAAGATGTTCTTTTATACAAGGTTAATTATCACTATTTCAGCATTTCTTTTCTGAAAGTAAATATCAAATCCAACGATGGAGCAACAATTACCATTGCGGAACCTTCTATAACATTTTTGCATAACTATCAGGACTTTTAGTAAGTTTAAAGGTAACCTACAAACAGAAAATATTGGTATAAGTATCGGAATGGGAATTATGTTGCCCTTTTAAAAAAAGTGTGATTAAATGATCTAAACATCTGATTACAGTAATTTATTTACAATATTATAGGAAATTTCTAGTTTTTTAAGTAATACACAATATAAAAATACTACTTTTATTGTAAAAATAAAAACTTTTAAACTATCTGGAAAACAACCAGTTTCCAGGAAAGAATTAATAAGATGCATTAATGTATAACTTAAACTGTCGATGAGTGGCTTAATAATGGACGGCCCGAATTAATCTGGACTAGACTTGACCGTTTCAAGTTTTATAATTTTTTCTAAAAACTTAATATCAATTTTTTTCAAATTTGACTAACCTACAAGATCTATTATTTAATACAGGAGGATTATCACAATTAAGTGGGATTATGCTATTAACAGTATCATTTAAATTGCTAATAAAGTATTCATTTAATTTATTCGGTATTGTAATTTCAGTTTAATTTTTTTAAAATCAATTTCATCTGGGAGATCGTTGTTTGATTTTCCAATTAATTTTTTCCACATAGCGCGAGAATTCCCCTTATTGTTATCAATCTGTAATCTATAACACTCTAATTTTTCTGATCTTATTACACTAACGAGTTCATTTCTCAAAATTTTATAATTAATCCAGTTTTGAGGATCATTAGTAGTTTTAAAAGTTTTATATGCTTTATCCCGTTTTATTTGAATTTTCTTAATGTTATTATTGAACCATGGTTTTAAATTACTTCTAATTTTGTACGTTTTAAGTGGAGCATATGTATCTAACAAATTGACAATATTGTTACGAAAATTATCGATAATAACATTAACATTAGACGTATCATACTTCCAGTTACATTCAGATAGTTTGTTTCTCATTTCCGCTGTTACCTCATCGTTTATTACATTTTTTTATATTTTTCTGTTTCAATAGACGCAGATTGCTTGTTAATAACTGTTACAAGCACAATATCGTGATCTGTAATTTTTGCCGTATCTTTTACTGTAACGTTTAGTAAGGATCGTTCGTTATCACAAGATCAATTGTACTTACGAGTTAGGTGTAGTACGAGTGGGAACGTTAACTATTTGTTTCATACCTATATTATTAACAATATTTTTTAATTTTCTGTTGTCCAAATTATCTGTCCTCATATCAATATTAAAATCTCATGTGAAAATAACACGACCTTTATAGTAAGACTCGTCATCCAACAAGTTACTGAAATAATTTATAAAATAACTATATAGCACTTGAATTCGACGAGCGATATACAGTTTCAACCATTATTTTATTTACGTTTACAACTAACAACCAAAACGTATTGGCAACATTAATATTATCCATAATCTTAAAATTATATTTACGGTTTATAAACATTATAACACCACCTGTGTACCTATTATCAGAAAAGCATACAACAGCGTGATACCCCTTTATTTCTGTCTCACATTCTAAAATATCCGCAGTAACTCTAGTTTCTGATAAGCACAACACTGAAGGTTGAAACTCAGCTATAAATCGATGTACTTCATATTTGTGTGCTAAGAAACTACAAATGTTTAAGTAATATACCCCGAATGTAGGTTCCAATTTGCTTGAATGTATTGACGACGAACAATTTAAAAAACCGATTGTTGAGCAAAGATGGTTGTAATTCTTCATTCGAACGTGGTAGATTAGGATAAAGTGATGCAGTCTGTTGGGAATATGAGCCGAAACTGTTTTTGTCACCCACATTTCGGTTACACCTAATAGCAACTATTAGATTTGAATTGTTTACCCATGCACATTTGTTATCTTTCGCTTTTGTTTCACTTTTTGTTGAGGCTTTAATGTTCATAATAAAATAAACCAAATTACAGCATAGTTTTTCTTTACCGTTCAAATTAAGATGACCATGAATAGTATAATCAGCTTTCGTAACTATTGGATTTAAATCAAACAGAAGAAAATTAGTTTTTACAATAATTTCACTGTACAAATGAACGTTATTTTCGTAGATGAAATTATTAAACACCCGTACGATTGAAGGTCCTGTACGGAACAGTTACAATTATCACGTTTGTATGAGTAATTTTACGTAATTTCGGTACAGAATCAGCTCTAATCTTATTGCCTTTTACTGAATTATTTGAACCTACGAAAATTATAATATAGTCTTCCTTTTTGAAATCAGAACATACCCGATCTATCATACCGACATACTATCAAAGTTTAATTGAAATTTGTCCGTTAATCCTCGATCATGACTGTCCGCTAATATCAAAACCTTGGTTTTAATATTTGTATTTTTATCATTAATGTTTGCATTATTTATGGTTGATTTTTGTGATATAATTGCCGTTGTCTTACAATCTTTATATTTGTTAAGGTCTTTTTTTGATTCGTATATTTAATATTATATTTTATTATTTTCCTGTATTAAATTATCAGTATCAACTTTTAACATAATTATTTTCATATTTCCTTATTCCAATTGTTGATAATGGAGTTTATAACGTCCGATTCTCTGACTGTATTATTTTTATATACAACAGTATTGGAAACAACACATTGGAACAATTAAGGGAAAATATTTGCCACCTAAATGTCATTTGTTAGATTATATTGAACTGTTTGACTATTGGATTTGCATTACATATAACGAACGAAGTTACAATCGAATGGCACTCCACATACAATATGTACTTATGACTGATAGTTTAGGCAACAAATTGTAAGATTCTTGAAATAAAGATTCTTAAAGGTTGCGAAGGCAATAATTTTATTAGAGCATATATAAACATTATAAACAAAGTACATCCCTTGATATTATATTCAAAAATACCGCAAAACACAACGAATTCAATCTTTCAAAATAATTTTGAAGTATGAAGCAAATATTTTCTCCGCCGTTCTAATGTTTTCAAATTGAAATAAGTGATTTCTGATCATTCCAATGTTTCCTTGGCATAGCTGGTTTTTTGCATAAAGCTGGTGCTTTTCTTTACCTTTTCCGGTTATAATCAAATGCAATCCGTAACCAAAGGCATCATTCAATTCGTATCTTTTTCTTTATAGCATTCCTTAATATCTTTCATTTGACATAATTAGGGGAGATAATATTAGGGTTTGAAACAAAATGCACGTAAAGCTGTATTGTGCGTGATGCGATTAATTATACATATGTGCAAAAATAAAATATGAAAATGGTATTAATTAAAAACAATCTTATATTTTAGTCTTTCAATTTCAATAATCTTTATTTGCTTTATTTTTAAAATCAATAGTTTCAAGGCGGGTGGCATGTTAGGTTTAATATAATATAGTTATCTGTTAATAATGTTATATAATGCAATTTAAAGATGTACATAACAACCTTTCATATTTTTAACTTTTTCCCTTCTTTTACTTTTAAATGAAATATTTTTAAGGAAGTTAAAAACATTAAAAGTTAATATGTAGTATTGATTTCATAATAATCTCGAGCAACAAGGCTAATATAATGCTATTTAATTTATTTCTTTTAGTGTAAACGTATAGCATAAAATAATAAAAAATAGCCTTGCTGTCCTAGATCATTATGAAAACAATAGTACATCTTTAAATAATTGTATTGTATAAAATTATTAACAGATAACTAACATATATCATATTAAACCTAACATGCAGAATAACATGAATAATAATTTTATACTTTCAAACAAAACTTGTCCTTTTTCTATTGTATGAAATTCCAGGTCAAGTCATTTTAACAGTCCCTTTTACAACATCTGGTTGTCATAATGACCCTCGTTTGTGAGTTTTGTGGTAAATATCTGTCGAATACGGTGGCAACGCTGCAGGATCTCACGTTGGTATACATATTATGCTATATACAAAAATGGACCTCGACTTGTTGCGGATCTCGCTTCGTTATGGATTTATAAATAAAATTTTAATTGCAAAATCTGAGCCCCTCTGAGGGGGTAGTGGTTAAGTCGTAAATTATAAATCTATTAACAGAAAATATACATGCGTAACTCTTTATCTTTTGGTGGATCTCGGGTTGTCCTAAATTTATTCGGATCTAAACTTGTTACGAAAATAGATATATATATATATATATATATATATATATATATATATATATATATATATATATATATATATATGTGTATATATATATATATATATATATATATATATATATATATGTATATATATATATATATATATATATATATATATATATATATATATATATATATGTATTTTTAACGATTGGTAACAAGTTAGCGTTAAGAATTTGCTGACACTTTTCAACATTAACTGTGCCGTCTATGGACTGAAATCATTCTAACCCTCCAGCTGACATATAGCTCTAAACTATTGCACCTTGAGGAAACCTAACCGTACGTTTTAAGCAGTACTTATGGAATGCTTCATGTTTATGCTACTTTACAAAAAATCGCAATACTATATCTTGAACTTCAACATCAAAAAGTTTTAGAAAAATATCCAGCGGTGATTGACCTGCCAAATGATTTTTTAGCTGTTCAATTTTTTGTGTTCTCTTCGTCGGGCAAGTTCAGATACAAAAAGAAACCTCTCTGCACTTGGGTTTCTGGTTATTTGTTTTGAGCAAACTTGAGAATGTGAAAAGAAGAAGAAAGCATTTAAGTAGAAAAAAACTGAAAACAATACAGTTATGAAAACACATGAAGAAAAACTAATGCCCATCTCTGAATAAAAAAAACTGCAGGGAAACGTTTTGTTGGACTTGGACCTGGAAAAGGAAAAGCAATGAGAAATAAGCAATCCGTACTCTAGTTTTGCATGACTCGCTGGTGAAACCTTGGAGAGTTGCTGGAGGTCAAAAAAACCAACGGAAAAGATTTTTAAGTGCTTTGTTGATGTCCATTGATATTCGACACTACCGTCTTTATAGTTTAGCAAATAAAACAATTGGCCATGCACACAAAACAAAAATATCCTACAGTACATTCTCTCGATGACATCCCTATGTTATTACCGTCTATATTATGTATGCAAACCTAATGAAATAAAGAGAGCTACCTGTTTGTACAAGCAACGTGCAAACATAAGCTTCAAACCACAAAAACTAAAACCACTAAAACTTGTAGATAATGACAATTCATATGAACTCCTGTAACATGTAGTAAGGCTTCCCCGCATTGCATATGTATGGCAGGTCTCTGAAATGTCAAAATAAAATGAAGAAAAGGTTCAATTTAATGTTAAGATTGCAGCTAAATTCAATGTTACTAAACCTGTCCGAGAGTTGCAGGGAGAGGTTCAAGAAGAAATGAAAACTTTAAAAATAAATATAAATTTAACATTAAAAATGAAAATGCTGCTTAGAACACACTGAAAAACAGTCTTAGTAAGAATGAAGGGTTACTACATATAGACTTCTCTGAAAATTATGCTTGCAAACTAGCCGAAGAAATCCAGACTTATAATTTTGGAGCAAGTAGTGAGGAAGTAACATTGTACGCAGGAGTCACTTACGTTGGAGATACCGATAAGCTATTTAATTTTGTTTTATGTATTTCTGCTAGTCCTAGGACCTTGAACTGCTTCTCTAGTTCCAATGCCTAAGCGAAAACCAAATTGTTCTTCTCCTACATATTGTCCGCATTTTGTGTGTACTCGTTGATGCATGTTCTTAGCATTATCTACAGTACATGGCTTCACAGGCTAATCAATCGGTACTGTGAGCACTGTTTTACTCCGCTCTTTTTAGATATCGGAATAAAAATAGGTTGGGTCCAGTCGTGTGGTACGATTCCTGTATAGTATATTCTATTTAAGAAAGATGTTAAGATGTTGAGGCTTTCATCGTCTAATACTTTACGCATCTCAGTATAGATGTTATCTTCACCTGGGACTCGTGTTTTTGATAGTTTTATTGAGTGTTTCACTTCTGCTATAATAATTTTTAATGACTAATCTTCTTGATCTATTTCTCTTGGTTCTGGTTACATTCTGATATCATCAAAAAGCTCTTGTATATAGCTTGTCAAAATCTCTTCTATCTCGTCTGGGTCTATTGTTTTTTTTGTTACTATCTGTGACTAAGATATCGTATCGTGTTGATGGGTTTTATTTCCAGTTATATCTTTTATCTTCTTTTTTGTGTCTTAAAGAAATCATGCTTTCTTTGCAGCTCTTCGAGTACTTGACAACGTTTCTCCATCCAGGTCTCCTTTGCCTCTCTTATAAGCCTTGTAATCTTTTTATGGATTTCTTTATATTTATTATAGTCTTTATGTTTGTACTTCCTTCTTTCGTTCATCAATAAAAGGATTTCTTCCGTCATCCATTTCTGTTTTGCTCTCTGCTCTTGGTTTTCCAATTCATTTTCTTGTACTTCATGTTTACATTTTTAATAGACTGCCAAAAGTTTTCCATTGTTTCTGTTTCAAATTATACCGTTTCTCTAAACTTACTATTCAAAACTCGTGTTATTTCCTCTTTTATTTGTGGTTCCCTCAGTTTCTCAAAGTTAGGTCTTGTTTTATTTCTCTTCCGGATTTTCTTCAATTTTATCTCAAGTTTTTTAGCTACGTGGCTGTGATCAGATCTTATGTCTGATCCAGGATAAGTTCTTACACCTTTAATTCCGTTTCTATATCGTTTATCAATCAGTGTGTAATCTATTTGATTTTTTATGATATTTCCTTCATTGTCTCCTGGTCCTAAGTACACTTCTAAGTGTACAAT
This sequence comes from Agrypnus murinus, assembly GCA_929113105.1. Lineage (NCBI taxonomy): Eukaryota > Metazoa > Arthropoda > Insecta > Coleoptera > Elateridae > Agrypnus > Agrypnus murinus. The sequence goes on from OV816027.1 coordinate 72,103,037, forward strand.
CGGCTTTCTGGAAGTTGGAACCAGGTGTTTGCTACCATTAAGTTTTCTTCATTACAGAACTGTACCAGATATCCCCCCTATCGTTTCGTTTGCAAATACCATGGTCTTCAACAATATATTGAACTCTTCCTTTACCTATCTTTCCGTTGAAGTCACCCATGATTATATTAACTTCATTCTTTTTGGTAAATCTTAGTAGGTAATTTGTACATCATGAATGAAAAACTCATGCAGTATGGAGTATTCTCGTGCAACTTATATTACTAGATGAACAGATAGTTCCATATTTTGGATGGCACTCGCAACTAAATGCTTCTAAAAGTAAAACCGGGAAGATTCGGTTTCAAATTATGGTATATCTGTTCAGATGAAGGGTACTTATACAAGTTATCCTCCAAATAATAAAAAATCAAGACTTGGGTTGGGAGGTGACTTTGTTTTTTATCTACTATCTATTGTAGAGAATAACCCTAATCATAATATTTTCCTTGACAACTTCTTTTCTTCATATAAATTATTCGACAAGCACACACTATGGTGTTGGACCATTGAAAACTGCAAAAAATTATGACACAAAGGAAAAGAAAAAAACTACTGTACTGCTCAAAAGCTACTGTACTATCAAAACAAAAGGAAATAGTGACGTTAACGAAGAAAATAAAGTAAAAACCTTCCCAAGGATCTTGTATGGTTTCTCTATTTCTTAGAAAATCAAATGTAACTGAACTAAAGGGTTCATTGTGATGCAATGAAGAAGTACACAACATGCTCAAAGAAATTCAGTGTGTCTAACAAAAATCCCAACCTATTGCTTGATCTTGGAGGGATTCATCTCCTAAAAGTGGTACTATCATGCATTGGGCTGTACCTCAAAGACAGTGGAGATTCGAAAATCCTTGTTGAGACAGTATAATTGGAATGCTGTTTTCTATTTTGAAACGCTTACGGTGTTATACCAGTGTACGAAGATCAACGCTTGTTGGACAAAGTTAAATTGCTATAAAACTACATAGAGTGACATAAAAAAATATTGAGAAACTCATAGAAAATGACAGGCAGAAAAAAACTGGGGCCTGCGTGCGTGCAGTATAAGAGAGTGTTTGCCACTTTCCTTCTTCTTTGATAGAAAAAATTATGCACGGTGGTACATTTTATACTACAATGATTGCTTGAAGCTGGACGAAGGTCCTATAATTTATAATTCCATGTCACTCTTTTAAACAAAATAGTATATTATTATACGAGTTGTATAAGACGGTCTATTGTAGCACGAGTTGTTTGGAACACGACGAGAGAAGCGAGGAGTGTTCCAAAGGAACGAGTGCTACAATACGTCTTATAAAACAAGTATAATATACTATTTTTTGTACTTTGCGCCATTAATTTTATAGAAATTGTAAATTCAAGCTATTAAAAGCATTGCATTACAATCTAGTGATTTTTGCGTTTAACATGTGGTAACACTATAAAATGACTTTTCGCGTTTTGTGAGGTTAGAATGTGTCAAGATTAAATGTATTTATATGTAATATAAAACAAATGTTACCAATCTTACAAAACAAATAGTCTCCAAAAACGATGTTATAATAGCCTCTATTATGAAATCGTTTTCGGTGTCACAATGAGCCCATTGTGAACGCAAAGTACAAAAAATAATAATCTTAATTCAATCCTAGTAACGCATTTAAAACAATAATTATTCAAGACTTTTTAACCAAAATTCAATTAAATGTTTAATCAATTAATCAATTGATTGAATATTTAATTGCGATATTTCAATTGCAATTATATTTAATTGCAACTAACCTTTTAATTGCGGACTGCAACTAAATTTAGTTACAATTAAACTTGGTTCGAATTGATGTATCAATTCCAGTTGTGCAGTTAACCTTATTTCAATTAATATGTCAATTACAATTAAAAATCGCAACTAATGGGCACCACTCACGGTGTCTCCCCGACGACGTCGGCGAAAACGTCGTCGACGACGTCGGGGACAAGGTCGAAATAATGAGGTAATGTTTTAACATTGTGACAACTAATAATACTATTTATGAAATTTTTAAATTAAATAAATAATGATGTCATTCTGGTTTTTGTAGCAGCAGATTATATTTCACCCTCGTACCAGACGTAAACAAACAAGTGCAATTGAAATATCTTTTTATACATGTATAGGGTCAATTGGTTGTAGAAATATACTAAAATACTCAACACATCAACTGGACCATTTGCACAGATTTCTGTAATTTTTTAAATATTTAAATAATTCCTATAAAACCATCCGTGTTTATTTTATAGTACTTATATTAAGTATATGTAATTGTATTGCGTTTCAATATCAACTTACGCATTCACAAAATCATATTTTTATTAATAAAATATACGCGGATGTCAAGATAAGTAAATCCAGTTCATTTTTTGAGTAGTATATTTGTATGAAATAAAGATTCACAAAATGAAAAGATTCACAGATGAAAAAGTTTCACAGTATTTATTAAATTATAACCTGACAATATTGTTTCGACGGCTGAGTTGTAGCATCTTGTACACATATTAAAATATACACTAAAATATACACAATAGAAGAGGAAACAGACTTCATAAGACGTTTTGTATGAATTATCTATTTTTTTAATTGTCAAAGCTCCACAAATCTAAATCGCAAAATATATTTGTCAGCAAACAATGTCCTAGCTGTAAAAAATGAAAAACATCTGTATTCTTAAGGGATGAATTATTACATAGCAGGTTATTTTTATCTTTATTGTAAAGTGAACACTACAGAAAACTATTTTTTTAATGCACAGATGCAGATACGCATTTTTATTACGTTATTACTGTTGTTAGACAAAATTGCTTATCCCTTAAACATTTTTCAGTAAAACTCGTGAAATAGTACAGTTTAGAGTTTGTAATAATAATAATTTATTTCCTGTTAATATACAATTAATAGTATACATAGTTGTCTTGCAAAAAAAATTGTATTGCATTGTCTAGTCTTGTAGCATCATTAGTTTCTTGAAAATGTCTCATTTAATCTCCGACGCGGGGGACGATAGTAAAAGTTCTGTGAATATTTTGGAAATTAGCGAACCAGCACCGGCGGGGTCGTCAACTGTGCTAATACCTCCAACCTCGACATCCACGGCATCGGCAGGACCGCGACTGAATTTACTTGACGGTAAATTTTTCAAGTACATACCGGACTGTTCGACATCAACTAAAATTGTTGCTTTATGTGTAAAATGCTTACCTCAAAAAGTAGAAATAAAGGGATATAATAACTGTTCGTCTAATTTCTTAAGCCACTTAAAAAGGAAACATGGAGATGAATGCGTCGAAAAATACAAAAGTTATGTAAAAATGAGAAAAAATGAAAATGTCAGCAGCGGGAGTGGGCGAGTGCCTAAAACTGGTAAATGCAAGAACCGTGCAGATGCAATAACTCAGGAGCAATTTGATGAAAACATTGTTAAATTTTTTATCCATTCTATGATACCGCTGAGAGTAATAGAAGACCCATATTTTTTAAACATTTATACAGACTTACATATATCTAGGATTGGTCTCAAAGTAATAAGTCGTCGAACCTTGGGGCGTCGGATAAACGATTATTACACGAAGCAAATAACCGACATAAAGTCTACGCTAAATGAGATTGATTACATGTGTACTACAGTAGATATATGGTCTGGCAGGAAACGAAGTTTCCTTGGACTTACACTCCATTGGATTACCAAAGATCTGTCCAGGATATCAATGGCAGTAGCTTGCCGCAGATTTAAAGGGACACATAGCTTTGATCGCGTTTATGAACTCTTACAAGAAATTCATACTGAATTTGACCTTAACGTGACTAAGATTGTTGCCACCATAACTGACAATGGAAGTAATTTTGTGAAGGCCTTCAAGATGTTTGGGGTAAAATTAACAAGTGTCAGGTAGGTGACGACGGCAATGTAGATATTGTGCCCGACTTGGTTTCATCGGATTCTGATAGTGAAGTCGAGTTATACGACGATTTTGACGAAGACACAAAGTATGCATTGCCTTCACACTTAAGATGCTGTGCACATACACTCAGTTTATGTGCAACGACTGATGCAAATAAAGTATTACAAGTTCCAAATACTCCATTGTCAAATATACACAATGACGTGATTAAAAAATGTAATGCTTTATGGAAAGCGGAGGGACGCCGTAAGTCAGCAGAAACTAGGTGGAATAGTTTGTTCGACTCGCTACAACAGATTTGTTCAATTAAAGAAAAAAATTTGCAATTACATAAAGCATTAAATATGAAAAACCCTATTAAGGAAAATGAGTTTGCCTATATACAGGAGTACCTGATGTGCGCTGCGCCAGTTGCAGAACCACTGAATATCATGCAAGACGAAAATAATACATATTATGGTATTGTTCTGCCATGTCTAATAGCTCTAAGAAGAAAGCTGGAAAAATTAAGAGAGGGGATATAACTTACTGCAAACCTCTTATTGACATTTATTTAGAAAGCGTCAACAAACGCTTTAGCCATTTTTTCAATCTGACTACACCTGAAGCAGAATATGCAGCAATTGCTGCCTTATCTTATCCACGATTTAAAAACAAATGGCTGTCTTGTATGGACTCGACATAACGAAATAAAATTTTAAATATTTTTAAAACCATTATAGCAAAAGAAATAAGTGAAACACCAGAAGCAGCAGTAACTCAAACCACCAAAAATATAAGAAAAGAACATGATTTTTTTAACTTTGATGCAGATTCGGAGTCTGAAAATACTGAAATGCAATCCAATCGATCTTCGGATTTCCCACGCACGAAAGCCGAGTTACTCATGTTACATTGTTTCGCAGAGGAAAGTCAAGAACTGGAAATTCTTACTAGGTATCCAGAGATAAAGAAAGTGTTTATTAAATACAACACTCCTTTACCATCTTCTGCGCCCGTCGAGAGATTATTTTCATATGCAACCATGACTAATCTTCCTAAAAGTCACAAATTATCCGACAAAATGTTTGAGAAAAGAGTCATTTTAAAAACCAATCTCAATTATAAGAAAGTTCGAGATAAATTTTCTATTTTGTTTTCTTTCGTTTAGGTTGATTATGAAAAGATTTCTTACTTTAATAAAAGAGTGTTAATTAAAATTTTTGTATACTGTTTTACTGCAACTTTTTTAATTTTTATTATTCTTTATAAAGATATTAAATTATATATTGTTATTAAATATATTTTTTATAAAAAACACTTTCAAACACCAGCAAATCCTGAATTAAAAATCCAAGGTATTGAATAATCCTTAGTGATACGTAATAATATTGTAAACTACCCCTCAAGCTTAAAATTTCATATTTAAACAAAATTTAAAATAACACCAGATGGTGTTAGTTAGGTACAAGGGATTTATTTACCACCTTGGACTCTCAATTTGATTTACCGTCAATTTAGGATTTGCTGGTGTTTGAAAGTGTTCTTTATAAAAAATAATGCTTTTTTCGTCGCATTCAACTATTCCAGTATTAAATACTTATTTATAAACAAAAACAGCTACTGATAAGCACTTTAGATTTAATTTTAGATTATATTTTGTAATTATGTTATATTTTAGATTTTCTATATAAGGCTAATATCTAATATCTTAAATATAACAATGACGATTTTTCCTTGTTTAATTGTGTATTTTTTATCATAACTACTTGTGATACTTTGAATTGTTTTCTCATTTAATTATTTTCAAAAACAGTTTTTAAATTAATAATAGTGGAGTGCTCAAACGGTAACAAAGCTGCTAGAAAACGATTTTCTGGGGGTTTAAAGAGTAAAAGTGAACACATATTATAAATTGAAGGTTATGCTTATTACATGATAAATCCAGATTTGTCCCATGATTGTCCAGTGCAAAAGGGCACTATTCAAAATATTCGAGATTTCTATGGTAAACGATTATTTAGTTGTGAAGCTATATTTCCGTAAAAGGGCATTTCAATGTTTGTAGCGGTTTTTGTGAAAATCGAAATTCAATTTTGAAATTACTATTGCAGCTTATGGAGTTATGAAACTTCACAAGCCGTTTTCTCGGTTTGATGTACCGTAAAAAAGTCGGAAATTTTGCTGCTTTTTAACATTTATCACTCCATATCTCGCAATGTAAGCCTTTAATCAAAAAATCTATCTCTTACAAAATTGTTCCCTACTCTCTTGGAATGACGATGATCCCCTCGGAATAATTGTTTAGTTAATATTAAGGATAAAAATGATGACAACATGAGGTGCTGCACAATGACTCGCGCTCTCGGTCGAATCTCTCGATAGCCCTCCTCTATCACCCCGCTTACACCGTCGCTCGCTATTACACCATAGTTCGATCCTATATAATTATTAATTTAAAAACTGTTTCACAAACGATAGTGGGGATATCTGGTACAGTTCTGTAATGAAGAAAACTTAATGGTAGCAAACACCTGGTTCCTACTTCTAGAAAGCCGATTGTACACTTAGAAGTGTACTTAGGACCAGGAGACAATGAAGGAAATATCATAAAAAATCAAATAGATTACACACTGATTGATAAACGATATAGAAACGGAATTAAAGGTGTAAGAACTTATCCTGGATCAGACATAAGATCTGATCACAACCACGTAGCTAAAAAACTTGAGATAAAATTGAAGAAAATCCGGAAGAGAAATAAAACAAGACCTAACTTTGAGAAACTGAGGGAACCACAAATAAAAGAGGAAATAACACGAGTTTTGAATAGTAAGTTTAGAGAAACGGTATAATTTGAAACAGAAACAATGGAAAACTTTTGGCAGTCTATTAAAAATGTAAACATGAAGTACAAGAAAATGCATTGGAAAACCAAGAGCAGAGAGCAAAACAGAAATGGATGACGGAAGAAATCCTTTTATTGATGAACGAAAGAAGGAAGTACAAACATAAAGACTATAATAAATATAAAGAAATCCATAAAAAGATTACAAGGCTTATAAGAGAGGCAAAGGAGACCTGGATGGAGAAACGTTGTCAAGTACTCGAAGAGCTGCAAAGAAAGCATGATTTCTTTAAGACACAAAAAAGAAGATAAAAGATGTAACTATTCCACCGTCTCATGTAACGGGATTTTTGTAATTTTTGGATGTAAACTGCTAAACTAGCGGTCTCTAATAGGTATGTCAGACAAGTAATCACATGTTTTCAGCTCAGTAAGGTTTGCAAAACACCCAGTTCATTCATTTTTTCTTGAAATGTTTGCCAGTGAATCACAGTTACTTGTTTATTGTTTGATACACAGATTCACGATTTTTTCCCACATGGTTTACATTTTTAAAAACAAAGAAAATATGAAGCAAGGTGCTTCATATTTCAAAGCGCTTGCGACTTCTGCAGAAATTACAGAAATTAAGTCAGCGATAATTTATTAATAGATTTGATATTATGCAAACAGTTGTATGTGGATATGAAATACACGTTGAAAAGTTCAAGACCATTCAACCAGAAAAGCTGCAGAAAATGTTTTAGTAAAATGTACTTACGGTACTCTAACTAACCTTCGAGGCATGCTGGTCCATCAAAAAGATACAGATGAACGGCTAGCGAAGAAGCGAGAAAAAAGATTTCAAGCTATTTAGAAGAAATAAATAAAGCTGATTAGTTAATTTAGAAGAGGTCATCCATGCAAATCTTCCAGAGAAGAAACTAATGAGAAAATTCTCAACTTATTTTTGGCATCTTCGAATCCACTTATAGCCAATTTTTAAGCATAGTCGAAAACAAAACTCAAATCTTCAAATCTTTTAAAGTTTTGGAAATGTCCAAACGTAGGAAACATTACTGAAAAAGAAGTTTTAGATGAAAATTTCTCTGATGAAGAATGCTTTTCAAAATAACAAGAAGAAGAAACAGAACGCAATGACTCTGAAGATGATATTATACAATATGGGATTTGTCAAATAAAATAAAATTAAATCAATTTCTTTTAGTTGTATTTTCATGCAATTTCTAATAAAAAAGTTCCATTTTATTTATTTTCTATATATTTTATCTTGTCTTTAGTAACCCTAACTATTTCTAAAAATTATAAAAACACCTATAAAATTTTGCATTCAAAAGTTTTGAAAAATTTATTTTTCCCTTTGCCGAAAAACGCTGATGAAGTGTCGCAACCAGTAAGAGCATGTAAAAAAGAATTTATTCTTCCAAAAAAAAGCTTACTAATCAGTTTTCAAAATGTAAAGAGCACATTCTTTTTTTTCGTTGCCAGAAGTAGCTGAAGAAACTAACAATGCTTTACATGAAACACAAGTAAATAATAATTAATACAATATCCTTTATTTAAATCTGACGATAAATATAGTTTCAGACTTAAACGGAATCTGGTTAAATTATGGAGTATTAATTTATTTTAACACTATTCATACGGAATAACTCCATTCTATCAATTTGAATTTTAAATAAATAATAATTGCAACAATCTTAAAATTGTGTTAACTACTATATTAATCCATCTTAAACAAACATACAGTAGAGATTAAACATTTTGAATTTTAATCATATTTAGTTTCGGTGGCCATTTTGTGACAAGCATTTTACATCTGGGTCATTTTTTAGCTTAGCAGCACAATTTGCTACTTTAAAAACCCCTTGGTACGATTTTTCATTCAAAATTTCATATATTAAAGTTTTGACACCGGCGGCCATTTTGTAGCCGCCATTTTGAATTTTATACCAATTTGGACCCCGTATTCGTAATCTACGACCCTAAAAACCTATAAGTACCCAACTTTATTCAATTATAATAAAAATTTGATGAAATGATTTAATTATTAATTAACCCCCTATGGAAAAAATAATAATTTGTTAATAGCAATTAAACAGGGCATTAGCGGACAAATCGAACATTTAGACTTTGAAATATATTCAATTACCTACAATTTAAAAAAATCATCAAAATCGGTGCCCAAAAGGCGAATTCCGAGGTATTTTTTTCTAGGAAACCGTCTAATAGTGATTTCTCTTTTTTTAGAAATAATATTTTTATTTATATTAATTTAATTGAAAACTGTAATTTTGTTCTTGTCATTTTCTTTCAAACTAAAATATTTAATTGGTAAAGTCTGTACTGTCAAAGGTTTGAAAATTACTGTTTAATTGTTATTAACAAATTATTACTTTTTCCATAAGGGGCTAATTAATAATTAAATAATTTCATCAAATTTTTATTAAAATTGAATAAAGTTGGGTACTTATAGGTTTCTAGGGTCAAACATGAAGGAGAGATTAAACATTTTGAATTTTAATCATATTTAGTTTCGGTGGCCATTTTGTTACCGGCATTTTGTATCTGGGTCATTTTTTAGCTAAAAATTACAATTTGCAACTTTAAAAATCCCCTGGTACGATTTTGCATCGAAATTTCAAATATTAAAGTTTTGACACCGGCGGCAATTTTGTAGTCGCCATTTTGCACTTTGGACCAATTTGGATTCGTAATTTACGACCCTAAAAACCTATAAGTACCCAACTTTATGCAATTATAATAAAAATTTGATGAAATTATTTAATTGTTAGTCCCTTACGAAAAAGTAATAATTTGTTATTAACAATTAAACAGGGCATTACAGGACAAATCTAACATTTAGACTTTGAAATATAGTCGATTACCTACAATTTAAAAAAAATCATCAAAATCGGTGGCCAAAAGGCGAATTCCGAGGTAACTTAATATTCATTAATTATGCATGTAGAACATGATCTGAAATCTAAAATTTCATCTTCTTTTCATAAAGTTCGTTGTAGATAATTGTCTGCGTTACTATGCCGCGAGAAAGCTTAAATAAAATCGATAATAACCAGATGTACGGACCTTGACTCAGGCTGTTGGCGAGAACAAAAGTTCCGCTAGGATACTCCCAACTCGGCATTACCATCACATAAGAACGAAAGCATTCGGGAAGTCTCGGTGACTAACCGTGGTTTGTCCGACATTCCCAGCCGGCTAGACAAATTACACGATCAATAATCTTACGATTTATTGGTAACAGTACCGGCAACCACGCGTGGCTTGGTATAATGCGTGAAACATCTATTTTTATACAAACAGGACTGCTACAGTACCAATAATATATGCGGTCTCGTAAAAGCTGTACAGTATATATTCATTTGTATGTAAAAATAACTTACCCCTCGCAGGTTGTGCTTAATAATATGAAATTATCGGTTCGATTGACGTAGAATATACAGCTAAAACTCTACAGGAAAGCCCGGGCTTCTGAGTGCCTGCGTAACATAGCGGGCTTGGTATGGATAGTTGGGCGCGCGCGCGCGCGTGTGTGTGTGTGTACACACGCACACACGCACGCGCGCGCGCACGCAGTCGATGTTAATAATAATTATTATTGTAGTGTAAATTGATTTCATTTTCCCTATTTGATACGTATATTCGATTATATTGAATATACGTTAAGCGTCACGTTGACTCTTCTTAAATAAAATCAGTTCCTGACGCTACTGAAACATTCCAGCTCACCTGCTGTTTCTCTTGTCAGTTAAGTTCGCGATACGTTTTGCATTTAACCCCAAATCATTTCTGTGACCCAGATTCTTCATTTGTATGTTGAAGTACATATATTAATATTAATTTATTTACGTAAACATGTTTCGAAAAATGAAATTTTGCGCATTGACAAAGAGGGGAAATGAGCGAGGGCGCCACCGCTCGATGATTAATTAATTTTTGCGATTATACTTCTAACAAAAAATGGCGTGTAGGATTATCCTCAGATTTTGCACAGTGCTTAGTAAGTATATTTACAAGGCCGCTACAGAGGTAAGTTGTCTGAAAAATCTGCTAATTCAGATTTTCGAAAGTCTGTTATGACGAGCATCGGCTTTTACATTATTTTGATAATATTATTTATAATAACTAACAAAACGCGATGTAGCGCGATTCTATAAATAACAATAATTCGAAAAAACTTTAGTTTCTATAATAACTATTCCTTGAATTTATATTAGAGGTATACTCGTGTATTTAGTATGTAGAAAGAAGCTCTTCGCGAACATTCGGAATAGCCCTTAAGTAAGCATTTTCAGGTTTTGTATGTATTAACACGATTGTGACCTTTACATTTATTTAACTTTATTATATGAGCAGATTAATGTATTCCTGTATTATTGTTAATTGTCAAACAGCAAAAAATTGATAAATAAAACATTCAAATAAAAGTAATTCACTAATTTCTTTGTTAAGATATTAGATCGCATATATCTAATTTAAAGAAAGTGTTTAAAAAGCGCAATTATTTGACGCTGCACCACCTTTGACACACTGTATTTCTTAAAATGTATTCACTATAAAGAAGTGCTATTTACTAAACTTTAACCTTTAAAAAATCTTTTTAAACAGTACGTGACCAGACATGGTATTTATCTGCTTTATTTACAAAAGCATCCAATTTATTTAGGACTATATCATGTATGTTTGGCATTTATGACAAAAAAAATTGATACTTATATTTGCGACTACAGCAGTATGCACGCCATGTTATTAATTTTATTATTGTATTTAATATTTATATTGTGCAACCGTATACATTACTTAGTTTATTACCAGAGCCAAGAAAGAAGAAATGATCAGAAAATGTATCGAGAAATTTTAAAGCTAATTCGTATGTCGCGATCACGTCGGGGAATATTTATTAGATTTGCTGTAATTTATTGCAAAAACAACTTGGGTTTGGAGATGGTATTATAATAACATTATAAGTATTCTTTTTCGTTAAAACATTTTTATCAAAATGAAAGACATTATTGACTGCATAATACTAAATAATTCTAATTAAAGAAAGAGATTTCAGTAGACGTTTTAATGATTTCTTTCATTTCGATATGCACGTTTTAAAGAAATCGATACTTATAATTTTATTATTAAGTAGACCACAGATTAGGCTCGTGAACGTACGTTCTCGCCCGGGATGTGAACCGGGTAGCGACTCAATGTTTAAGTTTGCTGTAATTTATTGCATAAATAAGTTGAGCTTCGTGGTGGTTTATAAAATAAAATTATAAGTATCGTATTTCGTTAAAACGTTTTTATGACAATGAAAAACATTATGACTACATAATACTAAATACTTCTAATTAATAAAAGAGATTTCAGTCGACCTTTTATTGTGAACTCAATAATTATTTCTTTCATTTTGATACATACGGTTTAAAGAAATATAATACTTATAATTTTATTATACAAACCAGCTCGAAGCCCAATTTGTTTATGCAATAAATTACAATAAATATAGATTTTGCCTCATTTTCCGTACCACGTCCCTGACGTCGTCGGTGACGTGGTCGCGGACGCCCGTGTGTACTCTACATTAATCGGTTTTCTCCGACTTTTTTGTTTTTTGACCTTCAAGCTTTCCTATTTCTGTTGTATCGTTTTGGGATCTTCAGAAAATGATAGAAGAGGATACGATGGACAAAAAAAAAGGTTCAGTGACTTTTTAACCTAGGGTCAGCGTAAATTTTGATGGTGGGGTAAATCGGATAAGTCGTTAGGTCGAAGGGGGCAAAGTGAGTGGGTAAGCCAGGGGAGGAGGTCTGAGGTGGGTGAGTAACTATAGGAGTCCTCAATAAAGGTATACGATATCCTTAAAATGAATGAGAGCTCATTAAAGCGAATAAGCGGTGGGTTCTTTTAATAGATAAAGATATAAACTTAAATTTCTAATTTAAACATTTTATGTAGATAACAATTCACAAATCATTTTAAGAATTTTTAAAAACTTGTTTGTATTTTGTTAATGTTTCATGTAACCAGGTGTCTTTTTGTAAGCATTTACTCACAATAAAAAATAATGAATCATTCACATAACAAAACTTGAATATGAAATTGAAAAATATATTTAGGTATATTGTATCTCTATGAGATCTATGAGATCCTATTGATATCTTAAGTTGTAATTTATCACACATATATAAAAATATGCAAATCTGTCAAATTTTTTCAAAATTTTTAATCATCTAAGACCGAATATAACCAACTTTTTCATTTTAAAGCATACTATGCGACCCATCATTTTCAAGTTCATAAAACACACTTTACGTCAGTAAAGTGCAGCACCCCCACTTCATCAAATTTCAAAAATTTTAGTTTCATAATTATAGATTAATTTTGAATCAACTCAAAAAATTTTGGACGAACCCCTATTCATATCAGAAATAAAAATGTTAAAGTGGGGGTGCTGACTTGAGCTCAAGCTAACCGGGCAAAGATTTAAACAATGTATCCTCATATCGCCCAATAAGCTTGTTATCTACGAGCTCAAAACTCTTGGAAAGGCTTATATTGCAACCAAGGTCCGTTGATGCATGCATAATTATATCACTAGGTATACATACACATGAATGGACCTTGATTGCAACGAATAGTTGCTGATCCTAATAGCGAAGAATGGATACACCAACATCAATTTGGCTTTCGACAAAATCACACTACGATACAACAAACCCATAGAATCTGTCACATAATTAATAAAACTTTTGGAGACAAAAAATATTGTACATCGGTATTCTTAGATGTAAGTAAGGCGTTCGACAAAGTTTGGCACTCGGGCCTATTATACAGGATCAGAACATTCTTGCCCATAACGTATTACAATCTCCTCAAATCCTACTTAAGGTAGAAAGTCACCCAAATCTAAAGTCAAGCTAGCTGCTGTATTTGAATAAAATTAAAAAATTTTAATTCACATATGAACATTATAGAAAATTAAAATAATTATTTATTTGTTGTTTAGCACCCAAAAATTGTCATTTTATATCAGAAAACAAATTAATAATGATAACATCGTTGTTCGCTTTACTAACGTAGTATACATTGATTCGTAAGATTTGGCAACGCAATGTACGATCAGTATTTGACGTAAAACCAAAGTGAGGTTAGAGTTTGATAAAAATTATTTACTGCTGCACGTTAAATAGATATATGCGGTGTTATGAATATGATTGTGACCAAAAATTATTTTTTGATGACATCATAAAAGAACAAGTGTATAGTATAGCTTCAATTTCGTCGATTCGCTGTCCTTGCCAAGTTGTCAAATACGTTTACACATCAGAAACATACTCCCCCAATGATGATTCTACAAAACGTCATGTTTTGAATATAAAACTTGCAGCAGGTAGAAGATTCTTAATACTATTTCCTATTATCATTATCATTTTTTGTGTAACGTATGTCACATAAGTTTTGGGAAAAAATAAATAATGTATTGAAGATAATTGTAACATAATTTATTTAAATGGTCACTTTACGAACATTTTACCTTACATCTAAGTTAATTAAAACTACAGTTAAAATAATGACAAAGGGCCATGGTCTTCAATGGTACGCAGTTTTTGTCTAACTTGCCCCATCATGTTTTGAACAATGTTTATATCGATTTCTCTTATCTTTTGGTATATTCTACGTCTTAATTGTGCTTCAGTTTGAGCTTCCCACCCATTATCATATACTTTTCTGCTCAATAGTCCCCAAAAATTTTCGATGGGTCGAACCTGTGGGACATTTGGCGGATTGTCAGCTTTTGGCACAAAAGGTATGTTTTGAGCTTCTAACCATATTCTAGTCGTTCTTGCATAATGGCAACTTGCCAAGTCTGGCCAAAACATTATTTCATCACGTGGATGAGTCGTAGTAATAAATTCGAGCAACTTCGATAGACATCTCTCAGTATAAACGTTGGCATTGACTGCTTCACCTCTAACATGCCCAATATAAGGTCGTGAAACTCAGCTCTCAGATATAGCACACCAAACTAGTATTTTGTCTTCAAATTTTTTTTTGGCTATGTATTTTACATTATCTGGACAATTTTCTACATTATCGGTATAAAAACCATCATTGCCTTTTATTTCTGAGTGAGAAAATGTAAAATATTTTTCATCGTCCATTATGATCACTTTATTGTTTGCAAAATGAATTCGGCGTAATCTACGACAACAAATTGGAATTCTTCGTAACTGATCCTCTGTATAACGTGGACATTTACGTCTTTTACGGTACTTTAAGCTTTTTTTCTGCAATATTCTTCTTATAGTTTCATAAGAAACATTAAATCTTCTAGATAACTTTCGGTATGACGTTCCAACTCGATCTTTTGCACTTCCACAGATTCGGTTAACGCGATTTTCGGTCAGCAAATTCGGACGTCCACTTTTTGGTAAATTGAGGCATGGTATACCCTGTTCACATTCTGCAATTGTTCTATAAATGGTTGTTTTCGAAATATTTTGATTGCGAAAAATGTTTACAATTTCTCGCTTGGACACATGTCCAACCAGGTTGTAAATGCTTTTTCGGATTTCAAGCTTGTACGACATAACGGCACAAATTATTTGACATCTACGGAGTGTCATAACAAATTTGAGTATTAATGAATATTTGTTTACAATGGTTACTAGATTGCAAGTTATTTACATTTATTTTTAAGCCCATGAAAATTTTCCCAAAACTTATGTGACATACGTTATAACATTAATTCAAAAATTGATCTTCAACGATGATCGATGCCGGTATTGAGGCAAGTCAAATCAACGCGATTCTCACATCACTTGACATGCCTGCTGTGAGCAAAACAACGTTGAAGTAAGCAGGGGATATTATAGGGAAGTTAAGTAGTGAGAAAGCTTTGCTTCAAAAGCGAGAACTAATAATAAAAAGGCCGTTGTAAGTTTATCACTGTTTTTCAATATTGCTGTACAGAACTTCGATCCTTTTTATACACATATAAATGGTTACTAATGAACTTCATATTTACTCACTTATTAACATGAAAAATTAGACTGATTTGTCCACTCAAAGTGTCCCTTGAAGAGCCCGGCCAGACGAGCAACTTTTAGACGCACGACAGAAAAATCGCTAGTCGCGGCTTCTTGCGATTAATCGCGTACCCAACCACACGAGCGACAAATATGTAGCTGCGACTAAAAAATCGCTTGTGACACGAGACTTGCCTGTCCAATTTTTGGTCTAAAAAATGAATTTTGTGGAGCTTAATATATGATTTCGCTTCTTCTTGTCAAGGGCTACTAAAGGGACAGTTACATAAAATATAATTATAGTGACTTAAGAAATGATAGCGAATTTTTTTGCTATTGTCCAATTTCATAATCGTAATTGGTGGTGTATTTTAACTTTGATAATGAATCGGTAAACGTCCCGAATCATCAGCAGTTAATAGAAATCAAAATATTAGTCAACAGAAGAGTTAAGAATTATTTTTTCAACCTTGCGTCTCCTAAAGGCCTTTGAAATAAAAAACAGCTTTAGTAAATTATATTAAGGAACGCGTGGACTACAACTAGATCATAACTAATTGTGGTAAATTAATACATCTACAACAGATATATATATATATATATATATATATATATATATATATATATATATATATATATATATATATATATATATATATATATATATATATATATATATATATATATATATATATATATATATATATATATATATATATATATATATATATATATATATATATATATACATGTGTTTTGTAGAAAGTGGCACCCTGCACGATCAATGTAAAAGTGACACCCTGTGTATATAATTGCAATATAAAACTGGGCATAATGACACCAGCATATATATAGTGCAAATGGCACCCAAGTGTATATTTTTTATATCATAAATTACCAGTTTGGCACCCTCCAACGTTGCCAAATTAGCGGGTGTCACTTGACATATTATTCTGATAAACTGGTGGCATTGATATATTTGTTAAACACATTATATGTTCCACGAGTGGTTCAGAATATAAATATTTAATTTGGATGGTGGCTACTTATAAAACAAATTTATATCAAGTCTTGTTTTATATAAGTTATAACACTTGTAAATTCGAAAGAGCAGATGGAATTGAAGATGACAATTCTAGACAAAGCAATGCTCCTTTTATTCAATTTTAGGGGTTTGAGTTTCGAGAGGTCGGAATGACATCACGGAAAAGGAATGTTTTATGTTTAGTGCGGTCGATTCTTTAATCTTTAATGTAACTTAATTAGAACAATATGTTTAGATATGTTTTCTATATATAGTAAACTAACCTTTGGTGTTAAATTTAAACCTACAATCCATATCAAATAATCTTCAAATTATCCATTATTAATATTACTAGTTAAAATTGATTATTTTTTATACAAAGAAAGTTAATTCGATAAAGATTTACGATAAATAAATCAGCTTACAATATTGCTGTACTGTGCTTTATAAACTCCAAAACTTTATGCCGTATTGTACATAATTTTCTGCTGACTGACAACAAGTTGTATACTTAATATGTAAAATAGAATTTCATAAGTTAATACTTTCTAATAAATCTTAACGATGTATTTTAATTTTTTTAATATTTAGTTATTACAGGGTAAGGAAATTATCACTTGCAAATGAAAAAGATTCGATTCTTTTCGTATTTTATCATTTGTGAAAGAATTTTATATTTAAAAATTTATGATTTATTCTTTCAAGAATTAAATTTTAACGAAGGCAGTTTTATTCGTTCGCGAACGAATGCAAAATCAACTGTTTAAAAAAATTCCATTCGTGAATGAATACAAGCGGAAATGAATCATTTGTTTTCAGTTCTTGCTTATAGTTCTTACTACTCTGCAGTTTTATTTATATAAAATCATTAACCAACTTCATACAATATGGACCGACACAAATAATTTAATTTAACCAAATATATTAACTATTGTCGATGAACAGACAACAGCAAGACGTTCAATGTTACAAAAATTTGGTTGGTTCTATAATAATAAATTATAATTAATCATAATAAACCCTTCTTATTAATACTACCACAAAATTTCTTTCAGCGTAAAATAATACCTGTAACTATGAATCCAATTTTCTTAAATGAGATAATTGCAATCTATTTTTGTTTTATCGTCTTATTTATGCGTTAGATATGATTCTGTTATATAAATAGGAGTAGTATTCTGGGAAAATCCACTTCAAAATTCAAAATTCAACTACATGCTTGACCTTTGTGCAATTTGTGGTAGTGATTCACTTTAGATAGTTTGTGACTGTAATGGAGGAGTCAAACTATAGAAGAGGATCAAAAACCCCTACAGTTACGTTAGTTAACTTTTCAGGAGATAATTCCAAAATGATCAGTGTTTTCTATACCCAGAACCGTATTTAGTTCAAACACGACTCGTGTCCGTATCAACATCTCTTACGGTCGTTTCCCAAGATAACCTTGCTCGGCTCGGCCGTATCGGGTTTCTGTGCTTGGGTATCCCAACCCATTTAAAGGCTGGAGAAAACTCGCAAGCTCTCCGACTCAACGAATCCTGGGACCCGAGTTTACCGAGAATATCCAGAGCAGCTGATTCGCAGTTTTGACTACCTGGAACTATCTAGCAACCAGGTATCTCATAGGACAGTGGTCAGTGCAATTTGGAAAATAATTCACGAAGAGTTGGACATGTCCAAGCTTTTATGAGGATACGGGGCCCAGTGCTGTCAGGAGAACTTGGAAGCGCTTCGTGATGAACAAGTCAATCTTTTTCATTGTTAGGTAGATAGATGAGAGTTGGCTGTATCATAGAAGTATAGGTAGTATAAAAATTCTACATTCGATGATGAAAGATTCAAGAAAAAAAGTGAAAACATACATCTACGGTGCTTTTAACCCTTATATTTTCACCCCTATTGTGTTGCTAGCTTCGCAACATGGGTGCTATGGATTATCTAGTGCTAAGTTTTGAAAAGGATAGAACAAATTGGCGGGGCTGGCGTTAACTTAGCCTTCCCTCTCTCGAATTTACCTTTAAGTAGCTCTGGAACTAAAATGGTGTTAGCTTTAAAATTTGGGTGCTAGACGATGCTAGGTAAGAGCATCCTAGTGCTAGTTTTCAACGGAAATTTATGAATTGGACGAGCCCTATATTATATATTACTAATTTTTTTCAAAATTTGCTGGCAATAACCCTTATATTTTTCAATAAGATGGATGACGTTACTTTTCTTATCCGCTCATATAAATTTCTAGAATTCGTTCCATCCGTTTCCGAAATGTCTACAATTTAATTTGCTCCAAGTCTTTGGTTGAAACAATTCGATTGCTGAAGTGAGATTGTTTACAAAGTGAGATTTCCAAAAAGTGTTTTTGGTCATAACTTCTACCACTTTGATAACTTTAGTATTTCTATAATACTTTACCAAACAAGCTTCACTGCTTTCAGCACAGAAAATATTACAATAAGCAGTGAAGGTGATGATGTACCTAGCTAGTACAGAAAAAATAGAGGTGAGATTTAGAGTGGATGATAACATGTTTTAAATGTTTTTATTTTACCTAAAGTATTCCCTATTCAAAGAAGTAAGAGCTGGTTTAGTCTCAAGCTGTTTGTTGTCTGGAAAACCCAAAAAGACTCGATATTAACATTTCCGCTGTCACTGCTGTCATAAATGCTGTTGGCGGCTACACATAGTTAAAAATATTACATAAACTATGGATATTCCTTGTTTTAGTTTTACCCTATATAAAAATGTTCATACTATGGTATGCAACGCTTGGGAAGAAATAGCTTGGAAATCCATGAGAAGCTGCGGAACAAGAAGCTAGATTGGCCATAGAATGTTGAATTATAGATGAGAATGGCACACCAATGATCGCAGTTGTCTGTGATGGCAGTTTGACAAAACGATCTTATTGTGGTGGAGGAAATTGTAATTCACTCTCTGGAGTGGCTGCAATTTTTGGAGCTAAACAGACAAAATATTGTATGTCAAGTCTGTGTTTGTCAAAGGGCCGAGAACAAAGAGGAACAGGTCCCAGAACATACATGTTACAAAAATTGGGCTGCATCATCAACTATCACAGAAAAAAGAAGATTAAGACGTACGTGGTAACAATCTAGAGCCCCTCAAGGTAAAACACTTCTGAATAGTGCTAGTCAACAACTAAAAAGAGAAATTCAAGCGAGTAAAGAATGAATCAATTGAAGCGTATCTAAGAAAACAAACGACTGGCAGCAGCACTATTCTCTTTGGAAAGCTACAAACAAGGTGAAAGGGCCAATAACCCAAATTCCTTCAATAAGACAAGAAGCTGGAAAGTGGACAAAAAATAACGAGCAAAAAGCAAATAATTTTGCGATTCATTCAAGATGAAGCCTTGCTTCACCTAAGGAAGTAATGTCTGAAATCAAAGACAACATCAATCCGAAAAAGTTCCAGGGTTCGATGTAATAACTGGCGAAGTGTTAAAGCAGTTACCAGGGAAATCTACAGTTAAGCTGACTTACCTAATAAACGCTGCCTTTAGATTAAAGTACGTGCCTAGGTTGTGTAAATACACAGAGGTCATTATGATTCCCAAACCTGGTAGGTCACCTCATGAAGTTCCATCTTACAGACCTATATCTTCACTACTTGTAATATCGAAGTTATTTGAAAAATTATTGTTAAAAATACTAAAACCTATCATTGAAGAGAGAAATTTAATTCAATAGAAACATTTAACTATCGATCAAGTACATAGAATCACTAATATTATAGAGAAATCCTTAGAAGAAAATAATGTCTGTTTTACATCTTTCTTGATGTAGTACAGGGATTCGATAAGGTATGGCATGAAGGTCTAAATTATAAACTGAAACTATTCTTGCCAAAGCAATATTCTCAAATCTTGAAGTCTTACATTTCTGACAGATACTTCGGGATCAAGCAGGAAGGTGCTTATTCTGAATTGAAGGAAATTAAAGCAGGAGTGCCGCAAGGAAGTGTTACTAGGACCGATCTTGTATCTCTTGTACACTTTGATATTCAAGCATTAGAAAACAACACCTTTGCTACTTTTGCTGATGACACAGCTATATTAGCAGTAAAAACAACCAATGCAGAAGCCATAGAAAAATTACAAACTGTAGGACAAAAAGATGGAGAATAAAATTGAATGAATCCAAATCAGTACATGTAAACTTTACGAATAAAGTTATCCAATATACGCCAGTCAGCATAAATAACAACCAGATTCCATGTTCTAACACAGGCATTACACTTGCGAAGCTTCGATGGAAAGCACACGTTAAAAAAAAGAACTTGGTATTAAATACAGAAAAATGTATTGGCTGATTGGAAGAAACTCCACTCTCTCTCTACACAATAAGCTTTTATTATTCAAATACTGAAGCCTGTATGAACCTATGGTATTCAGTTTTGGGGCTGTACCAAACAAAGTAACACCGACACCATTCAACGATTCCAAAATAAAGTGTTAATTGAGGTGTCTAGTAGATGCATTTGAAGACTTGATAGTGGAATTTCCAGAAAATTTTAAAAATCAGAGAAAAACTACAAAGAAACAGAAGCACAAACTTGATTGCAAGCTGATTCTCACAATGTCTGTTTGAACAATATAGAAAAGAGTTATTAACTACTTCATTATTTGGTAAAGTTTGTAAGACGCGATCTACTACAACAGGTTGTGATTCAACCGTTACTGGAATCCTTTATAAAGAGTTTCTTTCTAGAGCCACAGCTTGAAAAAAAATAATGAGCTAAATGTTTGTTAGAAACGAAATTTGGTTTTCGCATTTCTAGTTGTGGGCTTTTTATAAACGCGAAATGGCTACTTCTCGGTGCTTCAACAGTCGGTATAGAAGAAAATTCTGGACACTTAGTAGAAATTAAATGTCCTTTCACGGCCAGGAATTTCGAGATAAATGAAGCAATTCAAAAAAATAGATGGTTATCTAGAAAAGGATGGTGACCAAGACCGAATGAAAAAGATAATTATTTTTATCAAGTACAAGGACAATTGAGTATCTCTTCAAAAAAGAAATGGTATTTTGCCGTTTGGACTTTAAGAAATTATTTACTTGAAGGTTGAAGTTGATGAAGAGTTTCTTCAGAAAAATATGTTGCCAAGATGACACGCATTTGATTATAATTGCCTCTTGCCAGAAATAAGCATAAGCTTCAATTTAAAATATGTCAACTTTTAGTCATTGTTTCCGAAAACAATTAAATGAGAAATCAATTAAACAAGGTGAAATTGTCATTGATATATATTTAATATATAAGCCTTATATAGAAAATTTAAAATAAAAAAACAATCAAGAAGTAGGTATAGTACTTATCAGTAACTTTTTTTGTTTATAAATAAGTAATACTGGAATACTTGAATAAATGGCAAAAAAATTATTTTTTATAAAGAACACTTTCAAACACCTGCAAATCCTAAATTGACAGTCCAAGGTGGTAAATAAATCCCTTGAACCGTTATTTCTCACCATCTGGTGTTATTTTAAATTTTGTTAAAATATGTTTTAAGCTTAAGGGGTAGATACGCATTTTTATTACCTGCTAATTCATCCCTTAAGAATACCGATGTTTTTAATTTTCTACAGCTAGGACGTTACGTTTGCTGGCAAATGTACGATATTTTGCCATTTGTATTTGTGGAGATTTGACAATTAAACAAATAGATAATTCATACAAAACGTCTTATGCAGTCTATAGCAGAAAATTGCTTGTGTCCTCTTCTATTCAATGGCGTGATAATATAAATTTTTGATCATAGTGTGTTTTGTCCGGTTCTTCTAAATTCTTAAATTAAAAGTATTATACAATTCCTCTTTTTATAGAGATTACACAGATTATATATTTAAATAAGTGTATATATATATACTGTTCAACAAATGAACTGGACAATTTGTTTATATTGGTATTTGAGTATATTTTATTAATAAAAATATTATTATGTTAATACGTAAGTTGATATTGAAGCACAATGCAATTAAATATGCTTAATATAAGTATTATAAAATAAATACTCGTTGGTTTTATGGGAAATATTTAAATATTTAAAAAATTACACCAATCTGTGCAAATTGTGCAGTTCATTAGTTGAGCAGTATATTTGTACACCCAATTGACCTAATACATTCATAAACATTTCAATTGTACTTTTTATTTATATTTTGGTAGCTTTGTTTACGCATGGTACAAGGTTGAAATGCAATATGTTGAAACTAAAACCAGAATGATCTTTATAGTTAATTTTTACGTAATTCAAACATTTCATAAATAGTATTAGTTGTAACAATGTTAGCTGCGATTTTTAATTGCAATTGACATGTTAATTGAAAAATGTTTAACTGCACAATTGCAAATGATATATTAACTGCAATCAAGTTACTAACCAACTAAATTTAGTTGCAGTCCGCAATTAAAAGGTTAGTTGCAATTAAATATAATTGCAAATTAAATGTCACAATTAAATGTTCAATCAATTGATTAATTGATTAAACATTTAATTGATTGATCCCCAACACTGCTACGTTAGCATAGTTACAAGAAAAGTACATCTCAGAGATGTTATAAGAGACTGGGTTATATTGGGTATTACAGAGTTGCCATATGTCGGGTGTCACTAAATGCAATAATTAATAAGTAGTCACATTGACAAATATTATATAAAAATATACAGCTGTATATTAACGAGCGCCGCCTGGTGGAGACCCTCTAGAACTAATTTGTATATAGCTATATAAAAGATGTAAATTTGGCACCCTATCAAAAGTTGTGTTTTTTTAAGTGTAGATGGGTCTGTATTATATACACTCTATTTCCAGCTAAAAACAATCCGACACCCAATGCCGGGTGTCGGATTGCAAAATTGGGTGCCATTCTTACAATGCATATGCAATTTGGGTGTCACAAAGACAAGATATATATATATATATATATATATATATATATATATATATATATATATATATATATATATATATATATATATATATATATATATATATATATATATATATATATATATATATATATATATATATATATATATATATATATATATATATATATATATATATATATATATATATATATATATATATATATATATATATATATATATATATATATATATATATATATATATATATATATATATATATATATATATATATATATATATATATATATATATATATATATATATATATATATATATGTATGTTTATTTAAAATAAACAATGTAAAGAAAGTAAATAACGCCGATTATAGAAAATTACGTTTTTAGCTTCGACATTAGTGATCCATTTATTCATTTTCACAAAATTCTCAATTCGAATATTTATTAATTAAGTTTATTAACTCCCTTCGAATTCGAATTATAACGAGATTCTACTGTATTTTTCATCCATTTATTATTATTCTACTCATACAAACACACGTTAATACACCTGGCCGTTTTTCCACTTCGATTATTATCAATGCTTCCGTGTTCATTTCTGTCATTCTACCGAATTTTGTTCAAAAAAATACAAAATACCGACAAAAATACGAGAACTGCTGAGGGTAGTTGCGACAAAATAGTCGCCCGTCTGTTCGCATACGTATGAGACCGTGTGTTCCATTAGCTGCGACAGTCGCCAGCGTCTTCTTAGTCGCTAGCGTCAGCGACTAGAATGGAACATGTTGCATCTTTTTTGTCGCAGCTTCCAAACAGTCGCTCGTGTGGCCGCCTCCGTTTAAATACTGTTGTTCTATTTTGAACGACATTTTAGATGCAGCGACAAAGCGACTAAAAGTCGCTCGTCTGGCCGGGCTCTAATACTTAGAGCACGCACTCAGTACTCCGCGACCACATCGCCGAACCACGTCTGGGATCACGTACAAGTAATGAGAAAAAAAATGTTAATACAATTTTCATTTTACTTCATTCAATTTTATTTATTATATTTGATTTCATCTATTTAATTTATTTACATATATCATTATTTTCAAGCAATATAAAAAATACCAACATACAATTCATCTAACATATCAAATTTGAATTTCCGCGCGAAGCAACGTTGCCAGATCATATAATAGGGTTTTGCATGTGCAGGGACTTCAGTCATCAGTTTCCGGTAACAGCTGGAATACAAGTTTATAATCGAAATATCTCAATAACTAAGATGCAAACTGCAGTTTTTTTAACGTCAATATAAAATACAATTTCTAAACTATTGTTACATAGTTTTTCATATACATGGTGAGTTGTTTAAATATAAAACTTTCAAGTTGTTCTTGGGCATACTGTGTAAACCCATATACATCAATGTATTTGACTGCAACTTTGTAAATAATTTTCTCGGTGCATACGTGGTGAAATGCCGTTTTTCGGGTATCAATCGAAAGAGCAACATTGAATTTACCAAATCATACTTAAATTATGTAATTCTTGAGTTGTAAGGTTTGGGTGACTTTCTACCGTAAGTGACAGAAAATTTAGAACAAGAGTCAATGAAGATATGTCAGGTATGAAATCGATCAAGTCTGGCGTACCGGAGGGTAGTGTCCTGGGACCCTTATTATATGTGCTGTACACTTCAGATTTGCCAGTAAATGATAATACTGCAATGGGCAGATGGCAGATAATGGCATATGGAGGATAACGATACTGTTATCCTAGTATCCTGGGAGTCTATAACGTGTAGACTTAAACGAAGCTCTGTCGAGGACCCACCAAGCCTAAAATTGGTGGATCGGGGTGGTAAAACCATTAAACAACCAAGTCCCGCCACAATTGAGGTTGGATTCGATCGGGCAGTGGTCCCACTTTGCAAGAGCGCATAGCTGGGGAATAGTCCTATTGATGGACGAGGTACTTCGGTACCGGCGGGTGAGCAACGTGTTAAGTCAATTGCTCCGGCACTAGTCCTGCAATAGCTAGTAGAGGGTGGATAGGCAACCTCGACCAGTGAGCTGATCTGGTAGCAATTGCTGTACTGCCGGTTATGCAACTTACGCGCTGATTGGGCGTATCCCAATCACTTCCTTCTGGAAGGGAACGTGGGGGTAAGTTCACACAGGTACCCCACGTAAAACAATCATGACATTCGATACTGTTATCCTTTCGATGACCCACAACTAGCAAGCACTACTTTACAAAATCATCTGGATGAGATACAGGCGTGGACACACAAATGGAAAATTAAGATCAATGAAGATAAATCTGCACAAGTTAATTTCACTCTGCGTAAAAACCAGTGCCCCCCTGTTTATCTAAATAACATGCAAATACCTACATCATCTAGTGCAGAATACATAGGGATGCACTTGGATAGCAAACTAATATGGCAACAACACGTGGTTAAAAAACGTCAACAGATAGATCTGAGAGTTAATGAACTGCAATGGTTACTTGGCAGGAAGTCCAAATTACCACTTGAAAACAAACTACTAATTTACAAAACAGTTCTCAAGCCAATATGGGTTTATGGTATTGAACTCTGGGGTTGTACCAGTAAGTCGAATATGGCAATAATACAGAGAAACCAATCAAAGATATTACGTATGATCTCCAATGCCCCTTGGTATGTTTCTAATGAAACACTTCATCATGACTTGAAAGTACCCTATGTCAAAGATGTCATAACTGAAAAAAGCATTACTCATCACATAAAGCTAGCAAATTACACTAACGCACTCCTAAACCTCCTCTTGGAAATACAAAATGCGAGAAAGCTTAAACGGAACTGGACTAGCGATCTAAACAATGCTTAAGGAGGACTCGTAACTGGAGAAGACCTCATCACGTCAAGGACGAACTACTTAGTTCTTAAAACAGCAACTTAGCTTATAGAATTATGTTGTAAAATTCTGATTGCTAACTATAGTTTATCTTAATTATAAAAGAAAATTGTTAAAGAACGCCCCGCATTTTTTCTGCTTCTTGCTGCTAGAGTGATACTGTCTTTGCACTTACTGCATGTCCAGTTTCATGAAAAATCCGATCAAGGCACGCCCATTTAAGATTTTATGAAACTTGACATGGCTTAGGTTCAGAGACAATACTTGACTCTAGAAACAAGAAACAGCGATTGCATCCAATTAGCGCTACATTTAAAGTTCCCAAAGGTAAAGATATCGCACGAATTGCGCCTTAACAAAGGTGCCAAAACCAAAGGCGCCACATCAAAGGTGCTACATTTAAAGGTGCCAACGTCAAAATGTGCCACACGCAAAGGCGCTGCTGATGTAAAAATGTCCTTTTTTTATTTATTAGGGGACGATTTCAAAAATGGGTTATGTGCTAGTGAATAATCTTTAATTAGTTCAAAATTATGACATGGGTTTTTCCTAAATTCTATCAAATTTAATTTTGCGGTATTATTCGTATGGGGTAGTTTTCTATTTAGAGGTTGATTTCGCGAAATGTATTATATATGTTAGTGAATAATTTTTAATAAGCCCAAAATTATAGCCGCGTTTAAATTGATTTATTATTTATATTTATATGGTGGGGGGCAAGCTAGCTTGAGCTCAAGTCAGCACTCCCATTTTAACATTTTTATTTCTGATGAATAGGGGTTGGCCCAAAATGTTTGAGTTGGTTCAAAATTAGTCCAAAATTATGACACTAAAATTTTTGATCAGTTGTTTCATATCGTTTGCAACAAAAGTATAAATGTAAACGCCAATATGGTCAAGATCGCACGTCAATAAAGTTAGCACCCCCATAATTTTGAACTAATTATGGACTAATTTTGGACTAATTCAAAAAATGTTGGATCAACCCCTATTCATCAGAAATGTAGATTTAAGAGTGGGGGTGCTGACTTGAGCTCAAGCTAGCACCCCCACCATATAAATATAAATGATAAATCAATTTAAACTAGACTATAATTTTGGACTAATTAAAGACTATACATTAGCATACATTTTCGAAATCAACCCCTAAATAGAAAACTACCCCACATGAATAATACCACAAAATTAAAAATGATGAAATTCAGGAAAACATCATATCATAATTTTTGACTAATTAAGGACTGTTCATTGTCGCATAACCCATTTTTGAAATCATCCCCTAAAATTGGTAAATTGCCTTTGCGTGTAAAACCAAGAAATCAAATAACAGACCGTGCTGATAAAACCTATTGCTTTAGATTGAATAACGACTATTGATTGCTAGATAACCAATTTTTCAAATCATCCCCTAAAATTGCAAATTCCCCTTTCCCACGAATAATGTCGCGATTTAAAGATGGAAACCACCAGAAAAAAAAACCGTGCCATAATTTCGGACCAATTCAAAAAATTTTGGTCTACAACCCCTATTCATCAGAAATGAAGAATGGGGGTGCTGACTTGAGCTCAAGCTAGCACCTCCACCATATAGATATAAATGACAAATCAGTTTAAACTAGGCTATAATCTTGGACTAATTAAAGACTATTCATTCGCATATAATTCATTTTCGAAATCAACCCCTAAATAGAAAATTACCCCACATGAATAATACCACAAAATTAAAAACGATGAATTTCAGGAAAACACCGTATCATAATTTTGGACTAATTAAGGACTGTTCATTGTCGCATAACCCATTTTTGAAATCATCCTCTAAAATTGGTAAATTGTCCTTGCGTGTAAAACCAAGAAATCAAATAACAAACCGTGCTGATAAAACCTATTGCTTTAGATTGAATAACGACTATTGATTGCTAGATAACCAATTTTTCAAATCATCCCCTAAAATTGCAAATTCCCCTTTCCCACGAATAATGTCGCGATTTAAAGATGGAAACAACCAGAAAAAAAAGTTCCATAATTTTGGACCAATTCAAAAAATCTTGGTCTCCAACCCCTATTCATCAGAAATGAAGAATGGGGGTGCTGACTTGAGCTCAAGCTAGCACCTCCACCATATAGATATAAATGACAAATCAGTTTAAACTAGGCTATAATCTTGGACTAATTAAAGACTATTCATTCGCATATAATTCATTTTCGAAATCAACCCCTAAATAGAAAATTACCCCACATGAATAATACCACAAAATTAAAAACGATGAATTTCAGGAAAACACCATATCATAATTTTGGACTAATTAAGGACTGTTCATTATCGCATAACCCATTTTTGAAATCATCCCCTAAAATTGGTAAATTGTCCTTGCGTGTAAAACCAAGAAATCAAATAACAAACCGTGCTGATAAAACCTATTGCTTTAGAATGAATAACGACTATTGATTGCTAGATAACCAATTTTTTAAATCATCCCCTAAAATTGCAAATTCCCCTTTCCTATGAATAATGTCGCGATTTAAAGATGGAAACAACCAGAAAAAAAAACTGTTCCATAATTTTGGACCAATTCAAAAAATCTTGGTCTTCAACCCCTATTCATCAGAAATGAAGAATGCGGGTGCTGACTTGAGCTCAAGCTAGCACCTCCACCATATAGATATAAATGACAAATCAGTTTAAACTAGGCTATAATCTTGGACTAATTAAAGACTATTCATTAGCATATAATACATTTTCGAACTCAACCCCTAAATAGAAAATTACCCCACATGAATAATACCACAAAATTAAAAACGATGAAATTCAGGAAAACACCATATTATAATCTTGGACTAATTAAAGACTATTCATTAGCATATAATACATTTTCGAACTCAACCCCTAAATAGAAAATTACCCCACATTAATAATACCACAAAATTAAAAATGATGAATTTCAGAAAAACACCATATCATAATTTTGAACTAATTAAGGACTGTTCATTGTCGCATAACCCATTTTTGAAATCATTCCCTAAAATTGGTAAATTGCCCTAGCGAGTAAAACCAAGAAATCAAATAACAAACCGTGCTGATAAACCTATAACTTCAGGTTGATTAAGGACTACTGATTGACAGATAACTCAGTTTTGAAATCAACCCCTAAATTGATAAAATCCCCTTTCCCATGAAGGAATCGAGGATGTTGCTTGCACTCTTACGTCAATGTAAAATTATATCCTACTCCGAGTTCTATATTTATCTATATAGTATACATATATATTATTTTCATAAATAAATGTTTATTTTCGAAAGTAAAATACTTGCTTAGATTTATTCACATCTAATAACTAGACATCATGTCAAATTAATCAAATACAACAATACGGAGGGACTTAACCCATGGGGCGTAACCCAAAAAATAATTCAGAGAAGAAAACGTAGTTAGTCTTTAATTAGTTCAGAATTATATCCTAGTTTAAACTGATTTGTCATTTATATGTATCTATATGGTGGAGGTGCTAGCTTGAGCTCAAGTCAGCACCCCCATTCTAAAATCTTCATTTCTGATGAATAGGGGTTGCAGACCAAAATTTTTTGAATTGGTTCAAAATTATGGCACGGTCATTTTCTGGTTGTTATCATCTTTAAATCGCGACATTATTCGTGGGAAAGGGGAATTTGCCATTTTAGGGGATGATTTGAAAAATTGGTTGTCTAGCAATCAATAGTCGTTATTCAATCTTTTCCCCGAATGTCATCATTTTTAATTTTGTGGTATTATTCATGTGTGGTAATTTTTTTCTTTAGGGGTTGATTTCGAAAATGTATTATATGCTAATGAATAGTCTTTAATTAGTCCAAGATTATAGCCTAGTTGAAATTGATTTATCATTTATATTTATATGGTGGGGGTGTTAGCTTGAGCTCGTCAGCAACCCCACTCCAAAATCTTCATTGCTGATGGACAGGGGTTGGTCCAAAATTAGTGCATAATTAGCCCAAAATTATGGTAGGGTTTTTTTTCTTATTTTTATCATCTTTAAATCGCGACATTATTCATGGGAAAGGAAATTTTATCAATTTAGGGGTTGATTTCAAAAATGAGTTATCTGTCAATCAGTTATCCTTAATCAACCTGAGGTTATAGGTTTTATCAGCACGGTTTGTCATTTGATTTCTTGGTTTTACTCGCAAGGGGCAATTTACCAATTTTAGGGGATGATTTCGAAAATTTATTATATGTTAATGAATAGTCTTTAATTAGTCCAAAATTATGATATGTTGTTTTCCTGAATTTCATCGTTTTTAATTTTGTGGTATTATTCATATGGGGCAGTTTTCTATTTAGGGGTTGATTTCGAAAATGTATTATATGTTAGTGAATAGTTTTTAAATAGCCGTGTTTAAATTGATAATAAATCAGTATAAATGTAAACGCCAATATGGTCAAAATCCCTCCATTTTGTACACTTTAGAAGGGCATAACTCAAAAACTACTCGAGTAAAAACTCTATTTAAAATTTTTGGAAAATGTGAAATAAACAATTGTGGAAAAATTGAAAAAATCGAAAATGTAAGTTACAACTAATTGGATCATTCGACATGGAATTACCCAAAAGCCAATACATTCAATAAGCATTTTTTCATTTAAAATGACTCCAAAGTTACTAATTAAAAGATAGTCATTTTTAAGATAATTGTCTTTAAATACACTTTGATTCGTTTATAATAATATTCTGATTGGATTTTGTTTAAATTGATTACCATTCTATAGCCAAAAGGCTCCTCTACTATAAATACTAAGCTGCAGTTATCTAAAAAATTGATGATTTTCTTTGGACTTAATTCACAAAATAACATTTTTCTCATAAACTAGGATCGTACATCAGGCCCCTTTTCATGTGTGTCAATTTTAATATTTATAACATATTAAATGTAAATTAATTTAAAAATAGTTAAATTTAAAGAGTTGGTATGAAAGTGATGAAAGTTAACCTTTAAAAGATTTTTAATACATTTGCACGTCGGTATTTATTGAAAACTGTGTATGTTATTTTAAACAATTAGTAATGCCCCAATGAATATTTTTTAACATACATAGTAAAATAATTTAATAAATTTTAAATTTCGAAAAGAACATTTTGTATCGTACAAGCGCGGGGAATCCCCTACTGTTCTGTGAACCAAGGTTATGAAACCTGATATCCCCAGAATCTTTATTATTTACAGAATGAATACATAGTATAGGAATATTTTGATAAGACTTACATTACATACTTAACATTCCAAGACGACCTACCCCCCAATATTAATTACCATGGTTAATTATTGCTAATGGCATTTCCTTATCGTTTATTATTACACCTGCCCATTATTAATATCCGTTCTATTCACAAACCATAAACTTTTATTACAAAATATTTAAAAATTGCATTTTTCAAGAACATTTAAAAAATTAAAAAGATAAAAATTGTTGATGTAGGGTGGAAATTTTGTACATGCACCTTTAAGAAATAAGTGACGCCCATCTTTGTATAAAATTAAAAACCAATTGTACTTACGCCTGCAATATGTTCATATAAGTCCTATAGACTTCATATTCATTTTTTCCTCTTATATTAAATGCATACCGGGCTAGCCACCAGACAACCCCTCGTTCCATTGTTTTATCAACACGTTCTATAAACAAATCTAGTCGTCTATGAAAATTCGTTATACTAGACACCCTAAAATAGTTCAAACACTTTAAATTTAAAAAATAATGCACTCATTTATAAAACATACAAAGAATAATCACGATATTAGCATTTAACAGCTTTAAACAGTCAGGAATACAAGACTTTGGATTTGGCACTCAAGAACTGCGAAAAGACCTGCGACTACTTCCACTATTGCACCAGAAATGAGGGATTTGAAACTAAATTGCGAGCAGTGCTGCCAGATCTCAAATGATGAATTTCCATATGGAGGTTTTTAATATTCTAGTATAGTATAATTTATTTTAGTGGTAATACACAACACGGTTTATTTAAAATTTGCAGGAAGATATAAGAATTGCGATTGAATTTTTAGAAGAATCAGCATTTTTATTTAATTTTTACCGTACAAAGCCATATTTTTAAATAAATATTTTAAAAATATCCTTTCATTACAATCCAAAAAATTTTTAGTATAAAATAGACTAATCCTCAACGGTTGCGATGGTTATAGTATTTTTTGCACGATCGAAATAACAAATCAAAATAATAGTATATTGTGTTACAAGTGCAGAAAAGTGCCAATTTCTCACGAGTGTGAAATTAGCGTTTTTTTACGCGTTACACACTATACTTTATCTACGACAACAAAAATAGTAATAAACCACCAACAGCTAAGAAAATTTCTTAACCTAGAATTTATCGGATTCACTCATGATACATCTAGAATTTCGAAAACGACAAAAGTAAACATTAAATTTGTAAAGACAATAGTAATAATACGTTTACAATCTGTATAATTTCAGTCAATCTGCTATTTAGTACTTACAGTTAAATAATCATACGTATGTACTCGTTTTTAA
This sequence comes from Agrypnus murinus, assembly GCA_929113105.1. Classification (NCBI taxonomy): domain Eukaryota; kingdom Metazoa; phylum Arthropoda; class Insecta; order Coleoptera; family Elateridae; genus Agrypnus; species Agrypnus murinus. Next base: position 72,136,229 of record OV816027.1, read on the forward strand.
AAAATAATTTTATACAAACAATCACAATTCAATTGTCAAGGTTATTAACCCCGTTTCTTCGAAATGTCCACATATTCTCGCATGATGTAGCAAATTATAAATGTTTTCAATGTTTTTATTGTAATTTAGCAATAATAATAAATAAAAATAATAAAAAAATTAATCAATTTTACGTTTTAATTGAATAACAATCTTTGCAACTTTATATAATGAGAAACAACCTTAAAAACAAATTTAAAAGCGTCTCCGTAGCTCAATGGTTACGCTCTCGCTACTAGACGGGCGATTCGGAGTTCAATTCCCCGACTCTGACGGTATTTTTTCTATAGAGAGATTACAAACTGTCGACATCTCGGTTGCTGTGGAAAATAGAACGTAGGAACTTTATATAGTATGCTAGCACGCTATACTGACATTATTTACAATTGATATAATTTATTTGACGTTCAAAAAATATTGTCGTGGAATAATAAAACACATACGTTATGAAATTTCACAGCAACTGAGATGTCGAGGGTTTGTAATCTCTCGATAGATGGATTTCCATTCAAAATATAATTTAATGTAAAATATTAATTAAACAAAATAAATTAACCTTTATCTAAAATTTATAACATTTTTAATATTTCAAATAATTAATAATATTATAAATATTGCAAGTGGTGACATCTATGGAGCTTTAATGGAACTACTGATTGTTGAGAACTCCTTCCTCACAGTCTTAACCGTTCAGTTTGGAGATAGTTTGCAATTGATCGTTTTCACGGTTACTAGATTGTGGGGAATGTGTAACTTTCTATAGTCGTCGCAGATAACATGAAATTACTTATTTTTACTAAAGATTAATCAAATAGGATTGGATTTATGAAGTAGTTTTTTTGTTGTAAAATTACTGTAAAACCTGTTGCTATGGTTCTGTTCTTTGCTATGCACTTACCGTTCTAGAACGGTAACTTATTACTTACCTACCAAGAAGTCTAGAAGTTTGGAATTTGGCAAGCAGTTTCCATGGCACCCGAGAATGATGTGAAAACCCTAAACCCGAAAACTTCAAAAAGTAGCCAAACCTGTGATCCTAAAAACTCCTGATGAAGTTAAAACTATTAAACGGTTGAACTTAGGTACAGAGAACTCTACACAAATTATGTGTAGAATTACTGAAGGAACTCAAAAAATAGAAATGTACATTTAAAATAGAAAAGTTGGTAAAAAACGAAAAACAACATCTTGGCAACACAGTTTTGAATCTAGCATATTATTTAAATGAAGCGTTCCAGAATTAAAGGTTTCCATAGTTTTGTTCAATATATTGTATATATAAAATGAGGTTGTATTACAAGAACTAGGTACTCCTCTAGCAGTAGCATTGACCAGACGACTTGATAAGAGACTGGTATTGTATTTACGGCTTCGGAGGTGACAACACTATGCGTGCATGAGATAAAAGGTATACCCTGAATTATTATCTTCTATCCTCTAACCTAACCACTGTTAATTAAATTGTTCACGAACCAATTATACCTTTAAAAATAACCTCTGAAGTAACTTTACCTGTAACCTAACCTGACCTAACCTTTACCTTCACCATCCATTATCTCTAACAACTACTAAAGCTAACTTAACCGTTATCTTAAGCTAATCTTCAACCTAAGCTCTAATCTCTCACCTGTTAGGTACTTAACTGATAAACTATATCTAACCGAATCTCTAACTTGGCTGTAACACAAACTCCACCTGATCATAAACCTATCTTATCTTCTAACCCAACCTATCCTCAGATGTAACCTATCCTGTATTCTCACTTGACTTCTAACCACCCATAAAACTATCTGTATTCTACCCTACCCCAGAGATCTGGGAAACGGATGATACAGTCAGAAATTCATGTGTGGTAGAAATTCACGGAAGTGATCTCGACGGAAACTCATTAACGTTGTAAAGGGAACTTTGCAAACATGAATACCGGTGTGGATAGATTGAATTCTCACCTAAGATGAAGTCTTTTATGGTGCACCGCTGGTCACCCGCTGATTGATGTAGTTGGACGGAAGATAATTCAAGTGAGGTTTATCCAGGTTGGGGGGGGGTAATCCCCAACCGATGGAAAACTGCATGCTATCAGGTAAATCGAATTCTGAGTAAGTAGTAATTGAATCTCATATGACTGTGCAGTTCCAGTCCGATGATTCAATGAAACTGTCTCGAACCACTACACTTAAAGGATAATGATGCGAATACATAGCCTCTCATTATTCAAGACAACTTCACCTTTATAGGTGCACACCGGGATTTTACCTATGTAACATTAAACGAAGCGCTGTCGAGGGCACACCAGGCCTAAAATATGGTAGACCGGGGTGGCACAACCGTCCAAGCCCAGCTACATTGAGGTTGGAATCGATCGGGCAGTGGTCCCATAAAAGTATGGGGAAAGTCCGAAGCTGGACTAGGGGTCATCTCCTGTGCCGGGAGATCGTCCCCGACGAGTGAGTACGTTCATAACTCCGGTACTAGCCTGGAGAGCTAGTAGAGGTTTGGATAGGTATACCTCGCTCCCACCAGTAGTGAACTGGTAGCTATAGCAATAGCTTAGCGCGTTAATCAAGCGTATCTTGATTCGTACCTGCACGTTATGCGGTGCGGTGGATTTAGCCTAACGGTAGTTCCCACCATATGTATGATATTTGTATGTCTATGTCTGACTTCTAGCGTAACCTAAACTCTTACCTAACCCGATATACAACCAGAGGCGGATTATCCGTTAGGCACAGTAGGCAATAACGTAGGTGTCCTAGACTTTTGGAGGACCCTTTTTGTTGGTAATATTCAGTAAAATATTTTTTATTTTTACATTTGCAGAATGAAAATAGAATACATAATTTTAACGTTTTCAATATTCAAATACACTATTTTTGTATTGTCAGGTTCACTCGTGTACGAGAAGAAAATTTTGCAAGCAGTGGCAACATTTTTACTAAACTGCACGTGACTACATGCCGCAATACAAACAGAAACATATTTCGTGTATTTGTTTTGCTCTTTAATTAGTGACGTGCCTACTTATTATTGAAATTGCTGACGTACTTACATCTGTAGTATATGTGTAGCTGCAAGTACTGCATAATAATTGTGTGGTTTGTCACAAAGGGTGAGTATAATAATTACTTGTGTCGTCACAATACTACATAACCTATACAATTTTACCCGTTCGACGATTTTGTGACACTAGTATCATTAATAAATTAATAGTAATAGATTGCTTAGTACTTACTAATATGATTTTCATATCATCAATTATTTTGCATATTGCTTTAGCAGCTTTTCAGTTAGTAAATGTTTAATAATTATGTATGTATAATAGTATATAATAAATGTTATTTCCAATATACAACTATTTATTTAAAATTCATGTCCTAGTCATAGTATATAGGACGTTTTAATGGCGTTATTGAACAACGTTTTAATGACGTCTTATATTGACATCATTGGGCTGTGACATAATGCAGTCAGTTTTACGACAATTTGACATTATTTTAATACGTCATTTGACGTCATTACTCCCGAAGAAACGGCGACATTATGATGTCAGCGTGCTAGCTGGAATTTAATTCCAAGGTCCCTAAAACTAAAGTCCGAGTAAGCTATACCTTTGAAAAGAGTATTTAGTTAAAGTATTTTTGCTTTTTGTTTCATTTGGAGATCGTTTACTGTAATTAATGTTTCTTTAATAGACTTAAAATTAGCAGATATATTTTTTACGAACCAACAAAATATTCTACGTATTATAATCTCAAAAGACTTTTGACGCTGAATGTACCTAGGGCCAAACGTACTGTTAATCCGCCTCTGTATCCTAACCAACATCTAAGATAACCTTACTTAATATCTAACCCGACTTCTAACCTAAGCTTACCTAGTCTAACCTCTAACCTAATCTAAGATAATGTGAACTTTAACTTAACCTCTAATCTAACCTAGATTCTAACCTAAGCGAACTTAATTTAATCTCTCTTAAGCTAATTTAACCCAAAATTTAACCTAACCTCTAACATAATGTAATCTAACCTGTAACATAACCTATTTTGGACTTTAACCTAACTTAGCTTCTAGCCTCTAATATAACACCTAACTTAACTGTAACCTAACCTCTAATCTAATTCTAACCTAATCCGATCTGTAACCTACACCTTCTGCTCATGCGCCATTAAGGTCCGTAAATGTCTAAGCAAGCTTAGAAACATAGGACATCTCATACACTTCCACTATGCAGTAGCGCGAAAATGGCGGAACATGTTAATTAACATGAAAACAGCAATAATCGACAACTCGACTTGTTTTCAGTTGGGTACTAAGCGTTAATTCAACGTTTTAGAACGTAACACGCCTCATATGACGATCGTGTCGGCTTCGATAGCAGCCGTATTGCAACTTTTACTGAGCGCGAAAATGGCGGCATTGCGATGACCTGTATTTCAAAGTTTGCTTTGCATTTACGGACCTTGATGTGCCATTTCATAACACTATCTCTGTTTAAGTAGTTCCTGGTGCCTATTTTCGATCCCTGATCTATGGTTGGTGGTATTGTAATTTTTCGACAAGTGTAAATTGTGTTTTATTAATTTTACTGTAATTCACTACCAAATGATCGGACTTTGAGGATAAGCTTCTCTGGTCATTAGATGCATAAAACCCCAGTAACATTTTTTGATTAAATGAACCTGAAAATTTCGAAAATCTTGTCCGACGTTTTCAGAAAAGTACATATAATAAACGCAGGTCAGTGTTAAGTTTAATAGGATTAAATGTAAACTCTTTAGAAATTGACACCATCTGTGCAAAGCGTGAAATCTGTTGAATGAACACAACAAGTATGCAGACGGTGAACATTCCATTTTGGATGTTGTTGAAACAACTTAAAACGTTCTATTAGGAATAGAGTAGTCAAAACAAATCCGGGGGATTTTCCTGTTTTCTAGTAGGTAACGCAGACAGAAATGACACCATTCCAATTCTGATCCATTTAATCATATCATTAAGTTTGACTTGTTATTCGTTAATACATAGATATTAGTTAATTAAGTAAAAACATGTTTAGATACTTTAATCTATTCATCAAAGGTATTGTTATTTTGAATTCTAAAAAGTTCCTTTAATAAAACTTTTATTTTATGTTTTGATAAAATGATCATGATGGATGGTAATTTATTGACATAGAAAATAACCGCATAGTATAAAAATAATGCGTAAAAAATGTAAGAGGTGCAGTGTAAGAGGTTTGTAATTTGTTATTATTGCAAATATTAGTCACAAATCTTATGAATGCTTAATGTTCTTTATGAAAATAAATATGATCTAATTATTAATTAGTAATATTTCTAACTAAGAACTACAAAAGTAAAAAGATGAGTTGGAAAAAGATTGTTTTCATTTTTTATAGTTTAACAAATTCGTTTGGATTGCAGATAATAAAAGAGTAAAGACTAAATCTAAAATTCTAAAAAATGGAACTAATAAATAGATTGAAAGAAGTATAATTCCACAAAGAAGGCGCGCAGCTGTGTTTAGGTCCATTGAAATAAGAATAACAAAACGGTAAGTACGTAGAGTATTTATTGCTGGTTTAGCTTTTATTACCTGCTACTATGCACATTTGATTGTTTACCTCCTTGAACTTCAAAAGATGTGTCTCTATTGCATATACTGATATAATGTGGAGATTGGGGTACCATACGATATCTTACTTAACTCACCAATACCATAAATAACTAACATTACATACCTCGTTAAAAAAGGGAAAGATGCAAAATATCTATGAGGAGTTGAACATAATCTATCCCGAGTGTACACCATCGTATGCAACCGTAAAGAGATGGACACGACTGTTTCAACATGGATATTGAAAATGGAGATCGCCCTGCAGGGGTGGATTTACCATTAAGCTAAGTAAGCTACAGCTTGAGTCCTCGAATTCCAGGGGGGCTCAAAAATAACTAAACGACATTACAGATTTGCTAAATTACAATGGAAAAAAATGGTTATGTGTTTATGTAATGAGCAAAATGTGTTATTTCAATTTTTAACGTTTTTAATAACAAATATTTTATTTTTTTCTCAAGTTATTTTTTATTAAAAATATTAAATTTGGAATAAAAATATGAAATATTTAGTCGAAAGCGTAATAATTCCCTGAGACCGTTTCTCGTAATTAAAATGTTATTATTGACAATATGGCAGGAGGCCTCAAACAAATTTTAGCTTGGGTCTTCGGAACCAATTTTGACGGTAGTTTTACCGAAGAGAACATAAAATCGGAAAAATGACGTAGGAGGATCGGCGAATTCTAATTTGTTAGATACCGGTTAAACATGAGCAAAAAACTAGTTAGAAAAATCTTACACCCGTTTACTGCTGGGTTCCCAAAATGTTAACAGCGTTCGGTGCACTTCGACATTCGAGTGGAATGTTCACACCAATTTATGCTTCGGATCCAATTTATCGCCACATCGTAACATCTGATGAAACCTGTATTTACCAGTACGACCCGGAATCAAAGCAGGAGTCTATGCAGTGACAAAAAAGGACGAAAAGCCTCTTCGCAAATTCAAGGCGCAATGAACGTTCGCTAGGTTTATAGTAACCATCTTCTGGGACTGCAATGATATATTACTTATTGATTACCTCCCCAGAGGATCTACGATGACCGGTGAATATTATGCGAGTTTAATAGTTCACTTATGAGTGACACTAAAAGAAAAACGAAGAGGAAAGTTAGGACGCGGCGTGTTGCTGCTTCATAATAATGAGCCTTCCTACACGGCTCATGTTGCTAAACGTGCTGTGAACGATGCTGAGTTTGAGGGTCCCAACCAACCACCATACAGTCCAGACGTTGCCCCAAGAGATTTCTATCTGTTTTCCAATTTGAAAAAAGAGTTACGTGGTAGAAGATTTTAAGAGAAAATGAGATGAAGATGAAAGCAGCCGCTGAAGAACATTTTCAGATAAATCTTCTAACTGCTTTTTGCACGGGTTAGAATTGCTGTATAATCGCTGTCAATGTTGCATTGATGTTCAAGGGGACTATATTGAAAAATAAAAAACAAAATAACTCGCACCTTTGTGTTTTAATACCTTAGGCTTTCTTCCCGTCAGACACCCCTCGTATATGTACGAGGGTAGATCAGTATTTACGGTCCCTGACATAGTAGGCTTTGCATGATATCGTCACTCATTTTTCTATGAGAACTGTCATTACTAATTATTTGTTGTGTCAAGTTTTGCGTAGGTGCGTGTTGTTCTTTGAAAGTTATTAATAATTAAGCTGGTCGATAACAGACAATTTTTAAAAATGGAAAAAAGTGAAGTTGATAACAGGTGATAAAGTATTTGCAAAAAAAAGGATTAACACCTACTGAAATTCACAAGGATATGACAGACGTTTTAGGGGACTCTGCCCCTTCTTACCAAGTGGTGAAAAATATGTCTCGTGAGCTTAGATTAGGCAGAACAACTTGCGAACATGCGAAAGGTGCGGGACGTCCAGTCTGTGTCACCGTTGACAAAAACATCAATTTGATCCATGATATGGTAATGGCAGATAGAAGACTGACTATTCGCCATATCGCGGAAATAACGAACATCTCTTATGGGTCAGTTGAAAATATTTTAAGAAATGTTCTTGATCTCAGAAAAATTTCGGCGCGTTGGGTTCCAAAGATGCTGACCGTCGATCAGAAACGCTCTAGAGTGCTGCATTCGGAAGCCAATTTGGAGTACCTGAAGGCCAATCGGAAGCAATTTCTCACTCGCTTTGTGACTGTGGATGAAACATGGGTGCACCATTTTGATCCTGAGACGAAAAGACAAAGTATGGAGTGGCATCACAGAGGTTCTCCACCTCCACGCAAATTTCGAATTCAACGGGCGGCTGGAAAGATTATGGCCACAGTGTTCTGGGATGCAGAAGGAATTTTGATGATCGATTATTTGCAGCGTGGACACACAATAACGGGTTCTTATTATGCAGGGTTAATTCCAAAATTGCGCGAAAGCATCGACCGAAAAAGACCAGGAAAGTTGGCACACAAAATTTTGTTCCATCAGGACAACGCTCCAGTCCACAAGAGCTGAATTGTCATGGCTGCCATACAGAACGCTGGCTTTGAAATCCTAGAACACCCTCCATATTCACCAGACCTGGCACCCAGTGATTACCATCTATTTCCAAAATTAAAGGAAAACCTGCGTGGAAAAAAATATGGAGACGATAATGAAGTTATGACCGCAGTAAATGGCTGGTTTGAGGAGCAACCGGAAAACTTCTTCCTGAAAGGCATTGAAGCATTGGAACATCGGTGGACCAAGTGCATTGAAGTCCAGGGAGATTATGTTGAGAAATAAATAAATAATGTTTTAAAAATTCTTTCTCTTTCTATATCAGGGACCGTAAATATTGATCTTCCCTCGTATGTACAAGAAAATTTGCTTTGCGGGACAATATGGTTATACGAGCGCCGACACATATTTGTCTACTTTCATTTTTGTTAAAAGCCACCTCGTAATCTTTACTCCAGAATTCTCTTCTGGTATAGAAAGTGACTTTTTCTTATTGCCAGAAGTGAAGTACTGCATCTGCATCTGCACCATGCGAAGTTTCATAAAATTATATCAAGGGGTTTCCTTACACTGCTTCTTGCGAGGTTTTTGGGTACTTTTTCAATCTTGAGACAGCGTAAGAAAACTTACCTGCAGAATTTCATGAAACTTGGCATAGAGTAGGTGCAGGAGTAATACTTCATATTAGTAACAAGAAACAGCTACTTCGTAGACCAGAAGAAGAATGTCTGGGTAAAATTGTCGGGGTAAAAATGTCGAGGTAAAAATGTCGGGGCAGCCATTGATTTAAAACATGAATTAAATACCTGACAAAATATATAAACAAATGAATATATTTTGCAATATAGGATAGTTCTTAACCTAACATCATATTTTAGTATACAGATACAACCATTTAATGTATAAATTATAAGATGCCTATGTTCATTATACTATACAGGGTGGCAGCAGATACGTTGCGTTAATTTTAAGGGGTGATAGAAGACATCAAAAGGAACAAAAAAAGTCTGATACAACTTTGTTCTAGAACGTACTACTTTTTCAGAAAAAAATAATAAAGTTGGAAACTTTAACATTATTTTGCCGCGTTAATAATAAATAATACTTTAATTATGGGGCTTTGTCGGCAGATGCATCTCATCTATCACAACAACAAACCTTAATAATATTTTATCGTAGCGTATGTCGTTTCCGAGTAAAATTGAATTCTATTTACAATAAATTAAAAACTCATTTTACTCGATTAAAAAACGTGACAACCCTGTAAAGTTTGTAGTAAAATATGCCAGACAAAAAATGCTAATGTAGCATGTGTTTTGTTGAACTGGGAATAAAGCACGTTTTATTTACAATCTTACAATTTAGTGAAGAATATTTGGGTCAATGCCTGATCACAGCTTTGCAAATATTACTCTTTTAGAGTGAGATAATGCTGAGTTTGTAGTTTGTTGAACTTAAAATAATTTGTCAATAAAGCACGAGTTTGTTTATAGGCCAGTAAAATTAGACCCGATATGGACCGTTGGTGGAAATAAATGTTGGAAAGCGGGAGATCGTTTCGATCGCTTCGTTTGACCTCAAATATAAGTATCCTAGGTTTGCACGGTCCCTTGACTTGAGCTTACCTGAGGGCATCAAAAGAACCATGAAATCTTCGACCCTTTTTTAGTTTTTCGCTTATAACTCCAAAGCGGTGCTTTCCAACGAAAACTTCACTATTACAAGAATTAAAGAGCATTAAATTCTGCGTCGGATAAGTATGCAACACTTAAAATCCGGTTCAGTGGTATGGTCGAAATCGACGGCCGAGAAACGACAATTTTACAAATTTTTGATTTTTCGTTAGACCGGACGCCCAGAGGCTTTCCGTATAAAAAAAGCCCGTTGGACTCATTCTGATTGTTAATATAAGTCGAGAAATATCTAAGCTTTGATATTATAGAGGTTGCTATTAAATTAATGGCCATTTTTTGTCATCCTCCATCATAGCAATTGGGATCAATCCATATGAAGTAGTGCAGTACTGGTCGCGCGATCATTTCGAAAAAAGATAATTTTTTGTGTGTTATCACCCCTCAGTATTGGTAGATCAAAACCACTGTCATTTTATTTTTATTCCATTTGATTGAAATATGGCAGCCATATTTGCTTCGTGGTGGACGACGTAGCTTGCAGTTTTTGATGTAAACGTAAATCTTGATATCTCAAGAACGGCTGATCCTAGAGACCTGCGGTAAAAATGATTGTATTGCTCACATGTCGGACTACATTTTTTAATCTAAACATAATATTGATATGATGTATCATAACGAGAACTTTAATGCCCATAAATATCAAAATAGTAAAATTTCAGATTTAAAATGTTTTATACATAAACTACCTCTAACCGTGTACGTTTAAATAGAAAATCCGCCCTAAGACTTCATTTTTATCTGGATATATGAAATATTCCCACATAAAAGCGAAAATCTTTGTAAAAACTTTAATCTTCGGGATTACTTCACACTCATAAGTAAACGTCCTACAAAAATTATGTTTAGATTTAGAAAAAATGTAGTCCGACATGTGAGCAATACAATCATTTTTATCGCAGGTCTCTAGGATCAACCGTTCTTGAGATATTAAGATTTACGTTTACATCAAAAACTGCAAGAAACGTCGTGCATCACGAAACAAATATGGCTGCCATATTTCAATCAAATGGAATAAAAATAAAATGACAGTGGTTTTGATCTATCAATATTTAGGGGTGATAACGCACAAAAAATTATCATTTTTCGAAATGATCGAGCGACCAGTACTGCACTACTTCATATGGATTGATCCTAATTGCTATGAAGGGGGATGACAAAAAATGGCCATTAATTTAATCCCGCAACCTCTATAATATCAAAGCTTAGATATTTCTCGACTTATATTAACAATCAGAATCAGTCCAACGGGGTTTTTTATACGGAAAGCCTCTGGGCGTCCGGTCTGACGAAAAATCAAAAATTTGTAAAATTGTCGTTTCTCGACCGTCGATTTCGACCATACCACTGGACCGAATTTAAAGTGTTGGATACTCTTCCGACGCAGAATTTACTGCTCTTTAATTCTTGTAATAGTGAAGTTTTTGTTGGAAAGCACCGCTTTGGAGTTATAAGCAAAAAACTAAAAACGGTCCGAAGATTTCGTGGTTCTTTTGATGCCCTCAGGTAAGCTCGAGTCGAAGGACCGTGCAAACCTAGGATACTTATATTTGACGTCAAACGAAGCGATCGAAACGATCTCCCGCTTTCCAACATTTATTTCCACCAACGGTTTCTATTTTACTGGCCTATTATCTAATAACAGTTTTTAATGATTTTATATGGGAATATATTTTAAAGAGAAGACTTATCTAATTTAAATTAGGTTAATGGATTTTGATGACGCCTTGTTTTGGTTACATTATTAAAATCTTTAATTTTATAGTAATCAGGTATCTTAATCAAATATTTTTTTACAAGTGATAGTACTTTTTAATAAGAAAATAAATACACCAAGAAATTTTGAAAATATTCAAGAAATTAATAAATATAAAATGTAGGTCAATTATGGTCTTATTTTTACAGTTGGTTTGTTATGAATCAGCGTGTTTTTAAGCACATACACATCTTGTTTATGGAAGAACAGTGCTGATTACAATTTTCGTAGAATTAGTCACCCGACTAATCTGCTTTGGATGTTTATTGTTGTTAAACAACGGCTGTCATCATCAGTTTGTTTGTTTGATTTTCTAAAACAAGGTCAAGAACCAGCTGTAGACTGCGATTATACTTAAGCAAGATTGCAAGATATGGCATTGGTTTTTTCTAAATTACTCAAAAGATAATCAACATAGAAAAAAAATTATTGAGACTTTTCTGTTCCTTTTGATGTCTTCTATCACCCCTTAAAGTTAACGCGTCGTAACTGCTTCCAGCCTGTACATTTTGTGGGGGTATTCTTTTTTTTATATTTTGTCTCCAGCAATCTTTATCCGGCATTTTTATTTTGTTCTTTGAGGTGGATATTCCGTATTGCTAGAGTGAAGTATAACTCCTGCACCTACTCTATTTTGCAGAGAAGTTTCCTCACGCCGCTTCTACGCGTCTCAAGATCGACAAAAGTACCCAAAAACCTTGAAAGAAGCGGTGTAAGGAAACCCCTTGATAGGATTTTACAACACGTCGCATGGTGTAGGGGACAATCCCGCAGAATCCGGGACTTCTGGTAACCCTACTTTGGAATTCTGTAGCTATACAAGAAAGCTGCGATGAGATGGTGTATGTAATAAGGGATTCTTTTCCGAAGTACTTGTATGAAATCTCTGAAGTACTATTCATACATACAGCCAAGAAAATAGGTTAATAACAATTGGTATCGTTTTATGCCGCATTAAAAACTGCCGCGATAAGCAACTGCTTTGTTTCACAGCTAATACGGCCCTGCTTAAAGGAAGCAATATTCTTCGGATACGATAGATACTTTAATAGATTAACAATTTAAATAAATAATTCTAATCACTATTAACAAGATGCCCTTTTAAATACAAAATTAAAAAACGAAGATGTCGAAGAGTATAACTCATAACGTGCATAATAATTACCATTCTATAAATATTACTATATAAAATATATTTTTCATCTTGTCTCATATGCCGTGTCTATTAGCCACAACAAAATTGATATTTTTAAAATTTTATCAATGGTGCTGCTATTATACAGCAACGTAAGCAGCATTGTGTGAAGGACGTAATGTAGTTGCAAGAAGTTTATTATTATTACTTTTATTATGCAGAGATATAGTGTTCCCGTTTGGGAGTTTATCACGTCCTGTTTATGCTATCGATGCTATATGGCTGTAAACGACGTTAATGCAACATATAATAAATGGTGTTTGTTAAAATAAAATCTTAAATAATATTTATATATTATAGTATAGTATATTGTCACATACATTATTTACATTTTAAAAACCAGAACTATTGAAATACGTAATTTAAGAAATAATATGTTCATAAGATTTTTTATAGATTGGAAAAATCTTATGAAATCTTAAAAGTCATACATGACTTTTAATAGTACTGAATTATTATTAATACAATATTAAATGTCAAAACGACAATAAATGACAGCTATTACTAAACTGTTGGTTTATTTTATTTATTAATACTATATAGTTATTTTAACACATGTATTTTAGTCGGGATTCTGATCCAATCGGGATTGTTGCTACCTATGAATTATAGTGCATTGATCCCATTACATCGAATAGATTACACAGGCCGACAAAATAAAAAAAAAGTCTTGTAGTTAAAAGGTGAGGTACCATACCGTATGCTTTTTGGTGTGCTGAAGACGAATCCGGGTTCAGAATTGACCCATCACCCAAGGATTTTTTTAAATGTATTTTTATAAACGTTTCCTTCACAAGTAGGTCAACGAACTATGTTACATTTTATTTACCGACCTTAATAAATGATCAAGTCATCAAGGTAGTGAGTCACTCGGCAACCGCTGCTGAAATTCAATTCTGTTGTTTCTGTAATTGATACGTACGTAGCGGAGGTCAGTTTAATTTAGTAGTGCAGATGTGAGATCATTGTTTGCTTTATCAGTAATTCAAGGTCAAAATCTTACAAACAATCCATAGTCGACTCGTGACTTACGAATACGGAAAAATCCGAATTTTTTTAAATTTTTTATTTTTATTTTATGAGTTTTGGGGTCTCTATATGGTCTTTCACCCCCTTAAAGCATTGCATACTTCTCCGGAATAACCTGTAGTATATCTTCAAAATAACTGAAAATGGGATCAATAAAAGCGAACCAAATAAATAATTTTAAAAGTACTGACAATAGTGGTTTAAAATATGTTAACCTTTCTACTTTATCACCAAAATAAGCGTTGGACATTTTAAATTTTCTAACTCATTTTATTTAATTGAATTACATTTAACAAAACAAACAATCATTTGTAAACAACAGATAAGTAAATTGAACAAGTAAATAATATTTAAAGTAATAAAGTTCAACGGATACGCCACGAAACGTCCACTCCCGTTCGCCGTCTTTATAATAATCTTAATAATGCTACACTTTTTAATATTCAGCCTCAATAATAAATCCTTTTCGTTTGTCATCGATTCATATTTCTGATGACATCATTCGCTGACCTAATCACATTTGGAACAAAACCATAAAATTAATATTTCCATTAACTCGTAAAATGTAAATTGCTAACACCTCGACATCCTGACATTGCTTTAACACCTGGGAAAGCGTATCATTTTTCTACACTGTTCTCTCCTCATGCAATTCGGTATAACGAATAAGTGTCGAGTATCACCACCGACTTGAATCTCTCGTTTTAACCTTCCGCGCGCTAACCGATAATCTTTCACTTGGTCGTTTTCTAATTTCGTTCGGCTCTCCTTGGTTTTCTGCAGTATTTCGATTATTCCCTTCAGCTTTGGGTCACCACTCTGAATTAACAAAATCCATTCATCTTCCTCCATGATGCTGTACACTCCAAGTCTCATATCATATATTTCCTCCATGGTGTCGCCAGCTTCTCCGACAGGTGCCCTACTGAGAGCATCCACGTGGGCCATCAGGTCTCCTTTCCTGTATTTCACCTCGAATTCGAACTCTTGTAGCAGGTAACTCCATCTAGCTACCTGTGGACAAGTAGTCTTGTTCATATTCAGGTACACCAGGGCTTGGCAATCAGTTACTACGACGAACTTGATTGGCAACAACAACTGTCGTAAACGATCCACGCTCCATACTATCGCCATCAATTCTAGCTTACTACTATGATACATCGCCTCGACTTCCGTTGTCTTCTTGGACACTGCGTAAACCAAGTGCATCTTTCCATCACTGCCTCGTTGCAACAACATTCCTGCAATTCCCTTCGAAGATGCGTCCGTATGTAACTCGCTGTACGCGTGGGAGTTGTACAACTGTAGTACCGGCCCTGTGGTCAGTAACTCCTTTATTTTCTCAAAGATTTCGTTCTCCCTATCTGTCCACTAAAACGTAGTTCCCTTTCGAGTTAGGTCGCTGATCGGTCTCATGATCGTTGCATACCCCTTCACGAATCGTCTGAAAAATGAGGTTAGTCCCAGAAAACGTTTCACTTCACGCGCGTCTCTCGGCACCGGAAAGTCTTTAATCACCTGCACCTTGTTTTCGCCTGGGCTCATACCATCCGCTGACAGCTTAAACCCTAAGTACTCCACGCTGTTTGTACCGAAGTAACACTTTCGTAATTTCATCGTTAATTTTGCGTCGCGTAAAGCTTCAAACACTAACTTTAACCGTTCTAGCATCTCGTTCCAGTCCTTCGCAGGCACTAGGATATCATCCAAGAACGCCATCGCCACTTTGTTTCGTAAAGGACCTAGAACTTTCACCATTAACCGTGCAAAAAAACTTGGACAATTTGATAACCCAAAACAAATTCTTTCGAACTGACCGGTTTCATCAGGTGTGATGAACGCTGTCTTTGGTTTCGCCTCCTCCGTTAGCGGTACTTGGAAGTATGCGTGTGCTAGATCCAATGTCGTAAAAATTTTACAACCCGCCAAATGCTCAAATTGGTCGTCTAGATTAGGTAGCGGATAATGGTCTTTCACTGTTTGCTGGTTTAACTTCCGGAAATCCACCACAAGTCTGGGTTCACCCGTTTTCTTTGCCACTAGTAACACTGGAGATGCGTACGGTGACGTCGTCTCCGTCGCGATACCATGCTCCTTCCACTCACGCACAATATTCGCGATGGTTTGTCTATCATTCATCGTGACCTTGTATGGTTTACTCCTCACTGGCACTCCACTGTCCACTATGTTCATTTTTAGCAAGTCTGTACACCCAAGTTCACTAAGATTCTGTGCGAAACACTCGCGGTATCGGTTTACTAGGTCTAACAATTTTTTCGCGTAAACTGCTGGGATGTTTCCACTTGTATTTAATTGTTCAATCTTTATTTCACTACGCACGGGAGTCCCTTCGTGCCCTACGGACGTAGCATCGGTCGCGGTCTCCACGGTAAGCCTTTCCGCACTTTCTATAATTCGGCTTATGCTAACTCCGGATTTTATTTCAACTTCGGTATCACTTTCGTTTATCACCGGTGTCACGAATGTCACTTCATCGTGCATTACTTCCACTAAATTAATACTTCGCGGCTGTAGGTTTACATCCTTCGTCGAAATTATTCTTCGTAACGGTCTTTCACTCACTTCAATCAAACACAACTCCTTAAATGGTTCTCGTTCGCGCAAACCGAAATGTAGAGTTTCACCGATCTTTACGTAAGCTACCTCGGGGTGCTCCGTAAAATTTTGTCCCAATAGAACCGGAAATTTCTGAATATGTGTCGGCACTACGTGAAGTTTTATCCCGTTCATGTCTATTTCGTCCAACATAACACGCACCAACACTGTTCCACTTGCTGTAACCGTGTTATGTCCATAACCTTTCAATGTAAGTTCTCCAGCCTGCACTGGGAGTTTGTACTTACAAACTGCTTCGTCGGTGATTGTGCTCACAGTAGCTCCCATGTCTATGAAACAGGTTATCGGCCCTTGCTGATTGATTTGAATCTCCCTGAAGAACTTTGCAGTTTTTGTTGGTAGAAGATCTGCGTCCTTCGTTTCTTCAGTGACTATGTTTATCTTCAGATCTTTGTTTTTCTCCTCCGACCTTGCGGATTTTTCAGTTTTTGCTTTATTTCGTTCGGGGCAGTCTCTGCTGATATGTGACGTTTTCTTGCATGTATAACATATCAAGCCCTTTGGTTTTTCGCATTGCCAACTCATGTGCTTGGCGTCGCCACAATTGTAGCATCTGTTGGTTGTCCGAGCTGACATCGATTTTGCCGTCCCAACCGCTCCACTAGCTACAGATTTCTTCTCTTCAGCCGATTTATCCTTATCCCGTTCACCTGCATTTCTTTCCCCTTTTAACGTCGGCCTAATTCTTGTGGCACGCTTATTGTTCACGTCTTCGAATTTCTGCAGGTCTCGCAGTAACTCCACGGCGTCCACCTGAGATTTTGCCATCATTGCATTGCATAATGCTCGGTCCCACAACCCCACTATAAGCTGTTGCTTGCTCTCCGTGAAACTTAATCCGACTTCCTTGCAAAGTTTCATTTTCTCGTGGAAATATGAACTTAGGGATTCTCCTTTCGTTTGCACACACTCCGTCATGCGGTTGAATTTTACGGTAAATTCCTCCTCACCTACAAATATCTCTTCAAATCGCCGTACAAACTCTTTGAAAGTCGTCAATTCTTCCCGGTAAGTTTGGTGCCAATGTTTTGCTCCACCTACAAGGTGTGACCTTGCAGTTTCTAGTG
This sequence comes from Agrypnus murinus, assembly GCA_929113105.1. NCBI lineage: Eukaryota > Metazoa > Arthropoda > Insecta > Coleoptera > Elateridae > Agrypnus > Agrypnus murinus. The sequence goes on from OV816027.1 coordinate 72,153,719, forward strand.
CAAATGGTTCCGGCCAACGATGCAACTTTTGCATACTTTTTATGTTTGCGATCCATTCGCGCGCCTCTGTCTTAGTCTCTCCATTACACATCTTTATATTTTTCGACAGATCAGGCATAATGTGATATGACTGAGTGCCTTCTGCTTCAGGTGTGCTTTCGCCCTGCAGCCCAGTATTTGTATTTGTACCCTGTGTAAAATGTGCAACCAGGTTTGTGAGGAATTCATCGCGCCTTCGATTCTCTTCCTCTCTTTTCTCTTCTTGTCTCCTTTTTTCTTCTTCTCTTTTCTCTTCCTGTCGTCGACATTCCTGCATAAACAGCATCATCATTTGTATCAGGTTTTCATTTACGCCTTGCGCTTCACGTGTATCGTCATCGGACGCTTCATTTTGCCGCCTTTGCTCAGCCGTTGATGCACCGCCATGTTTGTCAAAACCATCTTGTTGTTGGTTTTCTGTTCCGCCGTTTCCAACCAGAGAGCACTGTTGTAACTTCCTGTGAAACAACTCGAACTCGTCATCACCGTTTCCGTCTGCCATCTTAAACACGTTTTTTTGTTTTACCGTTCTTTGTTTTCTTTTCACCAAATTTCCACCGTTTCACCCACTTTTCGTCGTTTCCACCAGACTTTTCATCGATTTCACCAAAATTTTCACCGATTTCACCAAAATTCTGCACCGATCTCACTAAACTTTTCACCGATATCCCGAAGATTTTCACCGATTTCACCAAAATTTTCCGTTCGCGGATTCACTATACCACTTCTGAAAATGTTAACCTTTCTACTTTATCACCAAAATAAGCGTTGGACATTTTAAATTTTCTAACTCATTTTATTTAATTGAATTACATTTAACAAAACAAACAATCATTTGTAAACAACAGATAAGTAAATTGAACAAGTAAATAATATTTAAAGTAATAAAGTTCAACGGATACGCCACGAAACGTCCACTCCCGTTCGCCGTCTTTATAATAATCTTAATAATGCTACACTTTTTAATATTCAGCCTCAATAATAAATCCTTTTCGTTTGTCATCGATTCATATTTCTGATGACATCATTCGCTGACCTAATCACATTTGGAACAAAACCATAAAATTAATATTTCCATTAACTCGTAAAATGTAAATTGCTAACAAATATATATACAATAAGTATCAGAAATAAAATATTTTAAAAACGGAGGGTGCTACAACTAATTGCACTTCTGAAGACAGCAGACAGCAGTCAAAAACACAATATATGCACCCGCTTTTAAATAAAAAAAATTTTTAACTTTTGTACAGTGCTTATATCATCTATTATATGGATTCATTAGTAACTGTCAGTACAATTTTACGTTCCTTTTGCGGAAGAAACTTGCAGAGAATGAAGCTTGTCGTGGTCACGAGTCTGGGAAACCAGACAGCCAGATCCTTTTCAAACTATGATTTAGCAATTGCGACGGAAAAAGTTCGCGAGAGGCACTATCAGCCGGATTTTCCTCTGTCGGAACGTAATATCATGAAGAAGGAGCGATGATATCTTGAATGAAAGCTACACGGTTAGTCTCAAATGTCTTGGAGTCTAGGAGTTATCCAAGTGATAGTATCGTTAAACGTGATCTGCTTCTTCATAGCATCAGTGAGACTTTGCACCAATTCTGCTGCCAACACAGCACCGCACAATTTCAAACATGGGGTGGAGATTGTTTTGAGAGGTACAACTTTAGTTTTCCCGTACATCAAGAAAACTCTGATAGAAGCGTCAGAATATTGAACTCTTAAATACGCTACAGCACTGTAACCAATTTCAGACGCCTCTAAGAATGCATGAAGTTCTTTTTTGACAGTCGAGTTTAAATTAATATATCTAGAAAATTTTAAATTTGAAAGTTTAGGAAGTTCCAACGTAAACAAATTCCAGTTACTGATCACTGACTCAGGAACATTGTATAGGTGAATCAGACTACACGGCACCTACCCATAGAACTGGCACCGGTGACTCCAATCCCAGAAATATGGGCTACAGGTTGCTCAGGCCAGAATTAAATGTGTGGTAGAGTTATACGAAAGTGTATATCGACGAATACCCATAAACGTTAACCGACTGAACCTTATGGAAGAGAATTGAAGTGAGGTTTATCCAGGTTAGACGAGGCAAATTCTGGCTAATTGGAAACTGCATGCCACCAGGTGGTTGTGTTCAGGATACTGTTCGGATCACCATATGACTTAACTGCAGGTGTCCAAGTCCTGTGACCTGAAAAAGCTTTAGAGCTACTACACTTAATTGGTGATGAAGCGAACACACATCATCTCACACTCAAGACAACTTCACCCTAACGGGTACACACCGGGAGTCTATGACTGTAGACTTATAAACGAAGCGCTGTCAAGGACATACCAGGCCTATAACTGGCAACCATTAAAAAACCAAGTCTTGCCACAATTGAGGTTAGATTAGATTGGGCAGTGGTTCCCCAACTATGTTGGGGAATACTCCAAAAGCTAGACGAAATGCCATTTCCTAGAGAGGGCGCCGACGAATAAACTTCGGTACTAGCCTGGAGAGCTAGTAGAGGATGGATAGTAACCTCGCTCCCCCAGTGCCTACTGGTGCATTAGCAATGCACGTTAATTGAGCGAATCTCAATTCATGTCTTAAGAGGGGAAGTGAACACACGAACGTTCAAGCAAATACAAGTATTAAATACCATAGCATCAATTAGGACCTATTTGGGTATCTAGATGATACGCTATGAAACGGAGAAATGGTCATAGACATTCACAGAGTATTGTCTCAGGAACATTCTATTTCAGGTCTATTTTCTCCATCAATAATTGCTGCATCAACCTTTTTGCAAAGAGAACCACTAGGTTAAAAATCTTAAAGGACTGTAAATTCTCTATCTTCCGATAAAAATTTTATTTTTGTACAAGGGCGATCTATAAGGCAACACAAGTAGAAACACACATCGGCCATGATGTTCCAATGAAGACCTAAAACCTTAATGAAGATACGTTCTTCTTTGTAAAATTGAACTGGCGTTTGGACATCAGCCAATGGTACAACCGCGAAAAGTTCCGGACAGTTACTTATCCACTTTCGCAACTCGAATCCACCGGATCGCAGAACCTGTACTAACTCCAATTGAAGTTTCTGGGCAGAATAATCAAAATCATATCCAGAAATTACGTCATCAATATAAATATGGTTACGCAACGCATCCGCAACATTAGGATACTTCGATTTTTCTAAATTAGCGAGTTCTTGAATCGTTCACAAGGCTAAAAACGGGAAACAAGATTAGATTCAATCTTCGCTGTTCGTCAGGTGCAGTCGAGTTGTATTGTTTCTACATTAAATATAATTTAATTGTTGGTAATTTAAATTCAACCGTGTCGTAGGGCCCTTCGAGGCAACCTTATAAAGGCCTACCGGGAAACTCCCGGTATCCCGGTGGGCCAGTACGCGCCTGACGGTATGCTACCTAACCTATCAACTACAAGACCTTTTTTTATTTTGTGGGCCTGTGTTATCATACTCATGTCTCGCAATTAATGTTATTGTATCATGGCTGCAATTTATCAAAATTTTAATGACGGCTGGTCCAGTAGCGTAACTACGTAAGATTGCGTCCCCCAAAAAAGCAAAGTCGGAAATCTTATGCTCTCACCCCCTAGGATTATTGTATATCAAAAAAGAAAATACCCCTATTTTTTTATTTTGAATTCGGGCGATCTTTAGGGGTGCCTCAAAGCCCGTAAAGTTTCCCATGCATTTTATATGGGAAAAAACACAGAAAATCAATATTTTTTCAACCGGATTACTCTGTTTCTCTTCAGAAATGTACAGAGAATGAGATCCAATAATTTATTTGTCAAAATATTTTATATTAAAAAATATTGATAAATATTTTTTAACGATTTTTCCGTGTTTCTTCCACTTATGGGGTTTTTGAGGGGCTGTAAAAAATAGTTAATATAAAAAATTTAAAAAATAAATTATTGGATATCATTCTCTGAACATTTCTGAAGAGAAACAGAGTAGTCCGGTTGAAAAATATTGATTTTCTAGGATTCTATACCAAATCTACGCAAACGTGTTTTTTCCCATATATAAAATACATGGGAAACTTTAATAAGGGCTTTGAGGCAACCCTAAACATCGTCCGATTTCAAAATAAGAAATAGGGGTACTTTTTGTTTCGATATACAATAATCGTAGGGGGTGAGAGCATAAAATTTCCGATTTCGCTTTTTTGGTGGACCACTATATGCAGGTAAATAATTATACATAGATAACTTTATTTGTTAAAATAAAATATGCAATAATTAATAATAATTTATTAGCTTTTAAGATTTAACACCAATTACAGTTTTTTCCGGGCTTTAACGTAGGCGAACTGGTCAATTAATTAAACTGTCAAAATCTATTGTTTTTGCTATTTCCCTACATCTATAATCCAGTCAGTAGGGATAAAAAAAAGGCATTTACCTTACAAAAATTGAGGTAGAAACGATTGTAGTATATCGGGTGAGAATTTTAAAGTGTTACATGGCAACGAAAAACGACTTAGACTATTGGAATGCAATTCGGGACGGGAAATTGGTAGCAAATTTTTACCCCCTCCCATTTCTAACGGGTGGAGAGTAATTTTGGAATAAATGGGATGATACATTTTTCTTGGTACAAAGCCCAACGCAGTACATCTGGTCATCTTAATTAAATATCTCACACTTCCAGTAACCGAGAATTACTGAGCTCAATCTGTTTATTATTAAAAATACCCTGAGTTTGTGTTTGTATATCTCAAAAGCCTCTAAAATGTCTAATTTGCGTTTGTTCTTACAAAAAATGCAAGAATTTAATATTATTTTGGGGAGTCTTTATGTAATTCTTTTCGACATTTTTAAGATATGAGTACTGTTTAAGCTAATAAACAAAATGATTGGGCGTTGTGTACAACGTCGTCTAAACAACATCTTTAAGCCATCCAATATTTTAATAAGATTCCGGTAAGATGCAGGTCATCTTTGATGCGTCCCAATTATATAATAATACTAATAATCACAGTTAACAGAATGGCAATAAATTAAGAGATGTAATGTGAGCAGCTTCCACGTTGTATGGAGGTATACAAGTGTACACCCCATTTTCCCATCATCAGGTTCATTCATGATAAATCTAGCATTTCGAAAACGACAAAAGTAAATATTAAATTTTCAAAGACAATAGTACCTACTAATACGTTTACAATCTGTATAATTTCAAGCAATCTACTATTTAGTACTTACAGCTAAATAATCGTACTCGTTTTCAAAAAGTAATTTTTTTATAAACAATCACAATTAAATTGTCAAGGTTATTAACCCCTTTCGAAATGTAAACATATTCTGTCAGGTATTGGGATGACAAGGAAAGTATCTTTAAGTGTACCCATCGCGCTTGCATTTGTGAATTATGTAGCTAATTATAAAAGCTTTAATTGTTTTTATTGTAATTTAGCAATAATAATGAATACTATATTAACAATTATATAATAACGTAAAAAACAATCAATCTTACGTCAACTGAATAACAATTTTTAATAACTTTATATGGTAATAATAACTAAATTATGTTAAGTTGCCTAGATAGCTGAACGGTATGAGGTCTGGCGTAGCAAGCAGACGGTTCATGGTTCAATTCCCCGCCAAAGCGATAATTTTTCTAGATGGATTTGCATTCAAAACATAATTTAATGTAAAACATTAACTAAACAAAATAAATTTACCTTTATCTAAAATTTATAACTTTTATATTTCAAATAATTAATAATAATAATAATAATATTGCGTGTGCTGACATCTATGGCGTTTTAAAAGAACTATTGATCGTGGGAAGTCATTTCCCATGATCATTACCGTTCAGTTTAGAAAATGTGAGCAATGATTTATTTTCACAGTTACTAGATTGTGCGATATGTGTAACTTTCTATAATGGTCGTAGATAAAGGATCTTTCAGCTCTACACATATCGAGCCCATATCTACGAGCCCTATTGCGCCACAGTTCGCCCATTACTGTTTTTTTAACTTTTAGAGTAGCTTCGTCTAAATTAAATTAATGTAAATGCAATGTTGTTTAGCAAATTATATTATAGGTACATTTTAACATATTTAATAATTTTAATGTACGCCTTATAAAATATGTAAGTAGGTGTTGGGTGCGAAATTTTTGAAGACCGTGGACAGCTTCTGTACAGGTATTAGACAGCTTTAGACACGTTTTGGACAGCTTTAGACAGGTTTTGAGCAGCTAAACAGCTTTTAGACAGCCTCTGTACAGGTTTAAGCAGTTCCTGTACTGAAGCTGTCTAAAAACTGTACAGAAGCTGTGTAAAAGCCGTCTAATAAAGCTGTCTAAAAGCTGTCCACGGTCTTCAGAATTTTCCCAGGGTCAAGTGATCCAATACCTGCGTATGTGCTTGTCAAAGAATAACAGGGTTGGGGAAAATTTGATTTTTATATAAGAAATCACAAATCATTGATTTAAATAAAAAATCAAAAATTCATGGTTTTTTGATTAGAAATATAAAGCAATTTCTGATTGATATCTTAATATAGAAAAGCTGGCGAGCAAGAAAAATGAATTGCAAAAGGATAATCTATAACTAAAACAGAGGTTAAATAAAATGGAACAATATAGTCGAAATAATTGCGTCAAAATCCACGGAGTTCCAGAACCAAGAGACAAAAATGTTCTTGCAACTGTTGGTGCAATTGGCCGAGCAGTAAAAAGGAGATGATAGATGCATGCCATCGTCTGCAATCAATTACATCCAAACTCAATGAACCTAAAGGCATAATAATTAGATTTTTAAGACAAATTGATAACTTGATAAGCAAGAGTTTGTCTAGGCTCGTAAAGTGAAACGTACTCTTACCACTAACAATTTAGATCCTACATCAGGAACCCCAATGCCGATATACATTAATTAGTCGTTGTCCTCAGATAATAAAAAACTTTACGCACAATGCAGAATTTCTAAAAAGAACAATGAAATCAAATTTCTATGGACAAAGAATGGAAAGATCTTAATGCGAAAGTCCGACGGCAGGCATGTTTTTGTAATAAGTTCTACTGCCAATTTCAACGATGTCCATTAACGCTAACAGTCGAAATTTAAATTTTTATTACCAAAACCTGCGTAGTGTGCTTTCCAAATGTAATACTTTTAAGCTTAGTTTACCAGCGGTGGTTGGTGAATATGACATAACAGCTTTGACCGAAACTTGGCTTTATCATTCAATTAATGATAATAATAATAATAATATTAAAAACTGTTCCCAGATGATTACATAGTCTACCGTAAAGATTGCAGTAACAACATATTAGGGGTGGGGGGAGTTTTAATTGGGGTCTGGAGTAAATTTAACTCTTTTAGATTGTTAAATTATGAAACATTAGCACCAACAGTGGGTCGTCTTTGGAACTGTAAGATGTAACAAAGTTTCACCCATTAGAGAACACCAGTATTGCATTTTTATTTTATTTAAATTTTCAAGGTCTTAGTATATCAAAGTATATCCCTACCCGCTCACTGAGGTTATAATGACATTATTTTTAAGTCAATATTGGTCGATGACGTCATACGACTAATAAATGATGTACATAAGACGTCATATAATAGGACGTACGTAGACGTCTTCAAAACGACGTCTTTTGGACGTACGATACAATACGTACAAGTTTCATTAAAAAGATATTATTTTAACAGGGGCCAAGGAATATTGGTCATATTAAGCAGGTGGTCACAATATAGAAATGTTTTGACTGTAGTATATAATAAATGTTATTTCCAATATTCAACTATTTATTTATAATTCCTGTCTTAGTTCTCGTATAGGACGTTTTAATGACGTCTTATATTGACGTCTTTGGGCTGTGACATAATGATGTCAGTTTTACGACAATTTGATGTCGTTACTGCCGAAAAAACGGCGACATTATAACGTCAGTGTGCTAGCTGGGATTTGGCTACAGTTTAAGCAAAACATTTCAGAATTTTAACATGGTTACACCAAACCGTTCAATGGTGATAAACCTATTAAACTTCTCACAAACCGTACTAAGATACTATGAATGACGGCCTTCAGCTGGACGTTATATATGTATACAGACCTATTCAAGACATTTAATCGAGTTCACCATGACACACTTTTGGATAAGCTGCATACAGTAGGACTATCCAATTCCCTTCTACATCTATTCGCTTCATATTTTAGTAACAAAAAGCAGTATGTGGTATATGATGGTTGTACATCCGTAGAATATCAAGCAACTTCAGGAGTGCCACAAGGATCTAACTTAAGTCCTTTGTTATTCTTAATTATGATAAATGACCTTACTAACTGTATAAAAACGCTAGATCACAAATATTTGTAGACTGAGACAATTTAGTTTTGAAACTTTAGAGCAAAGTCGAACGCTATATTACAGGATTTATCTATGCAAAATTGTCAATCATAAAATAGACTCAATACAAATCCTGCAAACCCTCCGCTTTTTTGTACCTTCTCGCAGTTCTAGACAAGTACCAATATTTAGTATACCAATAAGAGATAGGAATTACTCTTTTTATTCTCCATTGCTAAGAATGATGAAAATTATTAATCTCTGCAATAACGTTACATATTCTTTGTTTCCTGAAGAGTTGAAAATCAAGGTCGTGGAAGTCCAAAACTCTTCAGCTATAAATAATAATAACAATTGCTACAACCCATAACCTGCAAACCAGGCCCCAGAAGCTATGAAGCTTCTGTGAGAGGGAAGAGGCAATTATTATTATGTAGGCCCAACGTGCGGCTACAGCCGACTTACAGATGGAACAACGCAAATTCCACATTTTTGTTACTAGGCCAGTACAATAAGCGCATAAAAAGGGGTTGCGATCGTAATTATTCTGGTAGTTTCTCCTTGTAGTGTCTCCTAATGTTAAATCCAAATTTTCGACCTTGGCGCGCCTGTGCACGCGCCGCCATCTTGAAAAAAACCCGCCGAAATCACGTCCAAAACTAGTTTTTCCCATATATCTTCTTTCAAATACAAATTTCGGTTAAAGTAGTCTGAACGAATTTTGTAGAGCATAAAATTTCCTACGATTCTTGTCGGTACAATTTTCTTCTATCTGTAATAGGTACCGAGATATAAGGTCGTAAATATGCATATAAGTTTGCAAAAACAAGTAAAATGCACGAGTAGGTTTGGTTTTTCGCGAGTATCTCGTTTTCAGTGCAATTTCGAGAAAAATTTTCTAACACCAATTTAGTAGCGCATAAAATTTCGTAAATGGCACATATGTTTTTTATCTCTATTAGGTTTCGAGGATCTAATCCAACAAAATCAGGTCAAAAATAAACCAGCATAGTGTTTTGAACTTGGCATTCCTGATTTTTTTCTGTTTTAAACAATGCTGGCTGGTGACGGTAAGATATCTTCCGACAAAGGATGGCTCTGTGCAACGTCTTCAACTTGGATTTTCTGCAAACCGCTATTCCGCACTCCATGAAAAGATTTCAAAGGAATAGAATCGAATTTTCCCACTAGTTCACTTGAAGATACGCTGAATGTTTTGACCTGACCTTACAGATTAACAGGGGTCTCAGCTACAATCCCTCCCATTGTATGAAACGTTCCACCTCCGTCCAAAGTGTCTATGTTAAAATCCGCATTATCAAATACGAATTGCATAATAGCGTCATCTTGGACAGGAATTTCTGGATGAAGAATGGCAGACTGTTCAAGTCGAGTTGCTTTTTTGTAGGAGTATGAAAATTCAAGGGCTGGGAGAACATCAATGAGCTTTTTTGAACCAAATTTTTTGTACCTATAGGAACCTACACCAGTGAGAAGTGATGAAACGAAAGATCGTGGCCTTGCGATAAGGCAACACATTTCCTTTTCCATCCTCCTGCCTTGCCATATTTGCCTTTGCCTAACACTCTCTCATAAAACTCTGATACTGCACGTGGTATCACCGAGTCCACATCTTGAAGAAAATCATCTGATGGACTGTAATTTTCCAATGGGTACACTTCGAATCATAGGTACAATCCGATGACGTTCCTCCATGGGATTGAAGCTCCTGTCTTGATACCACTGGTTAGTAATTATTTTGTAGCCAATATTTTTGAAACACACTACTGGCGTGTTTTCTCCCTTTCAACAAAGAAGGTTGTCGTCACCATAGTGGCTCTAACGGTTTTTATGTTAGGCCGAAAGTCTCCTATTTTACCCATTAACTGTTACAGTGAAAACTGAGATTCGTCTAAATTGTTGGACAGATAATTATAATGGTCTCACATGGCTTTATCGACATCTTCACGGGGGGGGGGGAGTTGGCTAGATTTCAATCCAGAAGAGGTACGGAGAATAACTTTTTGTAGAAAGACTCATGGTATCTTGCATTTTGTGCCACCAAGTCAGAGTCTTCAGGAACTAGAGCAATACGCTCAATCACTTGCTGGGCCACTCATCATCTCGTTCATCAGCTGGATAATAACCAGTTTGATAATAATCGTCTTATCCACAGACAGCTGCTCCATGTTATGTACAGGATCACGTCTTGACATAGATAACTTCTGCCTTTGAAGATATTCTTCAGTTATTTCTTCACTATAAAGAAAAAACTTTGTCTTGAACTCAAATTTGGAGCCACTCGATTGCACTGGCCTAATACCGCTGATTCAATTTTTGACCTGATTTTGGTGGACTAGTACCTCAATACCTAATAGAGATAAAAAAACATACACGTCATATATGAAATTGTATGCTCTACTAAATCGATGTTAGTAAATTTTTCTTGAAATTGCACCGGAAACGAGATACTCGCGAAAAACCGAACCTACTTTTGCGTTTTACTTGTTTTTGCAAACTGATACGCATATTTACGACCTTATATCTCGGTATCTATTACAGATGGAAATTGTAAAGGCAAAAATTGTAGAAGATGTTATGTTCTACAAAATTTGTTAAGGCTACTTTAACTGAAATTTGTATCTGATAGGAGATACATGAGAAAAACCAGATTTGGACGTGATTTCGGCTGGTTTTTCGATGGCGGCGCGCGCACAGGCGCGCTAAGGTCGAAAACTTGGATTTAACATTAGGAGACAAGTTTATAAAACATATTAAAAAATTGAAACTACCAGAACAATTACGATCGTATATCACTAATTGCACTGGCCTATACAGCTAAGGAAAAACTGCAGAAAACCTTAACCAGATCTGCCGGTACCAGGAGTCAAACCTGGCCCACTTGGGTAAAAGTCCAATCTTTAACCACATGGGATTATTTGTTGTACTTATATGTGCCTATGTATTTTTATATATTATATGTATATTAATTAAATTGTGGTAGTTCTCCACATTGTTCAAGAGAAATAAAATGTCCTATCAATTTTATGTCTTGAATCAGAAATAACTGATTCCGTAGATTTTCAAAATTGTATCGATACATTTACGGATTTGCCAAATTAAAATCACGTAAAAAATGGTTTCTTAAATTAATTTGAGTTTAAATTTATGGTAATAGTGCATTTTTTGTTGATATTGTCAAATCTATAAGAAAATTTAAAATAAACATACCTCAATATAAATAAAACACAAAATAGTTGTTGACTTTGATACCTACTTCTACGCATCTAAAATCTGGTCGCGTTAGGTAGTCGGAAACCGTAAACAAACCAAATGCAACGCGATTGGTGAGCGCGCTTAATGACTGATGACGTTTACTTAAGCGTGGCAATGCGGATAAACATCCAGTACTAATGTTCATCTTAAATGGTTGTTGCATTTATTTTTTGTGCAAGTAGTGTGACTCTGCAAATTAAAAAATGACCGAAAACCTTGATAGTAATCCGTTAAAAAGGTAAAACAAATTTAAATAAGCTCGTAGATGCAGGAATGCCATGCTTGGTGACCGAAAAGAGATTGTTCTTTGGCGCCGAAACTTTTTAAGGACAATTAAAAGATATCGCGAAGAAAGGCGATCGATATTTTTTACTGACGAAACTTCGGTTAACGCTGATGATTGTTTTTATTTCTTTTTTGTTTTACCAGTTAAATACATAATTTGCAAACATTTTTAATAATAACAGCTATTTCGACCTTGAACTTTTTTTTATGACAAACACCTGTTTTAAACTGGGCTTTGTTATTGATAAAATGATACGTAACGGATCTAATTTAATTGGTAGTTCTCATTTTACTTTCGAAGCGAATAGACGTGTGTGAATACCCGATAAGAGCGCAAGAAAGTTAAGTGACAACGTTATCACGCGATAACCGTGAGGTCAAAAATCTTTAATTTTATTTAAATACGTAAATAAAAGTGTTGTGTATTTACATATAAAAATATCAAAATGTTGCCAGCCTGTAATGGACCCGGATTAGGTAATGTTTCTTTTACTCAACAAATGTATCAAATGCCTAATACTACACAGTGCCAACCAATACCAAACAGCCAAATTTTTCCAATGCCGCAGTTATCACAATTCACACCTAATCATTATACCCAATTAAGTGATTTAAACAGTTTACCTGGAAACCAGCAACAATTTTTAAATATGCAAGTGCATTCAAACCCATCCCACCATCAAAGACAAACTCATCAGCTACAACGAATGACTTCTACTAGTGAAGACGAAGAAGAAGAAAGAGAAAATGCATCGCCTAGTATACACAGTGTCCCCTGGCAACTAGTAAAAAGTGTTAAAAGAAAAAAATGCGTGTCAATAATCAACTCACCGGTAATAATGAAAGTGAAATAACAACAAATAACAGATTTAATGTACTAAGCAATGACAACAAAGACAGCAACACTACTGAACCTAATAACCACCCCGCAAACGAAAGAATACATAAACCCCCTCCCATATTTGTCTACGACGTTATAAATTATCCCCAAATGATAACTCAAATAAATGAAATTGCAGAAATAGAACAATACACTACAAAAACCATGGCCAACAATATTATTAAAATTACTTGTAACACACCTGAAACATATCGCAAAATGATTACCTTTATGAAAGAAAAGAATATAACACATCACACATACCAAATCAAGGACGAAAGGGCATACAGGATAGTCATAAAGCACTTGCACCGTACAATAAATACAACAGACATCGAAAAAGAATTAGCTCAGTTAGGACACAAAATACCGCAACATAATGAACGCCAAAAAACGAATAACTAAGGAGCCGTTAAATCTATTTTTCGTAGACCTGGAACCCGCAGCCAACAACAAAGAAGTCTATAAGATTAATCGTCTTCAAAATAAACAAGTGGTAATAGAACCTCCTACAAAATCTAAAACCACAATTCAATGCACTAGATGCCAGCTTTACGGTCACACGAAGTCCTATTGTAACAGAACTTATTTATGTGTTAAATGCGGAGATCCACACAGCACAACCAGCTGTAAAAACCTAACAATACGGCTACAAAATGCAGTCTATGTGGGGGTCCCCATCCCGCTAACTATAAAGGCTGTACATACTATCACAATATATCTAAAGAACTCTCACATCAAAACAAAAATGGTAGTTCATCCATAATCACCACAAACCGGCTACAACCCTTTACCTTCACCCAGTCTATTTCAAATAACAGAAGTTATGCTCAGGTAACAAGAAATAACTTAAATCACAATCTTCCTAACTCAGATACAGAAGAAAACAGTGCCACCACTTTGATAAAATTCCTCGACGAATTAAAAGTAATGTTCAATCAACTGATGCAACAGAATAGCATGGTGTTAACCATGCTTACAACACTGATCAATAAATTGACTTCCTAATGGCTAAATTCCTACGGGTGGCACTCTGGAATGCAAATGGGTTAGCCCAAAGAAAAAACGAGATAGTACTGTTCTTAAAACAAAATTACATAGATGTACTACTCATCAGTGAAACTCATTTCACAGCAGAAAGTTACTTTCGCATACCGTATTATAACTTATACTACTGCAACCATCCAGACGGTACCGCCCATGGAGGAGCAGCAATATAAATTAAAGAAACACTCAAACAACATGAGCATAGCAAATATGAAGAACACTTCCTTCAAGCTATTTCAGTAACAGTGGAAACTTTACCATATGACCTTACCATTTCTGCAGTATATTGTCCGCCTCGCCACAACATAAAACAGCAACACTTTCAAACCTTTTTCCAAACGCTTGGCTCTAAATTTATTGCTGGAGGTGATTATAACAGCAAGAATATATCTTGTGGTTCACGACTAACCACCACCAAAGGTAGGGAACTCGAACGTACAATGCATGAAGCAAATTATTCATTCCTCTCAACGGGCTCTCCCACATATTGGCCATCTGATCCGGACAAAACTCCGGATCTCTTAGACTTCTTTATAACTAAGGGATTATCCACAACACACACAGATATCATCGCAAGCTATGATTTAACATAGGACCATTCTCCGGTAATTGCCACTATAAGCCAGGCCGTAATTACGAAAGAACCCTCTCCCAAACTTCATAATTCTCGAACAAACTGGGAAGAATATAGACGCATTATAACCGAAGACTCACTTAAATGTAAGACTAAAAGAGCCCTGCGAATTAGAAACAAAAACAGCTGAATTCGTCAAGATCATGCAACAAGCCGCCAAACAAGCTACTCCTCCTCAAAATCCTAAGCAAACTATAAATAATATTCCCCTAGCAATTAAAAAATTAGTGGCCTAAAAAAGAAGAGCGCGTGCGGTATGGCAGCGCAGTCATACTTATACCCGCCGACAAAACCAAATACAATCACATAGCCAACAAACTAAAGCTTCAACTCAAAGAGATGCGAGAAGCATCATTTCGGGAATATGTTAGCAGCCTTAATAGATTTGACCACTCCATATGGAAGCCAGTACGATTTTCAAAGAAACCAAAATACTTCTGTCCTCCAATAAGAATAACCGTGCCAACCGTCGGACCATGGGCACGAAGTGACCAAGAAAAAGCCGACCTATTCGCACAACATCTGTCTACTGTATTCACTCCACACAGAAATGATCCTGATTTAGAAATAGAACAATACCTGTTAGCTCCCGTCGAAACACCACAGTCTATTCGCCAAACCACACCAAATGAAATCCGAAAAGAGATCAACTTCTTGAATCTCATGAAATCACCAGGTCTAGACTTGGTAACAGCCAAAATGTTGAAAGAACTTCCCAAAAAAGGCTTTGTAATGCTCACATACCTCTATAACGCCATATTAAGACTGGGATACTGGCCTAAACACCTTAAGCAATCACAAATCATTATGATAGCAAAACCCGGCAAAAACCCAACTGACGTCACATCATATCGCCCAATAAGTTTGTTATCGGTAGTCTCCAAATTATTCGAGAAGCTCTTGTTACGAAGAATAAAAGAGGACTTGAATACGAATACATGGATTCCACACCATCAGTTTGGTTTCCGTGAAGCGCATTCCACGGTGCAGCAAATACATCGCATAACAAACGCTATCAACAAATGCTTGGAGGCAAGACAATACTGTTCCGCAGTGTTCCTAGATATAAGTCAATCATTTGACAGAGTGTGGCACCCTGGCCTTGTATATAAAATAAAACAGACACTTCCCTCTCCGTACATTCAACTGTTTAAGTACTATCTGACAGATCGTGAATTCCAGACAAAAGTAGGGACAGCTAGTTCATCTTCTCATCCAATTCAAGCTGGGGTGCCGCAGGGCAGTGTCCTGGGCCCGCTCTTGTATCTGTTGTATACATCTGATATGCCTACAACTGCAACTACAACCATCGGCACCTTTGCAGACGACACCGCTATTCTTACAAGTCACGATAACCCAGCTATGGCGGCAACAAATCTACAAACTCACCTAACTACGCTTCAGGGTTGGTTTGAAAAATGGCGCATTAAAATCAACGAAACAAAATCCAAACATATAACCTTTACTCTCCGAAGGGGTGTTACCCCTACTGTTCATCTCAATAATATTGAATTACCTCAAACAACTGAAGTAAAGTATCTGGGACTCACCCTTGACAGCAAAATGACCTGGAAACAACACATCAAGAAAAAAAGACAGCAACTCGATTTACGAGCTAAAGACCTAAACTGGTTAATAGGTAGACACTCGCACTTATCATTGGAAAATAAGGTATTACTCTACAAGACTGCCTTAATACCAATTTGGACTAATGGGTTAGAGCTATGGAGTTGTGCAAGCAAGTCTAACATTCAGATAATTCAGCGATGCCAGTCCAAAATTCTGAGGATGATGGCAAATGCCCCATGGTATGTTTCTAATGAAACACTGCATAGAGACCTAAATATACGATATGTTCAAGATGTCATCCGTGAAAGTAGTACTAAGCACCACGTTAAACTGGAACAGCATACTAATCCCCTGATTGCTTCTTTATTAATACCAGATCTCAACAGAAGACTTAAAGGCCAATGGCCAATTGACCTAACATGAAATAAGTGAAGTTCGTCGCAGGACGTATCTTCTTCATGACATAATTTATTGTACTAGATATTTTTAGTGTATTATAACATTAGCTTATAGAATGTATTATTCTGATTGCTGATTATATATATATAATAAAAAAAAAAAATTTAATTGGTGTTAAACATTTTCATCGTCTCTTTAGATTTCACGTGCTAGAACGTATACTCTAAGCGGTAACTCATTATGGGAACGTAGATTTAAGCGGTCACCTGGCCACTGTTTGTTTACGCTTTCCGAATAGCTAACGCGACCGAAGTTTAATGATATATCATCAGAAGGCGCCAACCATAAAAGTGCTTCGGGGCGCCCAGGAGATTGATCTGGGTCTGGTTCGTACAATTTGTATTGTATTCTTATTTGAATGTAACCTATTATTAGGCTATAAACCTGTTGCTTACTTAGAAATAACTAAATAAATTTTGTTCTAGATGCAAACCTTTTCGCAGTCTATTATTTATTTATATTAGTTTATTAAGCCCAACAGATTTTTCCCATTTACAGAGCTATTAAAAAGACAGTTACATGTTATTATACAACACATGTAAACTGTAAAATTGCAATTCCAGTAGGTAAACAAAAATTAAAAAAAAAAAGTTAAAAACTTTAGTAAAGTAATAATTAAATACAGTGTAGAATTGGTAAATAAATATTTTACAGGTAATTAAGTGTGGTTTACATCATTTTCATGTAAAGGACAAAAATGCATTTAATATGGATCTTAACGTGTTGAAAAATATATCTTACAAAAGTAGATATTTTATTTGCATTTGACCATATTTTATAAATTGGTGGTTTATTTAAAAAATTTGTTGTTGCTCTCTCGCAATCAAAATCATATAAGAATCTAGTGCTAATACGAGAAACATTGGCCTTAGGAAGCATTTTTGGACAATTAATGTTGTTATGAATCAAATTGTATACAAACTTTATAAAAAATTATAGCTCTTCGGGTTTCTAAATCTATAATATCAAAGCTACATAGTAACCATGCACAGTATAGACACCCGTCCTCTCGAAACATAAGGTAGTTTACAAATCAACGTTGAACCTTTTCCATTTCGATAACATAACAACCTTTACCCCAAATTATAGCTCCATATTCAAGTTTGGATCTCACAAATGCATAGTACAGACACAATAAGATTTTCATATTATGAAAAGCTTACGAGTTCCTTATTACGAAACCGAGAGATTTAGTTGCATCCTGTACTATATGATGTATATTTGTTTGAAACTCAAATCTGGTGTCAAAAATACACCAAGATTCTGAAACTTTGTGCCACGCTGAAGCACAATACAATTAACAGTGTAATCAAACTCTACTGTAATTTGGAGTATATTTGTTGCTATAACATACTACAGTAGGAACTCTATAATCCGAACACACTGTATTCCGAACATCCAGTAATCCGAACAGCAACATTTACAAGCTATAATCCGAACAAACCTCTTTAATTCGATATCCTCTTTAATTCGAACAAATCTCTTTAATCCGAACAAGAAAATTCTATACACATACGAAAATTGAATATGTAGAGTTCTTGGAAGGTGAATATTAATTATAAATGAGATTATAGCAGATTGCTGATGAAGTTTTTGGCTGATACTGAGTTACGACCCGACAGGTGTAAACAAATTCTACGAAGATCAGCAAACGGTTTTCTTATTAATATAAAGAGTAATAAAAACCCTGAAGGCTACAGATGTAAAAAATAAGCTATAAATATAGTAATCATAGCATCACAAAGGTGCTCTAAATGTTTTGACGTTGCAGTTTTGCCGCAATTGTTTGTATAATGACATCATCTAACTTAAAACTCTTTCTTACAATTTTGTTAATAGCCAATTTGTATTTGTGGCGTTCGAAATTCAATAAAAAAATGTCAAAACGTAAACACATATTATTAAAACTATTAGAGAAATTCAGCAATTAAATATTGGGTTGGTGTTTAACGATTGGTTTAAAATATGGTGTTGGTAAATAGACAACCAGTGATATAAAGAAAAACATAACAAAAATCCTAGAATATGTCTCATCTACTGACAAAGGTACAGAAAATAGAGAAATACATAAATGAATACCATAAAATGAGAGCACAGCGCTATAAAAGGAGAAAGAGAAAACTTAAAGCAAAAAATTACTGATTTTCTTAATTAGAAATAAAAGTTTTGTAACAAAATTAGTAAATTACATAATTTAAGTTCTTTATAATAAAGTACCATGGCATAAAACAATATTTATATTCGTACATCCAGTAATCCGAATTCCTCGTTAATACGAATTACCCTTGCATTTATAAGTTCGGATTAAAGAGTTCTACTGTACTTTGATTTACATATATTTAAAGAATGGCGAGATATTTGGCACCATAAAAATACTGTAGTCTATTCACGTTGTAATCGTTCACAGTCTTTTTTATATTAGTAATTTTAGAAAATAGTTTAGAACCGTCAGCATGTAGTCATTTATAAACAAAATAAACAATAATGGTCCAAGGTTTAGATTCCTGGCGATCTCCTGAAATAGCTATAAAATCATGGGATCTGTAATTATTGTATTCTACATACAGTGTCTGCTCTTGAAGATATGACAGAAATAATGCTGCAAGTGCATCAGAAAGTCCCTCATAATCAGTTTCCGAAGAAGTATTGAATGATTTATCTTGTCAAACTCTTTTAATTAATGCAAAGAAAACTACAAACATCATAATTTCTCTAATTAAATTAACACACAAGATAATCTATATTGTAACAAGAGAGAAACAGAAAGAACCTCTTCTTCACACAACAAATGGAATATTCTACAGCATTCGAGAGAATGACGCATCGCACCAAGCATGTAAACCAGACGCGGTTTATCTAGCGCCTTCCAGAATAGTAGGTTCCAGCGGCATCTGGTACGATTATATGAGGGTATAAAATCGACTTCGCGGATAAAAGAGGGGCAGTCAACAGCGAGTAGTTAAATGGGTATCACGAAATAAATAGTAAATGTAAAGATAAATGTTGTATTAGAAATTCATAATGGTTTATAATCATAGTGTTGATTTATAGTGTATTCATTAGTGTTTGTAAATAAATATTTCTTATTAATAGACGATTTAAACAGCACTTTTGTTATTATTTTAAAAAGAACGTTACAGTATTGTCAGG
Organism: Agrypnus murinus; assembly: GCA_929113105.1. Taxonomy (NCBI): domain Eukaryota; kingdom Metazoa; phylum Arthropoda; class Insecta; order Coleoptera; family Elateridae; genus Agrypnus; species Agrypnus murinus. The sequence continues at coordinate 72,173,406 of OV816027.1, forward strand.
TGTCGGGTTTTAAAATAAATAAAATCGTGTAATAAACAAAGTGCTGTGAGAATAAACTGTTAGTGTTAAAAACAATTACAACTAATAATTAAAATGGCGATGAAATTGTTAAAAGATCTGAAGGTAATAGACTTAAAACGTGAACTGGAAGAACGGGATTTGGATACAACGGGCCTTAAAAGTGTGTTAATAAATAGGCTAAGAGAATGGCTTTTGGAACAGAAGGAAGATCCTGAAAATTACCTCTTCGAAATACCTGGATCCGCAATTGATACTAGTTTGTTGTTAAGTAAAATGGAAGATAATTCTAGAAAGTCAGAAGAAAATTCTAGAATGTTAAAAGAAGAACTACTGGAAAAGTACGAAGAGAATTCTAGAATGTTAAAAGAAGAACTACTAGAAAAGTCGGAAGAGAATTCTAGAATGTTAAAAGAAGAATTACTGGAAAATTCTAGAAAGGCCGAAGAAAATGTTAGAATGCTAAAGGAAGAAATACTGGAGAATTCCAGGAAATCCGAAGAAAACTCAAGAAGGCTTAAAGAAGAATTATTAGAAAAGTCTGAAGAAAGTTCTAGAAGGCTTAAAGGAGAATTGCTGGAAAATGTCAAAGCGTTGGAAGATAAAAGTTTTTGGAGAATTTTTTGAGAATGCCAGCGCGTTAGGACTGTTGGAAGGTAGATTGGCGGAACAAGATAGGATAATAAAGATGGTAGAAGAGAAAATAGCCCAAATGCAATTACCACCAACAGCTAAGAAAGACGACCAAATGTTGGAAGATAGAATGAATCAACTATGGTTTCCCTCAACGTCTGAGTGGCCGTTTAATGAAGGAAAGAAACAATTTAAAGAAGAGAAGGTTCCTACTGTAGGGATAAAAGTAAAACCACCCACATTCGATGGAAAGATACCTTGGTCCACCTACTACAAACAATTTGAGGCGGCCGCTGGGGCCAACGGATGGACAGGCAAGGAAAAGGCCGTTTCTTTAACTGTGGCTTTGCGTGGAGACGCGTTGAACGTCCTGCAAACAATCCCAGCAGGACAGAAAAATGATTATCAATTGTTAGTGTCTAGATTGGAGATGAGATATGGAGACGTGCATCTTCAACAAGTGTATCACCCGCAAGTGAAGAATCGTATCCAGAAGAATGGAGAAAGCCTGCAGGAGTTTGAAGCCGATGTTGCGCGGCTTGTCCGATTGGCGTACCCTACAGCACCCGATTCATTTCTGGGACAGCTCGCTGTGCAGACCTTCATTGATGGGTTAAGAGATGGGAAAACACAACAATCATTGAGGCTGGCACGACCAAGAACAACTGATGATGCGCTTGCTCATGCCTTAGAATTTGAAGCTGCAAAGCAAGCGTCCCGAGGTCACGGGCGTGTTCGGGCCGTTGTGGAGGAAGAAGAAGGTTCTAAAGATCACCTAGAGGAGTTAGTACTGAGAGTTCTTCGGAAGGAAGAAAGCCGTAAGAAGAATCATCAAGAAGTTCGAGGGCCTCGTTGTTGGAATTGCGGTGAACAAGGTCACATACGACGTCATTGCCCTAAAACGGGTTCAGCAGTCGGAAAACTAAAGAAGATCGACGAGAGGGGGCGAACGTTGACCTTGAGTAGAGATGCCCGGAAGATCACCATTCATGCTGTAACATCAAAGAATAGTACCAGTAGTTTGTTCGTAGATGGAAAAATTGCTAATCGAACTGTTCCACTACTTATTGATACGGAGGCGACAAAATCCATCATACGCCCTAATGTTCTACGAACAAGTATGAAGCTGTTACAGACAACTACTCAACTCCGTACAGCAACAGGTGAAGTGATACCTACACGCGGAGTGGTGAAGATGAAGATTGGCATTGGAAGTGAAGAACGTGATCATGAGGAGCTGGTAGCCGACATCATTGACGAATTCATCTTGGGAATGGACCTCCTGAGAAAATTTGGTTTTACATTGGACTTCAAAGGGGGTGTTTTGAAGGTTGGTAACGAAGAACTTCCGTTGCACCCACGAGAAGATCCTGTCGTAAGGGTTTTGCTGACAGAAGATGTGATATTGCCGGGCCAAAGCGAGATGGTTGTCGAGGCAGGTTTGGATGGAGATCTTCGGGTAGGATGTGTGCGAATGATGGAGCCTGTTTATGATAAGAAGATCCATAGTGGCATACTGGTGGGAAAAGCGCTGATCAAGGTTGGAAAGACAGTACCGGTGAGGCTTATGAACGTTAATGTGAATCCGGTGACATTGAAGAAGAGTACCCTTGTGGGACAGTGTGTGCCAGTATTCCGAGTAGCCAGGTGTATGGCCGATGTTCCAAAACCAGCGCCCAAAGACCATGGTGGAAAATTAGTGGGTCTAGTTCGTGCGAAGACCTTAACAGAACGGAAGTAAAAGAGATACAGGGTTTGGTTCACCGATACCAAGATATCTTCGCTCTTGACGATAGCCAGAAGGGACGAACAAATATAGTAAAACATAAAATCAATACAGGCAACTCTATGCCTGTCCGTCAGCAGCCGAGGCGTCTACCTCTAGCAAGGCGAGCAGAAGCCGAAAAGATTATTACCGATATGGAAGAACAAGGGGTCATCGAGCCATCCAGCAGTCCATGGGCATCACCGGTGGTCCTGGTCAGTAAGAAGGACGGGTCAACGAGATTTTGTGTGGACTATCGGCAGCTCAATAACATGACCAAGAAAGACAGGTTTCCCTTACCACGCATCGACGACACGTTAGATACCCTGTCTGGTTCGCGATGGTTTTCGACTTTGGACTTGAAGAGTGGTTATTGGCAAGTTGAAATGGAACCTGAAGACCGGGAGAAGACCGCGTTCACTATTGGTTCCGGACTATGGCAGTTTACAGTTATGCCTTTCGGTCTATGTAACGCTCCGGCCACCTTTGAGCGTCTAATGGAGACCATCCTGAGAGGGCTGTCGTGGAAGACCTGCCTGGTATACCTAGATGATGTGATTGTAGTCGGAAAATCATTCAACGAACATTTGAAAAATCTAGAGGAAGTGTTCCGAAGACTACGTGGAGCCAATCTGAAACTGAGTCCGAAAAAGTGCCACATATTCAGAAAGGAAGTGAAATATCTCGGGCACGTCGTATCACAAAATGGAGTGGCAGCCGACCCCGATAAGATTCGTGCAGTTCAAGAGTGGCCAACACCGAAAGATAAACACCAAGTTCGTAGTTTTCTTGGGTTATGTACCTACTACAGGCGTTTCGTTCCTGGGTTTGCCAATATAGCGAAACCTCTTACAAGGTTAACTGAAGATGGGCGCGAGTATGTTTGGAGCGGAGAGTGTGAAACAGCTTTCCAACAGTTGAAGCGTGCCCTGACAACAGCACCAATATTGAGCTATCCACGGACAGAAGGGAAATTCATACTTGACACAGAAGCAAGTAATCTGGCCATTGGGGGTGTACTTTCTCAGATACAGGATGGACAAGAAAAGGTCATCGGCTATTTTAGTAAGGTTTTGTCGAAAGCCGAAAGGAATTATTGTGTGACCAGAAAAGAACTATTGGCCGTCGTGAAGTCCGTTGAGCATTTCTACAAATACTTGTACGGACGGAAGTTTTTATTGAGGACGGACCATGCAGCGTTGAAATGGCTTCTACAATTCCGTAATCCTGAAGGCCAGGTCGCAAGGTGGATCGAGCGATTACAAGGATACGACTTTGACACAGAACATCGAGCGGGCACTAGTCATCGAAATGCCGATGCTCTTTCAAGAAGACCTTGTCCAACGGATTGCCGTCATTGCTTTCGCTTGGAAGAGAGGGTTTGCCAAGTATTAAGAACTACCATCGTCAACGACAATTGGTTGCCGGAAGAATTGCAACGACAGCAGAAGGCTGATCCCGAACTAAAAATAGTACTGGAATGGAAGCGCGTGGGAGAAAGGCCTGCCTGGGAGGCCGTCAGCCCTTTCAACAGAACGCTCAAAGCATATTGGGCCCAATGGGAGTCCTTGAAGGTGGAAAACGATCTCCTGAAGCGAGTACTGGAGAGTGAAGATGGCACCACCATTAGGTCTCAGTTCGTGGTTCCAAGAAGCCGAGTGGCTACAGTGTTGCGACATCTCCATGACGGTGCCTCAGGAGGACACTTCGGTTTGAAAAAGACTTTGGAGTAAGTTAGGGAGCGTTTTTATTGGGTCAACTGTAAAGAAGACGTGAAGGAGTGGTGCCGGAAATGTGAACTATGTGCCACTGGTAACGGACCCTTGGGGAAACGAAGAGCACCTATGAGGCAGTACAATGTGGGTAGTCCTCTGGAAATAGCTATAGATATTGCCGGACCATTTCCCGAAACCGACGATGGGAATAAATACATATTAGTGGCAATGGACTACTTTACCAAATGGCCAGAAGCATATGCCCTACCAAACCAGGAATCTGCGACTGTTGCTGACGTACTAGTCAAAGAGTTTTTCAGTCGCTTCGGAGTGCCCATGGAGCTGCATTCGGATCAAGGCCGCAACTTTGAGTCTGTACTATTTGGAGAAGTCTGTCGATTGTTGGGCATTCGCAAGACTCGGACCACACCGTTACATCCGCAGTCCAATGGAATGGTAGAACGCATGAATCGAACAATGGGCAAATATTTGGCCAAGGTCGTCTCCGATCATCAACGAGACTGGGACCAATACCTGCATCTGTTCCTGATGGCTTATCGTGCATCGGTCCACAAAACAACCGGTCAGTCACCAGCGTCTGTGATGTTTGGACGCGAGTTACGGTTACCGTGTGATCTGGAATTTGGGTCTCCATCTATAGAGCAGGAGGTAGCCGGGAATGATTATGTCATCAACTTAAAGAAGAAGTTGGAGGATATTCACGACCGAACCCGAAACAATAGTCGAATCGCGAGTGACCGGATGAAGGCTACGTACGATGTGAGAGCCCAAGAAGGAGGGTTTCAACCTGGAGAGTTTGTCTGGTTATACAACCCGCAAAGACGTCGTGGCTATTCTCCAAAGTTACAGCGGAATTGGGAGGGCTCATACCAGGTGAAGAAACGAATAAATGACTTGATTTATCGCATCCAGAAATTGCCAAGAGGGAAACCAAAGGTGGTACACTCCAATCGTCTGGCGCACTATGAGGGAAATAATGACGCAGTCCCGGATCGGGAAGATGAGGCTGAGGTGGCTATCAATACCGTAAGGCCTGGAGATGATCAGCCAACCTTCAGAGAATTTATGGCTGCGTTTTCTGGAACTAGAAAAGTGCGATTCGGAGTCACGACTGAGATGCAACAAAATCTCTTCCGGGTCCCTGGTGATTATTCCATTGCCCACTGTGTCTCCGAGGATCTCCGTATGTCCAGGGGAATCGCAGTAGTGTTTAGAAATAAATTTGGACGGCTGAATGAACTTCTAGAACAAAATCCCTCTGTTTGTAAATCCTTACGCTTGCCTGATCATGACCGATCCATTTACTACTTGGTAACCAAGCAGTTTTACTACCAGAAAACGAGTTACGCCGACTTGTGTAGGGCATTATGGAATTTGAGGATCGAGTTGCTTACCAGGGGAATTAACAAACTGGCAGTTCCCAAACTCGGCTGTGGGGTCATTCCAAGTCAAATCATCCAATGGTCTGAACCTTGACATCTTAGATTTTTATAATTTTTGGTACACTTATAGTACCCACGAAGAAGACAAGAAATATAAAATTTCAGATTTTTTTGACTTATGGTTTATGAGTTATAGCCTTCCAAAAATTCAGAAAACTCCCAATTGTGACCGCGTTTTTAAAGCTTTAAACGGCCGTAGATTGAAAACTATGTGTCCTAGAAAGCTGAAATTTGTGTTATTGTCTTCAGTGTTTAATGGGCTTTCATTTGATATGCACCATGAGTACCATTAGAAAAATTTCATGTTATTTTGCAGAATCCAAAAAAGTTTTTTTAAAAAACCAAAATACGTCCCCTTTAATTTTTTTGAAAAAAATGTATGTTGTTCATACACTGATTGACTACTTCTATGCAAAATTTTAGGGTGGGATGACAATGGGTTCTTGTAGAAAAAAAAATTTCTAATGTCATCGCGCAAGCAAAAGCAGGTAAAATCTGTATGTAGCTACGTCGGCAATGCTTGTCACAACAGCAAATATAAATTAAAAATTTGTTGCAACTTATTTTTATGTACCACTGCGATTTGTTTTATTTATTTTATTGTTTTTCATTCTGATTGACTACTTGTATGCAAGATTTTAGAATGGGATGACAATGGCTTCTTGGAGAGAAAGATATTTTAGTATCAGCAGCCTTGTATATTAACCTATCCCATAGCATTTGGCAGTAACAAATTTGTTTTAGAGACAAAACTGAGATAAACCTAACTAAATATAATAATAAATAATAAATGTAATAGTAATATATAATATAATAAAAATAATAAATAATAATAATTACTCTTTACAATTTAGTAATTACAAATGTGTACACATTTGTTATAATTTACAATAATTAGTTATAATTATAAGTAGGTACAGATCACAACAGGAGTGTTTCATGTCGGTACTTGCATGGAACTATAGTAGTGAAGGTATGTAATTCAGTGATGCTCATTTAATTCTATGTTAAAGATTGATCAGGCAAGTTCATGTGTTAAAATACCAAAGTTTTAACGTTGATTTTAGTTATGAATTTTATTGTTTTACTGTGTCAAGAAGCCTAATTTATTTTAATGTAAATTATGTTACTTTTATGTTTTAAAATTTCTAATTTTTTATGAACTACTTCCAGTGTTTCATCTGGTGATTTTGTAAGGCAAGCTTACAAAGACCTTATGATGACCAAATCTTAACTCCACAACAGTTATATGACTTTGCTACAAAGAACATAACCGGAATAAACTTTCAGTATTGTACAGTTGCCGATTATGAAAAAACTGTTAATGCCTTGATTCAATGAATCAAAAGCAATCACAGGAACTCAAAAGTTCCACTCTTTTAAACCTTTGTCCGAAAACCAAGTTGTTGCTAAACACTATTACTTTAGTGAAAATGAATGTGTACAAAACGTGAAACACTAGATCTTATAACACTAATTAAATTTAATTTGTAGATAGATTATACTGTTAAAATAAATAAAAGAAATCGTAGTGGTACATAAAAATAAGTTGCAGCAAATTTTTAATTTATATTTGCTATTGTGCCAAGCATTGACGACATAGCTACATACAGATTTTACCTGCTTTTGCTTGCGCGATGATATTAGAAATATTTTTTTCTACAAGAACCCATTGTCATCCCACTCTAAAATTTTGCATAGAAGTAGTCAATCAGTGTATAAACAACATATATTTTTTTCAAAAAAATTAAAGGGGACGTATTTTGGGTTTCTAAAAAAACTTTTTTGGATTCTGCAAAATAACATGAAATATTTCTAATGGTACTCATGGTGCATATCAAATGAAAGCCCATTAAACACTGAAGACAATGACATAAATTTCAGCTTTCTAGGACAAATAGTTTTCAATCTACTGCCGTTTAAAGCTTTAAAAACGCGGTCACAATTGAGCGTTTTCTGAATTTTTGGAAGGCTTTAACTCATAAACCATAAGTAAAAAAAAACTCAAATTTTATATTTTTTGTCTTCTTGATGGGTACTATAAGTGTACCAAAAACTATAAAAATCTGAGATGTCAAGGTCCAAATTAATTAATTTTCTGGTTGAATTGATATGGAATGACCCTGTGGGCGGGACCAGCTGGATTGGAGAATCGTTAGAAACATGCTGGAAGTTGTCTTCAGAGGTACGGACGTCAAGATCTTTGTCTGCAGTTTTGACCCACAGCCCGCATTAAGGCCAACGAAGAGTTGTAGACTGTTACTTCTACCGTAATGGAACGTGTAGTCGAGGTGAAGACTGTCGATATCGTCATGACCCGTTCTACAGGAACCAGAGCATAAAACCTGTTCTGGGACAGAACAGACTTGAAGAGGGGGGCAGTGTAACAAGAGAGAAAAAGAAAGAACCTCTTCTTCACACAACAAATGGAATATTCTACAGCATTCGAGAGAATGACGCATCGCACCAAGCATGTAAACCAGACGCGGTTTATCTAGCGCCTTCCAGAAATACATAGTAGGTTCCAGCGGCTTCTGGTACGATTATATGAGGGTATAAAATTGACTTCGTGGATAAAAGAGGGGCAGTCAACAGCGAGTAGTTAAATGGGTATCACGAAATAAATAGTAAATGTAAAGATAAATGTTGTATTAGAAATTCATAATAGTTTTAATGGTTTATAATCATAGCGTTAATTTATAGTGTATTCATTAGTGTTTGTAAATAAATATTTCTTATTAATAGACGATTTAAACAGCACTTTTGTTATTATTTTAAAAAGAACGTTACAATATGTTTAAAACACAAGGCTTATTTTTTGTTCCAGTTCCTTTGAGTTCCGCTCGACCGATTTAGGCGATTCTTTTTTTATAATGAAGCTCTTGCTGTGTAGATTAGTCAACACTACTTCATTATATATTTTTTAAATTTTTATATTTTGAAATTATATAAATCTAAAATGTTTAATTTGAGATGCATGGATTGGACATTCACTTGCAGCACCATCTCATTTTCCATGGTGGTTAAGTTTTAGAACAATTAACAATTATAAAAGTTTTCTCAAACTTTCTTCAATTTGCTGCAACCCACCATTTGCATCATTAAAGTGTTTAACGTTTGATTTGTTATTAAATATTAGGTTTCGTAGACAAACCCGCATAGTTGAAATCCATAGAAAGTCAACAAATTATACAAATAGTTGGTGATGGCAATTGCTTATTTATAGCTGTTTTATAGTTTGGAGTTTTGAACAAAACAAATCATCGTCAGATAACTTTGCAAGTTATAAATGACTGGGGCAATTATTATAAACATTTTATTATTTCATTATTGGCGATCACACTTATTATCGTGTTCCCATTAACACTGCCTTAGATTACAAAAATCTTATGTCCTTCTATAATGTATACATCAGTCATATTGAACTTTATTGTAGTTTAAAACACAGCTCATTTATGTTTCACTTAGTCTACTAGTTCTACAAGACCGATATGCTTTATCCTTTTTTATATTAAAGTTTTAACTCTGTAGATTAGTCAACACTACTTAATTTTTATATTTTTAAAACCGTTCTTTCTTTAGTCTGTGGAGTTTTAGTTTTGTGACTTTTAATTATTTATATTTTTAATTTAAAATGATTATTTGTAATCGATGCATTTCAATATTCCCAAGACCGTCCACTTACAGTGCTTGCTTCATCACGTTTAGGCACTAAACATCCTGTTAAATAACGCGTTCAAAAGTTCGTCTTGTATCCCGAAAAACCCGAATTGTATCTCACAACGAATGTTGTATTATTTTATATAAGGAAATCCTTCAATAAATTAGCGTTTTGACCATCATGTTTTAATGGGGTTTCCCTAGTAACTTTTGATTTTAGGATAAGTAATAAATCAGCCAGCAGAAGGAAATGTAGCAGATTAATAAATAACTTCTTTAATTTCTAATAACGTCTAAATAACACATACAAAGAATTCAAAATTATTACTAAATTTGTTTAGCTTATTTAAATCAAACATTGATATATATTAAAAAAATTAAAACTTCAGAACATTTTAAACAAAAACTCCATACAAACATTAACAATCCAGTTCTTGCAGAGAGTTTATCATCTTGTCCACTTTCGGAATAGTCAGAGGACAATAAAAGTCCAATAATGCTTTAGCTTCATTCAAGAGCTGTTTCAAAATATTAACGGATACCCTGAAAAGATAAAATGGTTAATTATACTTTAAACTTTACAGAAAATTCATTTTACAAATTGATCCACAATATGTTAATTTCAGAGAAGGATATACTTGCCGTATATTTTGCATAGGCATCTGTGATCTGGTTTTCTTAAGTTCGATAATTCCAACTTTACTAAGATGTAATATTACTATAGCAGTGTCAAATCCAAAATTGATATATCTCTTCTTACAGAATATTACCCGTTCTTTGACCAATTCAAGCATCTCCATTGTGTTGCCTGCAAATGTTTTCAGTTTTTTTTATTTGGTTGCAAAATCAATTATTATCAATCATCTATTAAGTAAGGGCTTTAAGAATTTCATTATTGAATTTCATCAAGATCATATCAATCTTAATATCATTATCAATTCTTTGAGAAATCAAATTTTTAAGCTGTTACTTTTGGAACTTTAAAATTTTGAATTGTGTGGACTTATACAGTCTTAATTTTTCGATGTTTAAAACTGAAACTCTTGGATATCCAAATTAATTCTAAATACCATGAGACTTTGATAATTTAAAATCTGAATATTTTGAAACATCCGAATTTAGGAGTATGAAACTCCAAACAACTAAACTGTATAAGAAATAAAATTGAGAAATTCAGGAATTTTTAAAAATTTTCTCTTCAGTCTCCTTTCCTGAAAATTTACAACTAAAATTATTGAATTTTAAAAATTTCAATTGGTGCGATTTAAAAATTCAAATTTTTAAAACAGAGTATGAAACTTGGAAAGTACAGTTACGGCCAAATAAATCTGGGCGCTTATTTGAGGTTACATAACTTCTTTTGTAAATTTGTTGTTTGTAGATCAGACTTTTGATCTACTAATATTACCATCGATACACAGTAGCGTCGCCTACCTAATAATTTCCAATGAGGCATTGAATTTAAGATTCAGAATTTTAATTATGATTGATTGAATAACAATAATCTAAACCTCTTGCCCAGATTTCTTTGGCTGTAACTGTACAAGCAATAGAGATCTGAAACTTCAACGCCTCAATATAAACAGAGCTGTACTGTAGCATAATGTGTGTGAATGGCTTTTTCAATTGATGTAATAACAACAATATTTAATTCAAAATTAATAGAATTACCTCTTTCATAATGAAGTTTAATTAGTCTTTGATGAAGTATTGGAAACATGATATGCGAGGAAACGTATATGGTTTTACTAACTTCCAAAGTTCTATTTCCATCTTCTAAATTATCAGAAGATAAAACTGAAAAGAAATGAATACAAATTTTAGAGAAACAAAAAACAACATGTGAACTATGGGCATCGCTTGGAAAAAATAAGGGCGGGGGAGATATAAAAAAGAGTATTTATTAATAAACATAAATCATATATACAGCGCTATTACATTAAATTGCAATATGTGCAATTTCCCTATGTTGCATTTGAAAATAATCGAGTCAAAGCATTATGCACACATAGACAACAAATTATACAGCACGCTTTTTTGTACTATTTACCTATATATTGCATGGTAAATAAATAGCACTGTATAAAAATTTTACTTTCTGTCGATGAGCCAGGGGGGGGCACGGCCCTCAGTCACCCTGCAGTGGCGACGCCCATGATGTGAACATACCGGGTGGGGCAATAGTGTGGGGAAGTCCGATAGCTCCTAACCGGTAACAGCTAGAAAAATCGTTCTAATACGGATGTAAACAGTGGATAGAGGCGCATCTAGAGAAATTATTTTCAAATATACAGGGTGTTGCAGAAAGGTGTGGCACGCTTAAGGTAATTCTTTTTAAATAGAATGCCTCAAATATTTTTGCATATTTAATATTTTTGAGGTAACACCTCTCTTGGCAGGTTTATTCATATCTAAAATATTAGCGCCATCTAATGACCGGTTTAGAAGTTATAAATTAAAAAAAAAAGAGTTTTACATTATCCCACTTTAACAGTTTACCGCTTTCACGGCCGCAACTGTGAAGACGAATTTAAGTAGGAATTTTGTTGCAGGGGCTTGTAGGGTGCTCTTCTTTAAAAGAAAATGAACCCGCCATGTACAATGTGTTCAAAATCAATTTTTAAATTTAGAGAACTTCAAAGCTAAAATTCACAACTTTTTCAAATGGAACACCCTGTATGTTTTGTACCTTTGTGATGCAGAATTAAATAACGAACATTTTTTGTATGTACGTCCCTATTGCTATCTTTTATTGAGAAAAAACTGCAAGAAGTACACAATTAAAAAATTATTTATTTAAAAAAATCAAGGTTTTTCAAATAAAACAAAAGGAAAAAACTATAACAAATGCTCCATATGTTGCCCATTTGCATGGACACACATTTCGATGCGCCTTTGAAATGATCTTTGTACATTTTTTAACATTGCCGGCGTGATACTTCTAAAAGCATGTATTATTCTATCCTTCATATTCTGGATTGTGGTTGGTGTCTCTGTATGAACAATTTCTTTCACATATCCCCATAAAAAGAAATCCATTTTTGTAAGATCAGGTGATCTCGGAGGCCATTTAGTGGGTCCATTCCTTCCAATCCATTGATGTGGGTAGATATTATTTAGGTGGTCGCTTACTGCATGTAAATAATGCGGTGGAGCACCGTCTTGCTGAAGCCACATCCCATTTTGGATCCTGTGATGAAGGTTCTTCTCCAAAAAAATGAAGATAAATAGCTCCAGTTAATGTACCATCAAAAGAAATTTGGCCCTATTACATGTTCTCCAATAATTCCCCTCCAAACGTTTATGGACCATCTGTGCTGGTTATCAAGTTGTCTGAAAAAGTGGGGATTTTCTGTATCATAATAATGGAAATTGTGCCTGTTAACAAATCCATTTTTATGAAACGTTGCCTCATCAGTGAACAAAACACTGTTGAAGAATGTAGCATCATCTTGCATTATGCCTATAGCCCAATTACAAAACTGTAAACGTTTTAGAAAATCGTCATCAGTTAATTCCTGGTGCATTTGAATGTGATATGCATGAAACTTATTTTTCTTTAAGATTCAACCAACAGAACGTCTACTTATTATTCCTACACTTCTCTCTGATTAACATGGAGATTCTCAATCGTTACCAGCACAACAGATAACCCATTTTCTTCGCTCACAACATTGTTAATTCGTTCACTTTTTCATACTGTACATTGCCGGTCCTCACAAATCTATCGAGCAGGTTTTGAAAGCTGTGAAATTTAGGGAGGTTCCGTTCAGGATACCGTTGGTGGTAAATTCTGCGGGCAAGCAAACAATTTCTTTCCGACTCGCCCAAAACAAAAGTCATGACTACAAGTTCTTCATTACCAAAATTCATTTTGAAAAACTAAAACACCTACTAGAACTAAACACTGATGGTCGATAACTGCGAGAAATGTACGTTTTGCATACGTGCAGAACAATTGCTAGATCACGGTGGGTCTGAAGCAGCTTCAAATGACGAAAATTTGCACCAATAATCTTCTTGCAGATTTCTAATCGGTCTCTTGAAACAAGCTGAAATTCAAAATATTCAGCTTTTTTCCCTGAGCCGTTTTTTGAGGAAATTCAATTTTAAGGTCGAGAATTACGAAAAATCAATGGCGAAATTTCAGATGTAGTTTTTACTCATTTTAATAGGCTTTTCTGTAAAGAAATAGCAGGTTCTGTATGAATATGTTTATTTTTCAAGAATTCAACACCAATTTAAGTATTATCATATATAATTTAACCAGTGGTCTAATTTTTTCCGACAAAATTTGTCATTTCAGATATGAGTAGCTTTCGCAACGAAAACTACACGAGTCGACGCAGGAGACGAGTGTAATTTTCCAAAAGCAAAAGCTACGAATGTCTTAAATGATAAATTTTGCAAGAAAAAATTAGACCACGAGTTGAATTCGGCTTGACAATTCATCGAGCAAATTTTTATTTAGCATGTGTAGTTAATATTAATTTAATTAAATTTGACATTTCATTTTGACATAAATTTTTTCACTAAGAAAAAACCACTAGTGGTTTTTTCACTATAAAACTAATTTCATTGGTCCCAATTTGAAAAATTCTGTAATTTGATTGGTTAAAAATTTTCGAGTTGGATTGTCATATATATCTACAATTATTTATTTATTTAATCACTATTTTCATGGAAATATGCGATTTTCTACGAAAAATTAAATGAAATACAACTTTAGAGTGATGCACCATATTCTAACTTTGATCGAATAAGGGTGACGTATAATGTTTTTAGACACTGTTCACTATTAAAAGAACCACAATTTCTATAGATAAAACCATAAATCTTGAATGCTGAAAATGTAAACTTGCTATCAAAAATTATACCAAGATCTTTAACAGTGGTATTTCTTTCAAGCATATTACCATCAATAGAGTAATCGAAGTTGATAACGTTTATTCGTCGTGTGAAAGTTACTACACAGCATTTATCGATGTTGAGCCGTAGATGATTTAATTTATACCAATTAGAAATATTTATCAGATCTCTTTGCAACTCATCACAATTTGTATGTGTTATAATAGACTTAAATAGTTTAAGGTCATCTGCAAATAATAACTTATTGCATTGGATTATGTTTGCTAGGTCATTGATGAAAACTAGAAGCAAAAGTGGTCCCAGGTTGGAACCTTGGGGCACACCTGAAGAAGGTACTATGGGGTCCGATTTAAAACCCCGATACTCAACATATTGAGTACGAGATAAAAGATAGCTCGAGAATAAAGATAAAAGCGAGGGTGAGAATCCAGAAATTTATAATTTATTTAGTAGTATGTAATGATCAATTTGATCAAACGCTTTGCAGAAGTCGGTGTAGATGACATCTATCTGGCCCGAAGAATCTAAAACTTCCGATATGTATTGAGTAAGACAGACAAGATTTGTAGACATTGATCGACCTTCCATAAAACCATGCTGGTATGGTGATATACAGGATTTCAATAAGGGGTAGATCTTACTATACAAAATACTCTCAAATAGTTTAGCAAAATTGCTAATAATGGATATTGGCCTGTATTAATGGATCGCCTTTTTTAAGGACGGGACAGATTCTCGCTTCTTTCCAAGCATTAGGAAAGGTAAACTTTTTAAGAATAAGGTTAAATAATACGAATAGAGGTTTAATTAGTACAGAAGAACAATCTTTAATAACAAAGGCTGGAACCATGTCAATGCCTGCGGTATACCTTTATTTTTTAATTTTGCTATGGAAGCTTTAATATCTTCTTCTGATATGTGATTGATATTAATTGATATACTGTTAAGTATACTGTGAAAATTATTATTAGCAAGATTTGGATCTGACGGGATGTAAACATCGTTAAAATAAGCACGAAATGCTTCAACAATTGAGGTAGGATTATGAAACTCATGGCCATTCGCATCTTTGACGAGCCCTGGAATTCTAGTGCATCGTTTCTTTGAGTGTACAAACGCCCAGAACTTCTGTGGATCATTACTAATAGTGTTTTCCATGGATCTCATATAACTAATATAGGATCTCTGTACTTCCTGTTTAGCGAGGGATTCAAGACGTTTATATCTTTCGAGTCGAAATACACCACCATATTTTAAATACTCGCCATAAGTTTTATTTTTCTTTTTTAACATGGAAATAATAGGTTTGGTAAACCAGGGAGGATAGTTTTTATGTTTTGGGTAGACATTTTTTGTGATGGGTACAGTTAAATCAAAAATTTGAAATAGATGCTTGTAAAATTTGCTACAGGCCACATTAATATCATCATCGGCATTAATATAAGACCAATCAGCGTCAAACAACATACTATACAGTAATGGAAAATTAGCTTTTCTGAAATTGTACTTTTTAGCAGCTGTGTTCGCTTGAAACTGCTTGGCATCTTTAATAACATTACCTATTATTATTAACAGCGCTGGGTGGTAATGATCCTCACCCACTAGTGGATGAGCATCCTTAGACACCAGGCAATACCTATTAGAAAAAACTAAATCTAATTTTCTATTTAATGAGTTAACAATGCTGTTGTACTGCGTAAAATTAAAAAACTGCTGAATGTTACTTAATAAGCGAGTATTTCTATCTGTCGGATTAATATCAAATGCGGGAACATTAAAATCACCTATTACGACAACATTATCCTTATGCAGTACATTTACAGTTATTATCGAATCAAAAAAGTTTTCAAATTTGTTGTAAGATATAGACGGTGGAATGTAAACAAGAACAATATAAAACTATTCCATGAACTTTTGCTTTAGCTCCAATAACATCTATAGAAGGTCATGACAATCTTAAGTTAGATAAGTCTAGGGAAACAAGAGTTACACCATTATTTGCTGCTAAAGGCACACCACCACCTTTTGACAGACCAGTAGCTTCTAAATCCCGATCACAACGTAAAACACTGTAGTAATTAGGAAAAAGTTCAGAATTTTCAATATCCATTGTACGCCACGTTTCAGCAAGGGCAATGATACTATGTTCATTAACAGACACAGAGTTAAAAAAAGGTATAATCTTGGAACGAAGTCCTCTGACGTTCTGGTAACTGATGGTAATTTGATCTGAGGCACAGTGTTTGGGTTGATTTAGTTTTCCATTACAATTTTAGGAACACCTGCTATGTATTTAATTTTTAGGTTTTTTTCGCCATTCTATACTCGCTGATTTAGTTTTGCCTTAACGTTTTTATATAATTGTACCTGTCGAGGTGTACGATCAAAGGATATGATTATAGCTTTAAAATTTGGACATGTTTTTAATTTTCTTGCATTCTTTATACATTCATGAACAGCAGCTTGATTTGGTAATGTTATTTTTATGGGACGAGGAGAAGAGTTTGCTGAATTAAAGTGTCCAAGTCTAATAGGACGAACGTTAGCTGTTAAAATAGACGCACTAAGTTGTGTTATAATTTCAGTTACTTGAGTCTTCTCGTTTGCACTTCTATTGTCTTTAGAAAGTTCGGAGGACTGTTCTTTCATGCCAAACCAGAGAAGATTATTTTTTCTGTTATTACGCTCATCTATTTCATTGCATACATCTTCGAAATCGAAATCATTTTGTTTAGCATTAATTTCAATTTGTTTAACTTTTTCGGAGAACTCAGTGTGTAGATTTTCAATTTTACTCTCAACCTCACTATTAAATTTGGATAAAACTCTATTGAAATCTGCTTTAATTGATGATATAAGTTCCTTTAGATCATTAAGTTGTATCAAGTTGTTGTTACACGATTCACAGATAATCTTTAGAGATTTAGACTTAGATCTTGTAATCTTTAGATCATTTTCAGAAAGATTAATGCAAGATAAATGAACGATGCCCGTACATCCATCGCATTTAGTAGTCGGTAGATTATTTATGCTATTGTGACAAACTATACATGTGCTCATCCTTGAGTTCTGATATACATATATGTAGATAACTAACACTTTATTCTCGTGCGTTTATGCAGCAATAGGAATGTTTATATTTAATCAGGATTCAGATTAGAGCAACAAATCAGTCAGCATTAAAAAAAATATATGTGATGACTTTAGAATAAACTCACATGTATTGGAAACTGTAAAGAGACGATGCACACACGTCTAATGCACATGCACATGCACTAATTATACCTAACTCTGTGCTCAAAAAGCACCCAAAAAAAAAAGTATATGCAATGAATAGAGTTTTCTATATTTTATATAATTTTTCATATTTTCAATGTTTCATAATTTCGTACTGATTGTAAAATTAAAAATAAGTTTGGGCGTTTTATTTTCATTTATACATCACTCTAAAGTTATATTTCATTTAATTTTTCATAGAAAAATGCATATTTCAATGAAAATAATAATTAAATAAATAAATGAATATAGATGTATATGATAATACCTAAATTGGTGTTGAATTCTTGAAAAATAAACATATGCATACGGAACCTGCAATTTTCGTACAGAAAAGCCCATTAAAATGAATAAAAACGACATCTGAAATTTCGCTATTGATTTTTCGTAATCTTCGACCTTAAAAATTAAATTTTCTCAAAAACGGCTCGGGGAAAAAAAGCTGAAATTTTGGATTTCATCTTGTTTCAATACACCGATTCGAAATCTTTGAAGAAAATCTTTGGTGCAAATTTTCGTCATTTGAAGCTGCTTCAGACCCACCGTGAGATGCTTTAATGTTTTGTTGAACAAAAACAACCAACACACTTGACAACTAAATAAATAATTGTTTTTAATTGTGTACTTCTTGCACTTTTTTCTCAATAAATCATAAGTGATTACAAATAGCAATAGGGACGTACATACAAAAAATGTTCGTTATTTAATTCTGCATCACAAAGGTACAAAATATACAGGGTGTTCTATTTGAAAAAGTTGTAAATTTTAGCTTTGAAGTTCTCTAAATCTAAAAATTAATTTTGAACACCCTGTTCATGGTGGGTCCATTTTGTTTTAAAGAAGAGCACCCTACAAGCCCCTACATCAAAATCCCTACTTAAATTCGTCTTCACAGTTGCGGCCGTGAAAGCGGTAAACTGTTAAGTGGGATAATGTAAAACTCAATTTTTTTGAGAAAAAAATTATAACTTCTAAACCGGTCATTAGATGGCGCTAAAATTTTAGATATGAATAAACCTGCCAAAATAGGTGTTAAATATGCAAAAATATTTGGGGCATTCTATTTAAAAAAAAAATTACCTTAAGCGCCACACTTTTCTACAACATCCTGTATATTTGAAAATAATTTCTCTAGATGCGCCTCTATCCACTGTTTACATCCGTATTAGAACGATTTTTCTAGCTGTTGCCGTTTAGGAGCTATCGGACTTCCCCACACTATTGCCCCAACCGGTATAGGATATGTTGTCCCCATGTTCCAATCACTGAACTTGCTTGAAGGCTTTACCTTTATCTTTGTCCTTTACCCTTTTTGAAAGGCTTTCTAAAATAAATTTCAATAAATCACCACACATTTTATGTGTTGCTAAATTTATTTTTGAATTATTAAAAAACAACTGCAATTGCATTTTGAACATGCAACAACTTGTACTAAAAAGTAGCTATAAAATGAGCTCAAAATCGCTTTATTCTGCGTTAATTGTGACAAATTACACACTACAAAAATACTTTACACAAAACAGAATGGCATTCAGGACCATTTCAACCCTTGCAACTGTTAGGATTTCATGAAACTTCTAGTGACAAGAAACAGTCACTTTGTAGACCAAAAGTAAAAATTGGGTCAACTCCAAAATGGGGTGACTTTTAACAAAAATAAAAGAGGACAAACTAATATGATTTTAGGCTCGTGGTTATCCTTTTCTTAATCATTCATTCATTAAATAATAGCTAGCCGTCTTAACCAAATTATTACAAAAATAGGGCTAAAACAATTAAGACATGTTTCACATTACTACCTGGGCACTGTTTCTTACAATCATAAGAAAATTTAGAGGTATGGACTAATGAGTTAATACTTGCATATGTTAGTACATACATTTCGTTAATGAATCCCTTGCTAGATACTCTGTTAGTGTAACATGATTGGGTAAAATGAATATATTATGACAATTCAAGCATCGATATATAAAATTATATGTTGGGCCGTCGTCTGTAGCGAGCACCGCAGGACCTCCACATTCAATACATAAATATGCATCTAACGCTTTCTAGAACAAATGATATTGATCAGTTAGTAAAATTGTTATAGTATTAAAAACAATAATACTTACTGAATCCATTTTTGGATCAATACAAACTCTGCATTTGCAATTCAAAAAGAAGATTGTTTTTAACAATTCTGTTCGCATTTCCTTTTTTGCATAAGTTAGTTCAATATAAGTTTCAGTTGTTAAAGCACTTGAATATGAACGAAAAACTTCTTCATTTGCTTTTATATCCTCAGTTGCTTTCACTACGATTGTATCACCTACAGAACTGAAATGAAATATTTTGCATTAGTTGTTTCAGTCCAAACCATTGCTCCTTAATAATAATGCATATAACTACTAATGGGTTAATCAATAATATGAAGTGGTCCAGAAAAAATTTGAACCATAAGAAAATTTTTTAAATTTAATTTATTATATTCCCTATGTATTAGTATTTCAAACCCTTTATTATTTTATTGTTACTCCTTTTGATTTAAATACGACAGCCATATTTGTTACGTGGTGCTTGTTTTTTTTTGCGATTTATAAGATACTTCCTTATGAGTGTAATTTAATAACAAAATTAAACACCATTTCTGCAAAACATGCAATTTTTAGAGTGCCATATTTTCAAGAAAGCTGTCCTAGGACTTTTTTTTTTTAATAGATGCACAGGTGGGGAAGGTTTATGATAAAATATTTTGGAAACGAATTTTTAAAAATATTTTTGGGATTAGATACCTATAAAGGATTAGATTTTTCCAAAATATTTCTTGAGATTATTGATTATGAATTGTTAAACAATATTTCTTTAGGTTTAGCAACTAATAAGGATTAAATCGTTCTAAATATATTTTATTGACTTGGGGATTGAATTTAAAAAATATTTTTTAGTTTTAGGAGTTGAATTTAAAAAATATTTAAGGTTAGGAACTAATAAGGAATAGATATTTAAAAATATTTTAATGGATTAAAGATAAAGGATATTAGATTTTTCCAAAATATTTCTTGAGAATAATAATTATGAATTGTTAAATAATATTTTTTTACGATTAGGGATTAATAAGGATTAAATTCTTCTAAATATTTTATTGAATTAAGGATTGAATTTTAAGATCATTATATTGGGATTAGAGAAGGATGATTTTTCGAAAATATTCCTTTATATGAGGGGTTGAATTTTTAAAAATATTTTTTGGGATTAGATTAGATTTTTCCAAAATATTTCTCGAGATTATTGATTATAAATTATTAAAAATATTTCTTAGGATAAAGAACTAATAAGAAATAGATTTTTCAACATATTTTATTGGATTAGGAATTGAATTTTTTAAAATATTTTTTGGGATTATAGATTAGATTTCTCCAAAATATTTCTTGAGATTAATGATTATAAATTATTAAAAATATTTCTTAGGATAAGGATCTAATAGGAAATAGATTTTTCAACATATTTTATTGGATTAGGAATTGAATTTTTTTAAATATTTTTTGGGATTATAGATTAGATTTCTCCAAAATATTTCTTGAGATTATCGATTATAAATTATTAAAAATATTTCTTAGGATTAGGAACTAATAAGGAATAGATTTTTAAAAATATTTTAATGGATTAAAAGGATATTTAATTTTTCCAAAATATTTCTTGAGAATAATAATTATGAATTGTTAAATAATTTTTTAAGATTAGGGATTAATAAGGATTAAATTGTTCTAAATATTTTATTGAATTAAGAATTGAATTTTAAGATCATTATATTGGAATTAGAGAAGGATGATTTTTCGAAAATATTTCTTTATATGAGGGGTTGAATTTTTAAAAATAGTTTTTGGAATTAGAGATTAGATTTTTCCAAAATACTTCTTGAGATTATTGCTTATAAATCTTTAAAAATATTTTTTGGGATTATAGATTAGATTTCTCCAAAATATTTCTTGAAATTATTGTTATAAATTATTAAATATATTTTTTAGGATTAGGAACTAATAAGGTATAGATTTTTAAAAATATTTTAATGGATTAAAGATAAAGGATATTAAATTTTTCCAAAATATTTGTTGGGATAATAATTATGAATTGTTCTAAATATTTTATTGAATTAAGCATTGAATTTTAAGAACATTATATTGGGATTAGAAAAGGATGATTTTTATAAAAAAATATTTCTTATATTAATGATTACAAATTGTTAAAAACAAATTTTACGGTTAGGGACTAATAAAGATTCAATTTTTCTAAATATTTTATTGGATTAGGGATTAAATTAAAAAAATATTATATTGTGATTAGAGATAAAGGATGATTTTTCAAAAATATTTCTTGTTATTAGGGATAGAATTTAAAAAAATATTTTTTAGTATTAGAGATTAGATGTTTCCAAAATATTTCTTGAAATTAATGATTAAGAATTATTTTAAAAAATGTTTTTATGATTCTAGTGTTCTTTAGAGACTAAGGAAAAAAATTTTAAAAATATTTTTTTAGGATTAGAGACTAATAAGGATTAAATTTTTCTAATTATTTTATTAGATTATTTGGAATTCGAGATTAAAAATATTTTTTAGGATTAGGAACTAATAAGGAATAGATTTTAAAAAATATTTTAATAGATTAAAAATAAACGATAATAAGTTTTTCCAATATATTTCTTGAAATTAATGATTATAAATTATTTAAAATGTTTTTTAGGATTAGGGATTAGTAAGGAATAGATTTTTCAGAATAGTTTACTAGATTTTAATATTTTTTATTTTAAAAATATTTTTTGTGGTTAGAGATAAAGGATATTAGATTTTTTAAAAATATTTCTTGAGATTGATGATTATGAATTGTTAAAAAATATTTTTTTAAGATTATGGACTAATAAGGATTAATTGTTCTTAAGATTTTACTGAATTAAAGATTGAATTTTAAGAAATATTATATTGGGATTAGAGATGGATGATTTCTCAAAAATATTTCTTTATATTAGGGATTAGATTTTTCAAAAATATTTCTTGAAATTAATGATTATAAATTATTAAAAATATTTTTTAGGGTTAGGAACTAATAAGGAATAGATTCGTAAAAATATTTTATTGGATAAGGTATTGAACGTTTAAAAATATTTTTTGGGATTAGAGATAAACAATATTAGATTTTTTCCAAAATATTTCTTGAGATTTATGATTATGAATTATTAAAAAGTATTTTTTTAGGATTAGGGATTAATAAGGATTTCATTGTACTAAATATTTTATTGAATTAGGGAGCAAATTTTAATAAATCTTGGTATTAGAGATGAAGGGTTAGATTTTTCAAAAATATTTCTTTAGATTAGGGATTGAAAATGTTACAAACATTTTTTAGAATTAGAGATTCAATTTTTCAAAATATTTTATGAAATTAGGAATTGAATTTTTCAAAAATATTGTTTGAAATTAAGGATTAGATCTTTTCAAAATATCGTTTGGAATTAGGGATTGGAATTAAGTTTTAGAAAATCTGTTCTTGGAATTGGTGATTGATTAGGGATTGATTTAACCCTTATTCCTAGTCATGGATTAGCAATTAATAATCCAAGGATTGCCCAATCCTGGCCATTCTATGAAGAATAAATATCCTAAAATGAGTATACATTGTTATGTATACCGGTGACGATGATCATGTGACTAATTTATTCATTTAGTTGTCAGACTGTACAAAAAAATAATTAGGAAAAGATTAATATAGGAAGACAAGAGTGTTTAACAGGTATAGTGAGTAGAGCTTGATAAATTTTGCAGCAGAATTGGTAATGCCGATGTTTATACTTAGACATCAGCCCATGTAATGGCCGATGTTTAATATTTTTTGAACTTGAAGTAAAACAAAATTATTGAAAAACAAATGACAAAGACATAAAGTTTACCTTTAAATTAAAACCTTTTACTGTTACTTCTTAAGAATTACAAGGAAATATCTCACATGCAAATGCGAAATGGAATGATTAATTCTGTTGAACTTAATGCACTGCCGGCAAAGACTAAATTTTACTTCAAGATAATCTTTGAATTCTTTTCATGTAGAAAAAATAAATAGCACCATCATTAAATATTTTGCTGATGGTGATGGCAGATTAAATGTACATGGACTATAAACGAATTCCAAACTAGGAAAATATAATCATCCATAAATAAATAGATAAAGAAATGGATATTACTGGAGCAGGAAAAAATCAAAAAGATGGCAAAAAAAAGAAAATGGTAATCGAGTGGACACACTTTATGAAAACCTCATGATAATGTCACACATCAAAAGTGCTAGACTTTAATATACTATACAGCAAAGAAAAAGATTGGAACACTGAAAAATACGTAGAGAAGGATGACAGAGAGGCAATGTCAGACACTAAAGCTTTCCTAGAAGGAAAAAAAAAAAATAACGATCCAGTAAAGAAGAATACAGAGAAGCGTTTAGCACAGTACACACTTCCATAAAATACATATGGCTAGTAATCCTACCTATGAAATACTTTGGTGTCTTATATTTCTTTAAGGAGCAACAGGAAGAAGACTTGGTTACACTTCAACTTAATACAACACATTTCTTAGTTTAGTAAGTACTTACTAATAAGCAGTATTTGGTAGGCACGAGTGATTCATTATGGCCACAGATGAGCAAATAGTCATCGCATTCATTATTCTCACAGTCGCATCTTCTGTACTATGAACAATTAGCATTGGAATGAGGTTACAATGAAGTTGTGCACAATGGTGAATAAGCAAACTTCCCACTATGTTCATTAATTCTTCATCATCTTTATCTACGTAAGTGGAACATTTCTTCATGCTATCAAAAAAAGTTGTTTTTTCATATAAGTAATGTGTCAAAACAGCTGCAATCTGCAAAATATGTTTAAAATTTAAATATCTTATTAATGATAGTAATAATTGATCATACTAACTGCAACATATCCTGCCATCAGGCCATTATCGATTTTGTTGATGTTGCTAGGTAAATTATACACAAAAGGATAGTTATTATCTTTCTCACCATACTTCTTCAATCCCTCGTTTACAATGTTGCTTGGTATGCCAGATTCACAAAATACTGCTTTCAACATAATCCGAAAAGCTAAATATCCATGGTTATTTAATGAAAATATGCCTGCACGAACTCCAAAGCATTCCCATCGATGAAACTCTTCCCATGCTGCATCACGGCACTTATCATTGCAATACACATGTTTAACACATTTTTTGCACCTGTAAAATAAAATTATGCCATTTAATTAAGAAGCGTCTCACTAGGTAGAAACATGACAACTTACGGTATGCAACTTGTTAATAATAAAAGACAGTATTGGCAACTTCTCTGTGCACGCACTTTACCCAATACAATTGTTTCATAGGCAAGGCCTGGTTCCATGTTTGCCAAGGTTTTGATTGGGGCAAAAGCAAATGCTTTTTCCACAAACAAGACATCGCCACGTTTAATTTCTTCTTTTGCCACGACACGGTATCCATGGTCCTTATTGTATCTATTAGTAAAAATTACATATAGCTTATCAATATAGCAACAATGTATTGTAACAAATAATTAATTTGTCAATAAGCTTGTTCACTTATATCTAACTTGAAGTTGATTCTTAATACCACTTAGAGCAGGGATGCACAAACTTTTCATGTCATCCCCACCCCCTTTCATTTAAATACAATATTAGGATTGTTTTGAAGGCTTGCAAGAAGCTTTTGGGAGATTTATCCAAATCGGTTCCAATTAATAAAAAAACAATTGAAAATTTTAACTTATTTCAGATAAAGAGAAAAGGTGCCCTTGGTCCCTAAAATATTCAAAAAAATCCGATTGATGGTCTTCC
Source organism: Agrypnus murinus (assembly GCA_929113105.1). Taxonomy (NCBI): domain Eukaryota; kingdom Metazoa; phylum Arthropoda; class Insecta; order Coleoptera; family Elateridae; genus Agrypnus; species Agrypnus murinus. The sequence continues at coordinate 72,198,678 of OV816027.1, forward strand.
TCGTTCACGATTCCCCTGCCTAGGTACCCATTCCATTTCAATATTTGTCCATCTACCATTCGTTAGCCTTATTACATGACCGGTCCAGTTCCATTTCAGCCTCTTGCACTGCACCACTACATCAGACACCCCAGTTCGTCTCCCCAGTTTTTCGGCTCTAATTCTGTCACTTTTAGGCAAACTTCTAGCATTAATCTTTCCATTTTTCTTTGTTTCATTCTTAGTATGTTCTTCAACTGCTTAGTTAAGGACCATGTTTGAGCTCCATATATAATAGAAGGCATTATACAACTGTTGAAAACCTTTTTCTTCAAGTATGTACATAGGAAATTGCCCTTTAAGGGCCCAAATGACATTATGTATGCAGAAATGATTTAGCTCACATGTACACGATAATGCTTTGCTAGCTTAATCTTAAGCTAGCAAAACATCCGTTTTTTTAAATTGACGAGTACTTAAATTTTTGGTTGGGTAGTTAAATAGCACTCAAAAAGCACTTATTTCTCCAATGGGTCCCATGGGACCTTGCAAATGGTCGATTGTGGAATAACTTTTTCTAAAACCTGCCTGCTCTTTTGGTTGTTGTTCGTTGCGGCTGCTGTACATTCTTTGCTTTATAATTTTCATAAACAATTTACTTACTGTAGAAGTCAGGCTAATTGGCCTTTAATTATTTACATCTTCATGATCTCCTTTTTATGCAATAGTATTGTAACAGATTGTTTCCAAGACTCTGGGATTTCTTCAGATTTTATTGAATAATGATAGAATTGTTTCTCTTAACTTCTGTGGTGAATTTCTTAAATGTTCTCCTAATACGCCATCTGACCTGGGGCTTTATCTTTACCTAAGTATTTACATAAGCATGCATCTAATTCTTTCATGTCTATTCTTTTTCCTTCGTTGTTGTCATACGGTAATTGTAATAAACTTTTTGTATTACCTCTACTGTTATAGAGCTCTGTATAGAATGAGGTCACAACATCAAGAACATCTGACCGATTTGTTTTTGGGGTGTTATGACAATGTTTTAATTTCGTTATCCATTTACTACTGCTAGAAACACTCACTTTCTTCTCAACTCACTCTTGATTTCTCTTTTTACTAATTTATTTACTTCGCAATATTCAATCTTGCTAACAGGATCTTCTTTCTGTCTTAAGCGTTCTCTTCTGTCTATGAATCTTTTTATATTATTTGGTAACTTCTAGGGATGAAACAAACGTTTAATAAAATACACGTTTAAACCACCAAAAATTAAACGTTTACACGTTTAAACGCTTCCGCGGAAAGATTTATGAAACCATTTCTCTATAATCCCATGTCGTTTTGTTTTTAATTTATACGCGCCATAAAGCGGACGACTCACGTTAGTTTACGTCTACCACCACTAATAAAAACTGTTAAGAGAATATAAGGAACGACGCCGGCGGGATAAATCGCTAAATGCGCTAAAGTGCGGCTGAAATAAGCTGTCGCAAGACGTAAATAAACTTGGAATTAGCTGACCCTTGAAATCATTTACGATGATGCGCGTTTGCGTACCGTGTGCGCTTAACTCGCTCTTACTGTTTCAGAGTAATATGGAATGGAAAATGATACTGATGATGAAAATTAAATACACCACTATTGAATCAGACTCGTCACTCGCTATTTCAACAGCCACTCTGTGTTTGCCCTAAAAAGGGCAATTACAAAATAAATAAACGTTATCGAGAACTGATTGCATATGCGTTTCCGCATGTAGACAACGTAGCTTAAGCGTTAAAGAAAACACGTGCGCGCCGACCAATAGCATCGCTTATGGCTGTTTACGTCCTTGCGACAGCTTATTTCAGACGCACTATAGCAAATTCAGCAAAATACAAAAATACATATAATAAACTGTGTTTTAAGTGAAGTAATTTTGAGTACACTAAAGTCGCTACTTTTCATCATCTACGATAATAAGTGTTTTGATTGGATTATTACCTTAATCAAGTATCGTATCGGGTTGAACGTAGAACGACAAATAGCCGCAGAGAAAGCAAATTGTTGCCTTTTAGCTCTAATGAGATTATTGTTTGCCGTATAATATTTTTGTTCCTTTGAGAATATTTTCACATACACATACGCGTTTAAACGTGTATTTTTATATTAAACGTTTATTTACTACTAAACGTTTATCTGTTAACTGCTGTATACTACAGCCTTTAAAAGCTTCTACATTCCAATCTCTGCACATTTTTTCTAATGTCTGCTTGTATATTTTTTCATTTAAATGGCAATTTTGGGATTTATTATGAGTTGAATTTTTACTATAAAGGTTCCTTTGTTTTTTAATGTTTACCCTTAAACTGGTTCTCAGCAGTCTGTGATCGCTGTTGAATTTAAAATTATTTATAACTTCTGTATTTGTAACGGCTTCTGGTTTGTTAGATAAAACGTAGTCTATCTTGTTTTTGTACCTACGATTAGGTGAAACCCATGACCACCTTCTTCCTGCCGTTTTTTTTTAATTGTATTTGTTATCATGAAATTATGCTGGCGTGCAAAACCAATCAGTATGGACCATCTCTCGTTTCTTGTTCCATACCCATATTTACCTATTACATCCTTATCTTCGGTAGTGGATTGTCCAATCTGACTGTTGAAATCTCCCATCACTATCATATGCGTAGTTTTTTGTTTTATTAAAACACATACATCTTTTAAATACCCAGTATTTGTTGCCATCATGTCGAACACTAATGCAGTTACGTGATCTTGAAGATCCCACTCAAAAAGTGCTTTGCAAACAGCATATGTCTGCTGTTTTCAGACCTGGATTATAATGCAGGTACTCCAAGAAGTTGTTCAGTATCATCACTTAAAATGACTACAGGAAATATGTCCACTGTCTCTTTACCTGTTAAACTTGGAAGCAGTTTACCGTCCCAGTGCACGACAATAAAATGAAAAACAGTTTCTTAAATTGATTTTTAAGTAAAGTTGACCTTTCTTAACGTATTCTTTCCCTAGACTTGAACTATTGAACGATTGAACCTACGTAAATTTTGATGCCGTAATTAAAAACGGCCAGACAAATAGTTTTTTAAACTCGCCACTTTCAAGATGACATTTGCGAATGTAACAGTTAAACGCACACGTAGTACTCGCGCACTTGTGCTTCAAAAAGATGCAAAAACTTGGTCCTTTTTGGGTTTGTAAAAATAATTTGACTTGATAATAATGAAATTTGAAACAATTAAAAACTTCCCACACCAAACGGTAATTTAATGCTGATTCCGAATATGTAAATCATTTTTGGGACAAACGCCCCTAAGCTTCCAAATCTGCTTATTACCAACCTAACCTAGTTTTTTTTCAACCTAACCTAACCTAATCTAAACCTAAACTATCTAAACCTAACTAAATTGTGTAATAGTAAACTACAAAATTTGGCAAGCATAGAAACTTAATATCACTATTCATTGCCATGGAGATAGGGTGTTTTTACTTTTGATCCCCTAATTTGGGGCCTTTAGGGCGTTCGCCCCAAAAATGGCTTACATGACTTCAGAATGACTATAAAATCTCCGTTAAAAGACATTAGTTTTGTCAGACATAAGTTGGCAAGAAATCCTTGGTGGGAGAGTTTTTTATTATACCTAAAATTTTATGTAAAAATGAAAAAAAATCCCATTTAGGTATTAGACATCACAAAAGAAAGATTAGTAATCGCTAATAATTCCACAATTTGAGAAATTTGCGATCGCCATCTATTTGCAACAAGAGAATGCTATTACCTATACTTGGTTTTATGTTTACTTTGAATTCGAAACAGTATTACAGCTTTTCGTTAACTATGTTTTTTTATTGTTCAAGTCGTTTAAAAAAAAGACTCGATGCGCAAAGTCATCTTCAACGCGATCAAATTAATGCGCGAATAAAGACTTCGTGTACTTCGCAAATAACTTTAATAATACTCTATAATCCTACTGTAATAGGTAATAATGTGTTTTGCACGTCCTATATATGAGGTTCTACTTTAGTCCCCCAAAAGTGGGAGTAAAATAGCACTTTTACTTCCTGAGGGAGTAAAGTGTTTCCATGACAACAACAAGTAAACAACAAAAAAAAGTAATCGCGGTACATGTTAGGATTTATTATTCTGAAACTATGTGATTTTGGCGTTTGCACAGTTCAATTGTCCGAATGACATGAAACGAAATTTTGGGAAAATTTTTTCGAAATTTTGAATTTTTGCGATTAAGTCCTTTAGGATGTGCAAGAAATAGCGTATATATACTATTATAGGTTTTTTAGGCCAAGCGTATTTTTGAACCCAGCCCCGCAAAAGCTTACGCCGGCCCTGTCTTGAACATCATATCCCAATGTCCTGGTAGTAGGAATTATGATATGAACTTCATCTCCGTCACTGATCTTACATTTTTCTAAGGCCGCGGCAAGCTTCGAATTCATTACTTCACGGCTACCACGTCTCCATACAAAAACAGTATGTTTTTCAAATTGTAAACAATTACCATCAATAGTTTCCTGGTTATAAGAAACAGACGTTGTCTCAGCACCAAGACTTGCAACTAGAATAACTTATTTTTTCTTCTATTGTATTTTCTTCGTTAGTCGTACGAAAAAATCTAATAGATGTAATGTGTGCTTCTTCTCTAGATCTATAACTTTTCTTCAACACATTTTTGATATCATCAATATTTTGCAAGAAAATCAAATAAAATCAACTTTTTTTGGACTTAAAAAATGACTTAGTGCGTTTTAAAGGCCCTGGGGCATCCTTTCCCTTTATCCGATCAAGCTGGAATTTTTTACTGATTGTTTTTTTACGAATATTAATTGAAACCGATCTGGAAGGGAGAGGTAAAGATCCCTGGCTGAAGTAAAATAAATTGACTGTAAAAACAGGAAACACGTGTTTCCTATAAGTTATACCATATTAATATGGTTTTTATTATGTAGGTACGAAATTGCAGGTATGCTGGTGCTACAATTTGGTAACATCAGTATTTTATGGCAGCATTGCCCACTCAATGCAAACAAACACAACGTTTGTAGCACTTCAAACAGGATATCTATGAGTCCTAACAACTAAATGTTGGAATGATAAAAAATTTCGCAGATCTAATGAGGCTTTAAGAAACCAAACTATAATTTTTTTTAAGTTCTTTATGTCATGACCAGTTTATTATTTGATAAATGATATCTATTAATGGGTTTATGGTCAATTTATTAATCAGCTTTTATTCCAACTCTTTTTACTCTGAAAGCTCTATTGCTATAGTTACAATTATTTACAACAATGGGTACTATGGAAACCGAGCTCTTCGGTAAATAGATCTGAAATACCGAACGCGGCTTTAAATATCAATATATCAATCACGTTTATTATAAAACATGTTATAACAAAAGTAATATTATTTAAATATAATATTAAATACTTAATTAGTTATAATAGTATATTAAAGAACGAGTTTCATAAGGCACGATTTATTGCACGAGTCCAAACTTAGAAAACGAGCCGCTTGCGGCGAGTTCTTTAAAGAACGAGTGCAATAATGACTTATGAAACGAGTTTTTTATGCTATTTTTTCTATTTTGCGTCTTTCATTCCCTTTTTAAATAAAAAAATCGCAATTTCAAAATTTAGGGATTTTTGTGGTAGTTGACAACACTGATGTGACATTTGAAAATTGATTGATTGACACAGAAAATTGAGTAAAGTTTTTGTCAATTTTCTGTTTTTTTTTTCAATTACTTTTTCAATGCTACCAACTTTGAAAAAGTTGGGCTATTAAAGCACTCAAATGAGCTATTAACGCACTGTTTTGGGTGCTTTAACAGCTTTATTATAGAACGCAAAATAGAAAAATAATAATAATATTATTTCAATAATATTATATAAAATAATATTATTAATTCATTTGTTTTACTAGGGATATTAGAGGTCAGTATATTATACTTTTATATACTTATTATTTACATAACTATACTATTATTTTATACAGGGTGTATTTTAATTGAAGGGTTTTGGCTGAATGGTAGATAGTTAGAATGTAGTAGAGCAAATTTTCCATAAAGTTTTGTTCTTCCAACGAATAGTTTTCGAGAAAATGAATTTTAAAGTTTTATTAAATTTCGAGTCCTACCCTGTAACACTAACCTACCTTAATTTGTATCAATTTAATTTAAAAATGTGATACCCCTTTAGATGTACCTGCCTTTTAAAAATTGTTGTATGTAACATAAAAAAGCTAATCTATGGCTGTCTGCATGCTTTAACGTAAATAATGTGGTCAGAAGCTATTACCTAGTAGTAAATATTTTTAGAAATACGATCCGATTTGTGTTTATATTAATAAAACAGATGTTGCAAAGAAACATGGCATTTATTTTTTACACCTAACGGTAATTGTAATTAATAATTACATATTGTTATGTTGGTTTTCCAATTCGTCTTTTACCGCAATCGGGTGTAATTAATTCTTACATAAGTGGTGTCATTGTAACATGTAAGGATTGTAACATTCTATTATTGTAGTAATAGTAGATCGTTTAAAATGTCTTCACCGTAACAAATTTCAACATACTTTTGGTGTTTACAGCATTTTTAAGGAAATTGGATTTTTATTTGTAAAAAATCCATTACAAAAAGAAAACTTGATGCAACATGGACGAGGTTACCAAGACATTGCTGGAGGACTGGGGTTTCGCAAAATATACTGAATGTTTTGAAAGTAAGCATTATTTAAATTAATGAATCGCACATGCTTTTACCTTATTCTTTCTGGACTTCTTGCAAAAAAATACAGAATAAAACGATCATTTTAGATTTTTAATTAAAACTGATGATATCATAGTAGGTGTTATTCTAAATTTTCATAATATTTAAACTATAAAATAGGTGACCTTACTTAAAGCTTTAATATTAATAAAATAAGCAACCCGATAATTAAGATTCATATTTGCTTACTTTTTACCAGTTAATATGATACGTTTCTATCTCTAAAGATCAGATAAGATAACTATCTAAAGAATTATAAATAAAAATATTGTTTATTATTATCTCTTAAAAACTATATTTTACAGAAGAAGAAGTGGCTTATGAGGCCTTAAAATGTATGACCGACGATATTGTAAAAGAATTAATTCCGACCGCTGGACCTAGGGCGAAATTTCTAAATAAATTAAATTTAATTAAATCCATGGAAATTACCTGTGAATTGTCTGATAATACTCCTAATGTAAGATAATAATGTTTAAAAGTCGATATGTTTACATATCAGTGGCGTGCGGTGAGAATTTAGGCTAGGGAAGCAACCACGATTTTAATTATAATACACCTAGGTACAGGCGCGGATTAACGGGGAGGGAATAATCCCCCCCCCCAAATTTAGAAATAAGTTTACATAGAATAGAAACAAATAATGTTTGTTTAATTATTATTTATTAAGGGCCGGTATTATAAAACTTTTTACTTCCTAGATAAAATTTACTTTGAGAGTAAATTAATTTATTCTGTCAATTTGCATATGAAATTGACAGAACAAATGAATTTACTCTCAAAGTAAATTTTATCTAGGAAGTAAAAAGTTTTATAATACCGGCACTAAAACAATTATTTTTCAAAAGATTTCCCCCTCAAAATACTTCTCTGGATCCGCCCCTGCTAGGTACAATAAAAAACAGTGTTATAATTATTAAGCTTAAAAGTTTTTCTTTTACACTTTATACTTATGGAATTTGTTGACTACCATTCTTTATTTAAAAAAAAACTACTACTACGTATCAATTTTCCGGTCTTTCTTAGCAAAATACCTGTACAGGTTTTAATCTTTGTTGTTAAATTTGAAAGATCTGGTTTTGATCTGCCTTTCTTAATAATTTGTAATTTCTCTCCAAAACTGTATGCGAAAAATTCCTTATTAATAATTTACAAACTGAACAAAAAATCGTCCCGATTCGGCTATATCGAAGGTACTCGAACCTTTCACCGAAGCAGTTGAATTTGCAGTCGTGACGATAATGCAATTTTAAATTTGTATACAGGCAAACTAAATAGAACTATTTGTCTTTAAAAAAATACAACTTATAAATTAAAATAATAAAATGCGACAAAATAGTCTCATTCGCAGATTTACATTACGTAAGTAACACTAAATCGAACAAATAACCAAATTATAATAAATAAACATTTATTTAAAATAGTACTCTAAATAATTATACTTTTTGCTGTACAGAGTTGATATTGAGTTTTCATTTGATAAATATCTCAATTTAAATAAACGATAACCATAATTTTACAAAAGTATTTTCGTTAGCATTGTTTTTATTTTTAATAAATTCTCAAGGCAAGCATTGCTTCCATTGCTTCCATGGACCGCACTCCACTGTTACATATACATAATAAATAGGTTTGTTTGCAGACTCCAACAACCCCAAATTCAGTACTGAGTGATAGTAACACTTCAACTGTAACAGTAAGCACTGTAAATGGTAACAATATATCAATTTTTATTGAATAAGTTTTAGTAATATAATATTACAGAAATTTAACTTCCTGCTACTACGTCAACCGTACTTGATAGTAGTAGTGATATTATTGTTTTTAATGAAAACATTGATCAAAACTCCGAATTGTATGAAGCAGTGAAGAGTGTCACCTCCAAACATTATGCCTTCTGTGGGCAGCAAAATTTGGATAGAGCTTACAGAAACTCATACAATTTAGACTTAGAGAAATTCTTAAGAGCTACAAGTGCGGGTCATTTCGTGTTAGCAAGCTATGAGAGAACCAATAGTTTGTCCACGAAAGCCAGAAATACACGGGCAGACTTATTGATCAACGGAATGATGGCAAACACTAATGACGGGTAAGTAATTACACGATCAGAAAGTGTTTTGATGGACGTTAACTGCAAATAGCAGTGATGGTATCGCAGTAGCCTTACCATTACTACCAAATTTGTCGAATTTATTCATAAAATTGAAACAACTTCTGTAATCTTGATCTATGGACTTGTCCATGCTTCAGATCATCTTATCTAAAATTATTTCAGCAAATTAACTTCTGCGGATTTCGAAAATCTATCCAAAAAAATCTGTGATCGATTTCAAGAGCACAGTGGTACCTATTACATTCCACGAATTACTGGTGCATGTCCAATGAAAAAAGACATCGATGTCAAAGGTAAACTAGTTGACAAATATAGAAATTTAAAAAGAGTGTATAATACGTCAACCAGTGATGATGGCAAACACAGTATTAGCGAAGAAAGTAAATCATTAGATAAAATCAATGTGACTACAGTTACAAGTAAAGCATCGTCATTTTAAATCCACTGCCAATGTGGTAGCGTCTAGGAGAAATATATATATAAGATAAGAGTTTTTTGTCACCGTATACTAGCAGAAAATGGCTTACAAAATTCTTTAGAATCTGGACCGATAGATACTCAGTCATTTAAAGTTTCCAGAGAATATTCTACTTTTATGAATTTCCTTGGAAAATATACCAGTGAAAATTGGTTTTCAACGACTTGGATAAAACAAGCTAATATTAAATATCGCCCTGGGCATATGGTGCTGGTTAATAATTTATCAGAGGATATTATGCCTACTTTTGGCAGAATCGATGTTATTTTATTACATGAATGTAACGTTATTTTTATGTTACAAATGTATGTAACCAAATATTATAATGATCATTTTCATGTTTACGTAGTTCAGGAATTACAAACTGTTAGCTTTATGAGATTCGTAGACTTAATTTATCCCGAACCTCAACTTTTGCACATTTTAGCCAATGGCATAAGCGTTATTGTAGTTTTAGATTGATCATCTAACTTTGATTTGTTTAATATATTTTTTGTAATTTATATGTTTAATATACTTTTTGCATTTTATTGATTTTATCTTTATATCCCTTTCCCTCTCTTTTCCCCATTCAACTCATTAATTTCTTAATTCAACACTATCAGCAATATTTAATTCAACACGCGGGATGCATTACTTTGAAAGTTTGATTTGTTGTATATACATCGTGTTCCGTTGATTCAACACAGTTGAATGCATTGATGTAAGCAATACATTTTCTCAGTATAACATTTCTTTTATTTTTTACAATGCAAAAGTTTAACTTGTTTTGAGTTCCTCCATGCATACTATGAATCAAAAAAACTTAATGATTATAAAATGTTCGTACAATGCACTAAACTAGTTGGCCGTATTTAAAGTTTAAAAACTGTTAAATTAAAGTTTTTTTTGTTTGGTGCAACAATTTTTTTTTCTCAGTGTATGAATAACGATTTGCAACCTAATACGGAAATGCAGTAGTTGTAATAATAACAAAAAACCCCTATTTATTTAGGTGCTGTCATTGTTTAGTCTACTAGACAAATTTATGTATTTATTACTATACCTAAACCAAAAAATGAAGAAACTGAACCGGAGTGAATCTAACAGCCGCAAACTAGCAGTCGGAGTTGATTGTGAACAAGCCTTGCTCCCAGATTGTCAAATTTAGACAGTTTGAAATAAAAAATAGACATTGCAATCTGTCAAAGTTTTAAAAGGTTTTTCACAACTCCAATTGTTAATTATTATTAAACTACTATTAATAAATATTAATTGGAGTTGTAAAAAATCTTTTAAGCAGCAACTAATGTCGTGCACACTTTTGCTATCAGAAGGTTATTTATTAATAGTAGTTTAATAATTATCAATTGGAGTTGTGAAAAACCTTTTAAAACTTTAAATAACCTTCTGATAGCAAAAGTGTGCACGACATTAGTTGCTGCTTAAAAGATTTTTTACAACTCCAATTAATATTTATTAATTGTAGTTTAATAATAATTAACAATTGGAGTTGTGAAAAACCTTTTAAAACTTTAACAGATTGCAATGTCTATTTTTTTATTTCAAACTGTCTAAATTTTACAATTTGGGAGCAAGGCTCGTTTACAATCAACTCCGACGGCTAGTCTGCGGCTGCTAGATTCACTTCGGTTTAGTTTCTTCATTTTTTTTGGTTTTACTATATCTATAAACAGTTTAAATAGTAAACATCTTTTTGTTTGACATAAATTAAAAGAATGATCAGCATAGAAATAATAGCTCCTCCAGACACCAGGGCCGTCTTCAGTTTGCTTAATTTTCCGGGTGCCCAACAATTTTTAGTGAAAATTTATATTTGAGATAGTGCGGGGAGATATTAAGGGGAGAATGAAATCAACTTTAACTATTACATACATTTTTTTAATTTAAGGTAAATTTACCTTAGCGACGTGTTTGTTTATATTTATATTACCTTTGATAATGACAGCTTAGCTGTCGAAACAATATTGTCAGGTTATATTTTCATAAAAACTGTGAAACTTTTTATTAATCGTTATTTATTTCATTATAAAATTTTATCTGGGGTCAACAATGAGTCAGTCAAGACTTTCTGATTTGACACTATTGCTATTATAAATTGAAAATGATTTTGATGAAATTATAATAATTTTGCATTCCTAAAATGTCGAAAATGTTCATGTAAGCAAAACTTTGTTAATTAGTTTAATTCTATATTAAAACAATTCAAATTATTTGTTCAACAATTCTATTTTAATTATGTATGGTACCCAAAAATTTGTAATCTTTTAAACATCATAAATATTATATGTAAATATATTTTCATTTTAAATAAAAACATATATAAACTTCTAGGATATTAAATTCTATATTCGATTGAAGTGGGGGACATCAACTCTGGCCTACGCCACTGCTTTATAGCAAATCTCTTCCTTTATATGGGAGTGTTCCAATATTTAGTTGTTAGGGCTCATACTTAAATATCATAATCCTTAACCACCTTTGCGTATTCTTACATTATTTTTAATTTTCGTTAGTATTTTTATTATAAAATGATTAGTTTTGAGACAAAAAGAATTTTTCCGTGTACTACATTTTCCAGTTAAAATACAATGCTGCCATTCTAAATTCAAAATTTGTATGTTTTCCAATTGTTGTTATACTTACTGAAAATCAATTGCATTAGATGCATTGAGGAATGACGGGTTTTCATCCAACGTAGGTAGATTGAATGTCTCATCGTTATTATCAGTACTTGATGTTTTTAATACTTTGGCCGTTATCAACTCAGCAATGGTTTGTAAATAATTTTCTGTAGAAAGTAAAGCTTCATATTAGTTTGTAATAAGTATTTTGGATAGATAGATTAGATAGCTGTTTTTGGTTTTTCATATCAAAAAACTGGAAAAAAATTGTAACAGAAATAAAAAGTATGTAATAATTTAACGGTAAGAACAATTTACCGGTCAAAGACTTCTAAGTCTAAGTCTAAGATCAGTAACCCTAACCATGTTCGTGATGCTCAATCGGTATAAAAAATTAAAATACTGATTAATTGTCATAGATACCATTGTAGCCATATCATTGCAGAGAGAGTTAAGAGGAGATTAAATGTTTGGCTTTAAAAGCTGTTGCTATAGTTTTATTCATTATGTAAGAACTGATTTTTCTAGAATGTTAGTAAATACATAATGTATATAACATACGAACATAATGTACCACATACATCTCACCAGTGCAATTGCACCAAGTCACTGGCGTGTGAGTTGAGTTATGGGCTTTCGCACTGGATTAACAGGAATTATGGTTATTATAGAAAAATATGTAGGAATTTGTAGTAAACTTATTTTTTATTACTGTTAGAATTAAAATTAATCTGTGTAGGGAAATGTTACAAAAAATAATTTTTCCAATTTTTCTTGGAAAAACTGTTTATTGACACTCAAATTTTCTAGAAAATTTGAAACTCTGTACCTCTAGTAGATTTTGGCAAATCATCCATGGCATTAAGAGCTTGTGCTAAAGTTTCTCTCATGTCAACCTTTTGACCCATTTCTTTAAAACATTTTGCTCTTCGAATGAAAATTTTTGGTTTTAATTCGTTTGGATATTTTGCTTGTAAACATAAATTGATATCCATGATACAACTCTATAAATATAAAAATTAAGACGTTTGAAGTATTAATATTAATACCTATGCCTTTACCTGATAGTCCTTCATTTCAAAAAACACTGCAGAACGATTTGCAAGTGCTACAGCATACTCCCTGCCATTGTATGTTGCATAACACAGGCTCTTTGTATACCAATGCAGTGCAAAGATAAACAGATTCGAACTGAAACATGCATTACCTCGCATTCGACGTACTTCAGCTTCGCAGTTGCTTTTTTGTATTAATGATTTTTCGTTTAAG